>JARHVA010000642.1:2112500-2492500 GCA_037957365.1 Torreya grandis | reverse complement strand
AAAAGGCCACTGCAGGTTCATTATTTTCATTAAGCCTTTGTACCTCTAATGACTAGCTTGTGACTTGAATGAGAAAATGATAGTAGTTTGATAGTGTTGGTTGAGTAATTGAGTGATTTATTTATTGAGTCAACTGAGTGATTGAGGATGTAGAGAGGATGAAGGAGATAACAAGGTCAATTGGCAGCTCCTAGGCTACCTCTACAATGGTAGTTAAGGAACAAGGTAGGGTTTGTCATTGAATTGATAGGTTAGATTCAAATTGGCAAATGAATGTTTTGTTGAATTTGTTTATTATTTATTTTTGGGTGGGTGTTGACCTAGGGATATGGTTTTTGATAGGATTTTTGGTTTTGGAATTGAATTTGGTAGTTTAGAGTCAAATTGGCAAGGGTAGGGTAGATAGGGGAGGGTAGAGTGAATTTAGGCAGGTTTATTTTGGTTATTTATGGTGTTTTATAGGTATTTTTAGGGGGTATGGTTTGGGTTGATCATCAGTGGTCACTACATAGTTACCATCAATGGTTATTATGAGCCCTTGCCAATCATTATCAAACATCGGTGGTTAGTAGGTGATTGTCAATAGGCCACTTTGTGGTGACTATTGGTGGTTGATGATAGGAAGAGTCAACCATCGATGATCGATGAAGTGTGGATGTGTTTAAAGTTAATGGTTGATATGAAATAATTTAATGTCAAATTTGAGTTTAAGGGTTGATATAAAGGTTAATGTGTATAGTTCAAAGGGTAATAATTAAGGTCAAAGGGTAATAGTCTGGGTCAAAGGGTAATAGTTAAGGTCAAAAGAATATTGTTAGATAAAGTTGTAAGGGTGTGGTTAAGTAAGGAATATATGAATTAGGTATAGGGTAGATTAGGTTTAAAGGTGAATGGTAAAGTTTTAAAGATAAGCCATAAGTATAGGTAATATTAGGAAAATGTTAGGAGTTGAATAGATTACAATAGGAGGTAGGTATAATCAGTAGAGTTCATAGGCAAAAATATGTCAGTGAACAAAGGTTTTTATTATAAAACCCTATAGGCATGGGAGCAAATATAGATGAGGGACAAAGTGCCCTAAATACTGGATGAGATTTAGTGAGGGATGACTAATACTGATTGGAAGTATATGGAGGATGTGGGCCTCAGAGGAATGAAGTAATTATAGTTCATACCTCATAATGTAATGATGTTAGTGGTACTCATCAATAGATGGGATCCTACTACTAACACATTCTTACTTTTGATAGGTGAGTTGATGATTTTACCTAAGGACATCCAAAAGATCAAGTGGTTACACATACGAGGTGAGCCAATCTACCATATTGAGAGTGAGGAGAGAGATGGGTAGATGGAGCTGTTGTATGAAGATAACCATGAGTATGTAAGGTATAACTTAGGGTTTTTCCACTACACACCATTTTACTGGAGGTATAATGATGTAAGGTAGTTATTCACTATGATGATGATAGCAGTCACCTATTACACTTTACCATTTTAAGCAATAAGAGGTTTATATACTTATTGTTAGGGGTGATGGTTGAGATGTTTTTGGGTTACATAGTGTTTACATGGGCTCTTGTACTATTAGTTCATATTTATGAAGATATTTTAGGATTCCATCCTCATAGGAGATACATGATCAGTGTCGACTTTGATCTTCATTACTAGGCTTATAAGCACATATGGGTATTGAGTCTTATGGGGCTACCATGGGAAGGTTTTTTACATATGGATTTCAGGGTTGGATACATGAGGTGGAGAGGTGATTATGCCTTCTTTGTACCTAGAGGAGGGGCACATGACATATATTGGTATAGGGATTAACTGGATGCTTTGGTTGTGGGAGATGTGATTTGGAGACCATATGTTAGGTTTCTAAGATGGCAACATTATACAAGACATACTCTATCTCTTTAGAGATATAGGTGGATTTATGACAAGAAAGATCAAGAGATAGAAATAATTCTATTTGAAAGGGTATGGAGGTAGTTCAACCTTGTTCAGGATATCCCTGGGCTGTTCTTGAGGTGTAGGAGGCAGGATGCAAAGTTTCCATTGCCTGATCTAAATCTCGTGCATTATTTCATTGATCATGAGTTTATTTCAAGGATAGATATTGATGATGTAGGTGTTATAAATGTCTATCATATATGGTGCCAGGCACACTATATTATGGTTGACTTTGGAGTTGATGATGGTGGTTGATAGGACATGGATGTCAATATAGGGGGAGATGGTCAATAGGTTTAGATGCAGGGGGTTGCCCCAGATATATAAGAAGTGATCATTTAGAGGGACTAAGCATAAGTATCTCTAAACACAATGTAGGCATTTTTGGTAGCAACACAAACATCCTTGGTAGTAGCATAGGGTCAGGTGGACACTCTTATAGGAGAGAGAGATCTGGCTAGAGCTCAACTAACCATGTTTATATAAGAGAGATATTCCCTCTAGCAAGTAAGAGGAGTACTAGCAGTTATGACATTATTAGGGACTATTGTAATGCAAAGATATGTAATGATAGCTGAGTAGCTATAGTATTATGAGGCCTTAATATTTAGGTGTTTACCAGATGAACCTTGATGGGGTAGTTATTTAATAGGTATGACTAAAGGGGTTGGCACAATGACACCAGGTCAATGGGTTGCATCTACAGGTAGACAGTTAGGTGTAGGAGGATAGGATCCAAGTGGCATTAATGCTCTGGGGGCTAATATTTATTATGATACATTATATTTTTGATGTACCATATGATTTTGATATCAACCTAAAAATTGATGTAACAAGATGTATAGATATTTTGAGAGACATGTACATGATTGTATATATGATGAATATTTTTATGTATACATATATGATCATGGTTTATTATTTATTACTCATGGTTATGATGTTTTTACTACTTATTTAAGATATGATGTTGATATGGTTATGTTCATGATGTTTTATGTAGACTCACCTAGGTAGGCATGTGTTGTTATGACTTTTTTAATTTATGTTCATGATGACATTGATATTGATAGACATTATTTATGTGATTACAATTTTTATGAATGTTATCATTGACTTCATGTATAAGATGATCATATTTATGATATTGATATGATTATGGTTATGGCTACTGGTTATGCTTGGGTGGGCATGGTTATGATGTGATTATTGTTATGGTTATGGATAATTATGATGATAGTGATGATTATGTTCATGATTAAATTATATACTTCCTCATCTAGATTTAGACATGTGGTGGATAATCATGTGTGAATGACTCATTTATTTATGATCTATGATTAAACTATGGTAGATGTGATAGATGGTTAGTTGATGTGATTTATCACTAGATGATGTTATGATTAGGCTCATGATAATGGTTTATGGATTTGATGTTACTTGATCATGGTTCTTGATGATTATGTTAATGATGTTGGTTTTGTTTATGATTTGGTTATGGTTATGTTTATTTGATTAAAAACTATAGAATAATCTTAGAAACACATAGAGTAAACTTGATAACAAAACTAAATCTAAGAAAGATAGGATAATCATGAGACAAACATTGTAATGAATGTATCAACAAACATGAGAGAATAAAAAGAAGGCCAGATAATTCTTCTTTAGAAAAGAATAAAACAAATCAAAGTTAGATTGGCTTAAGGAATATAATCCCTTTGAATGCTTCACATTAACATTTGTTAGTTGGTTAAAAAGGTGCCTTGATCACATATTATCAAGTAAGCTCAAAATCCATTGTCTATAGAGTGTATAAAGGGGAAATGGATGATGGTGGAACCTTCTTTTGAGACTAGCATGCCTCTTTTATAGGTTACCAAAGAGCTAACATAAATAATTCCATGTCATATAATGTATAGACTGATCGATGTGGGAAGTCTACTTATGAAATTTGATTATGGCTTCCAAATTATATTTGTATTTTCTAATTTTGATAATGGGTCTTTTGATATTTTGTTATTGTTTGGAGAAGATGGGGAATTTGATCGATGAAAGAAGATTCTAAGAAATTGCTATGATTTTTAAAAATTATTTACTCAACCATCCTTCAAGGGAGTGGTCTAATTTTGTGTCTTTGTTTAATTCTACCGATAGTTGTCCTTCAAGGGAGTAGTCTATGTTATATTGAGAAATTTTGATATGTTTGTGTATCTCTCCTTGAAGGGAGAAATCTTAAAATGGTAAGAATGACCCCTAATTTTATTTTTATGACTTTCTTGATTTTTATTTATTTGTTATTAATGACATAGACTTGATTATATAGGTTTAGAGACTGACCTTTATGAAGGCAAGACTAAAAGCACAAAAATGTTAGTGATTGGTGGAAGAGGTTTAAGAGAAAATAACCATGAAAATCCATCTTATAAGGGATGAAAAGTACCATGAAAAATATTCCATGGGTAGAGCCATGGTACCCATGTTCAAGATTAGGTGAAGACTATAATGGGTAATCACATGATTTATTTGTAATCATTTATCCTTGAAAGAAGGAGATGAATGTGGGTGAAGATAAGGGATGAGATTAAGTTAGACAAAAAGGTGAGTTTGACCATGTTTAACAAAATAAAGTATGTAGATGCAAAGCATTGAAGGGCTCAAAATCTAGTTTCCCTTCAAGAGAAGATAACTGGTAAGCTCCTGATCCATACTTGTGCATTATGATATAAGGTCTAAGCTAATTGAAAGCAAACTTGCCGCACTTGATTTTCTCCATATTGGTGATATATTGATTTTTATTTAGGATGAGGTAAATAGTATTAAATAATTGCACTTTAAGGTGTTTTTTATAATCACACTTGATTTTTTCTTTATAAAAATGAAGGTGGGTAAGTGTGGATAAATGACACTAGTTAAGTAGCTCAAGTTGGGATAAACATTCTTGATGATAATCTCTCTTAGATATGAGACATTATAGGTATATGTAAAGAGAGGGAATTTAGACTTTCAGAGGAAAGATAGCCTCTAATTCAAACACAAAGGAGAAAATGGTAACACTTATAGGGGTTTGAATTCTAGTATGATATGCCCATAAGGCAAAGGGGATGTGTAAATGATAATCCCAACAAGATACATTAACCATTTTAGTTAGCATGTTATTGAGAGTTTTTTTAGAGGCTTTCGCCTGCCCATTAGCTTTTGGATGATAGGGTGATGAGAAACTTAACTTGATACCAAATGCATCACAAAGACCTTGAACTTGTTTATTTTTGAAAGATTATCCATTGTCGATGATAATTTTATGAGGAACACTAAAATGATAGATGATGTGATGGTTAATAAAGTTAATAATATTTTGTACTTTTATTGAGACAAGAGGAATAACCTCTACCCATTTGGTTAAATATTTAGTCATAGTGATGATATAATGATGTCACTATGAAGAATTGGGGTTAATTTCACCAATAAGATTTAGACCCCATTGTGAGAAGGGACAAAAATATTTGGATACTCAAAGACTATGGCTAAGTGCATGATGTAAATTATCATGTTGTTGACATTTAACAAACCTTTTCACATAATCATAGTAATCTTGGTTAAGGGCGGGCTAATAATAACCAAGGCAAATAATGCATTTAGTAATGGCTAGGCCACTAAAGTGTGCCCCATAGATTCCATCATGCATTTCATTGATAGCATGAGAGGCTTCATGAGTACATAGGAAATAGAAGAAAAGACCATCAAAGTTTCATTTATAAATAATTCCCCCTAATATGGTATAACATGAGGTGATTTGAATAAATTCTCTTTGAGCATTCCTGGAAAGACCAGAAGAAATGATGGCAAGGTTGAGGTAGTCAAAGGTCTATTGATACCAAAGGTTGGGTTGGGTCTCCTCCAAATTAAAGATGGTGGGAGATTATAATTTTACATTATAGGGTTGGGTAAGTTTATGGATAATGATAGATAGCTTAGAGTTAGAGGGTGCAGATGGAATCTAAGAAGCAAGGGAAGCCATCATATCAACAAACTTGTTCATAGATCATTGAGTGGTTTGGATATAGTAGTGTTAAAAATATACTAAGAGTATATCAGATAAATGTTTGTACCATTTAAAAACATCATTCTTGCATTAATAATATCCATTGATTTGATTGACCATAAGTTAAGAGTCACTAAAAATGTTGATCATTTTGACTTCTAAGGCTAACATAGTTTGGAGGCCTATCACTAGGGCTTCGTACTTAACCATATTATTGGTACATTTAAAATATAGATTGAAAGATAAAAGAAGAGGTTTATCATGAAGGGGGATAAGGATGATGAAATCTCCCCCACTATGTTGACACTTTGATCCATCAAAGAACATAATCACTTGATACGTGAAGTCTACCTTAGAGAGGGTTGTGATGGACTCATCTGGGAACTCAAGAGGAGGAGGTCAATTATCTACTAATGGTGCTTTACCTAATCAGTCAATAATAACTTACCCTTTAATTAGGTTCTAATAAAGGAACTCAAGGTCAAACTTACCTAAAATAATGAGCCACTTAGCTATACCTTAGTTTTGGTATAGCTTGGCATGCATATACTTGAGTGGGTCAATATTAGTTATGACATAGGTATTGTGGTTGAGAAGGTAGTGGTGAAATTTGGTGGCCATGAAGACCAAGTCTAGGAAAATTTTCATGATATCAGTGTACCAAGTCTCATACTCTCCAAGCATATGCATAATGTAGTATATGGCTTGTTATTTATGTTGTTTATCCTAATGAGATAACATTGCCCATAAGGAGTAATCGATGGCAAAAATATAAAGGTAAAAATGTTGATCTTACTTGGGAGGATTGAGGATAGGTGGAGATAAAAGGTACTCTTTAAGTGAATCAAAGGCCTTATGACAGTCATTATTTCATTTAAAATATACATCCTTCTTCAGAAGGTTGTAGAAAGGTTGGCATCGATCTAAGAGATGAGAGATAAAGTGATGAATGGATTAGAGCTTCCCCTATAAGCTATGGAGTTGCTTAAGGTGGGTAGGAGGAGTCATGTTAAGCATTTATTTGATTTTGTTAGGATCAACTTTGATTCCTTGAAGGGAGATGATAAAGCCAATGATCTTTCTTGGTAAGACCTTGAAGATACACTTCTTGAGATTAAGGTAAACGTGGTAATGGATGAGTCACTTAAAGATAATATTAAGAATGACCAAATGATATTTACAACACTTAGATTTCTTAATAAGGTCATCAAAATAGTCTTCTATAATTTTGTGAATAAGGTCATGGAAGATGTAGGTCATGGTGCATTGGTAGGTTTCACCAGTATTATTTAGTCCAAAGGGCATGACCCTATAATAGAAGGTTCATCATGGGGTGATAAAGGTAGTTTTTTGTTGATCTTCAAGGGTAATTATGATTTTATTGTAACCTAATAATCCATCCATAAGAGATAAAATATTATGGTTGACTATAAGATCAACAACTTGGTTAATACTTGGCAAATGAAAGTCATCCTTTAGGCAAACAAGGTTAAGGTCACAAAAGTCCACATAAATGTGAAGTCCCCCTATGGCTTTGGTGATAGGTATGATGTTTGAGACCCATTAGGGATATTTAATAAATTTAATGAAATTGATGGATAGGAGATGTTGAAGCTTTTTTTTGATGAGAAGGGTTAGGCAAGGGTGCATTCATCAAAGTTTTTACATAACTAGCTTGGCATCATGGTTGGTGATTATGTTTTGGTAGTGATGGAGGGATTAATTCCTAGAATGTCACTATAAGACCAAGAAAATTCTATGTTGTGATCTTCAAAAAGGATGGGAAGTCCTGAATCTACTCAAAATTTAGTGATTGGCTAATTTTGACAATGCATGGGTTATCCAGAGTGCCCAAGTTGATATCCATGGTTGGTTCATTAAACATGGTTGAATTATTAGGGGGGAGAGATTTTTGGATAGAGGAATTTTATACACTAATATAGGTGAGAATGGAATCATCACCCTGATACCAAATAGTATTAATCATAGGAGAGTCATATGTTACCATCTCAAGGTGAGTCAGAGAAGTAGTTATGGTTGCACCATATTTTTGATAATTTAGGTGTTTGAGGATAATTATGTTGATGAAAAAAATGTTAGGGAGGATGATGTCAGAATCCTCAACTATTAATAGTGGAGTGGATGGTGAAGAAGGGATTTCCTTGTCAATTATGGTAATGGAAGGTGGGTTAGTTTGTTGTTTAGGTGGTATGAAACCAAAGCCATGCTTTTTGTGAGATTTTTGGGTTTTAATTGGAAATAAATCATGCAGACCATATTCATACCAACCTAAACCAAATCCCTTCTAAGAACACCTATAAAGGTATGTCTGGACAAACTCTAGTTTATTTAGATAGGAAAAACTAGAGGTGAATGGTTGAGGTGAAAAAGAGGTGGCAAAAGTATCAAGGAGTTTATCAAGTCCCCCATAGTTGAAATTGGTTTGACAAGTTGATGGCTCAAAAGGAATAATGGTTCTAATATTGGGGTCATAATTAGGTTTTTGGTCAATATTCCCATACTCTTGAGTAGTAGGAAAAGTGTCTAGTGCTAAAATGTGATACTCCCCCAACGAGAGATGCTATAACATTGATTCCAAAGGGCCTATTATAGGGATTTGGGTAGAAGGGGTAGATAAATTAGTGGATGCTTCATTGATAGAATAAGATGGGGCTTCATATTTTACTAGTAAAGGTTTGTTGGATTGGGGAAGGAGAACATCATTAGGTCGATACATCATGTTACATGATGTAAAAGGATTCATTAGATTGTATGGTAATAACTTGACCTTTGTGTTCAAATTTAATGCATCGATGTAGGGTAGATAATACATAGCCCATGGAATGGATCAATGGGAATCCTAAAAAAACATTATACTGGAACTCACCTTATACTATGTAGAAGATCTCAGTAAGTGTGTGAGGTCCTAGACAAATATGAAGGACAATAGTTCATAGAATCATGGCCACAATATCATTAAATGATCAGAGCATCATCAAGGTTTTTGACATAATATTCTTGGTTAATTTGAGTTGGTTACATGCATTGGAGGAGATTTTTTTTGTTAGCTCCCACATCAATCATAAACCTCTTGATGTAGGTTTGGTTGATGTACATGGTAATGAAGAGGGGAGGATATGGGTCATCTAGATGGATGGAGGATATTTATAAATCCTTAAAGGTAACAAGGTTGGAAAGTAAAGAACTCTGACAAAGGCTACTAGAGGTTATGGGTCTTCTAGTTGGACCTCTATGGATTGAAAAGCTTCTATCATTAATTGGTGATGATGGGGTGAGGTATTGATCAATTCATATAAACTCATCTTCACCAATGTTTGGTGAGGCTATTTTAGAACTACTCATTGGATTGATTCAGAAGGGTTTGATTGAGGGGGACCATGATGAACACCTTGGGTTTGGTTGAAGGTAAAGGTGATTGGTGTTGACTAAGTAGTTGGTGGTGGAAGAGGGATATGTCCATAGAATGGACACCTTTAATTTTACCTTATACTTTAGTTGAGCCTATGATCATGTGACCACATAGATGGTATGTATTTGGGAAAGAGTTAGGTTAGAAGATTGCTTGGGTTATGTTTCACTCTGAGATGAAAGTAGAGGAGTAGGTGAGTGATAGTTGATGGTTCTTAGTTATTGGATTGGTGTTGAGATCAGAGGAGGTTCAGCTGACAATAAGTCATCTTCATTATATAGTCAATGGGCTAAAACTTGGAGAGATTTATAGTTATCTATATCATACCTAGGTGTCTTATGATATGAGCATATTAATTTGTCATTATACCAAGATGGTTTAGGACTGTGTGGGTTGAATGGTCTGATAGGTGGTAAGGTTAATCAAGATGAGTGCAATAACCTTTGCATGATGGTTTAGTAAGACTCAGGAAATGGTGGCAAAGGTGTGGAGGTCTTAAGATTGATAGTTGAGGTGGAAGCCATTTTAGGAGTGGGTTTGATGGTCAGAGATTTAGGAGAAGGAGCATTCTTGGTAGATGGTTTTGGTATGGATTTTTTGGAGGAAAAATGTGTTGGGGTAGATCCTAAGAATTAGGTATTTTTTTTATAGAAGGTTTGGTAAAAATAGGTGAGGAGGAAAGTAGGAGTGATGGTGTAATAAAAATTATTGGTTGGATTTGGGTCTTGTCTGGGATGGTTGGTTTCCTTACTAAGGTAAAAGGGTGAGGTCCTAAAATAGAAGACAATGTGGAAGGGGGATGTAGAGTTTTAGTTTGTAGAATCTTGGATGTTTTCACCTTCTTTTTTGGCTTGGTTTAGGGTTTATTTGATAGTTTTAGTGAAGTTAATTCCAAGTTAAATGAGGGGTGAGTAAGGCCCTAAATAGGGAGTATTCCAAGGTTTTTGGTAGTCTTAGTTAGAATGGTAGAAGGTGACTTGGTTATTTTAGGTAGAGTTGATTTAAATAATTTAGATATGGTCTAGTTGGTAGAGGTTTATAATGGCTCAATTATGGTTAAAGTGGGTTTGATAGTGGGAATAAAAGGTTGGGATGACAGTGGTGTGGTTGGAGGTTATTACTTGGTTTGGTAAGGAAGATTGAGATAGTGCTAAAATGTGGCACGATTTGAGTTGGGTTGGGATGATTACTCCAAGTTTTGAACCAGTCTAGAGAAGGACTTATAGATGGGTTTGATCTCTTTGATACTGATCTCAAAAGTCAAACTGATGGGTGGAGAGAGAGAAGTGGTTACCTCATCCTTTTCCTCAATCAAAGGATCTAAGGTTTGGGAAGATGAGTCCCCTATGGGAGAGGTAGGTAGAGTAATATGTTACTTAGGGGAGATTTCCAAAGGAAGAGTGGATTTTTGTATGATGAAGGAGAAGGAGATGGTGGTAATGGATACCTCCTTTGGTATTCCTTCCAAAGGAGAGGTTGGTAGCTCAAATACCTTAATGGGTGGAGAAAACAAAGGGGTTATTTCCTTGGTTTCATTTTTTAATGGAATGGAGGGTGACTCCACTACCTCAATAACTGGAGGGGAAGGAAAGGTGGTTTCATTAATGGCTCCTTAGTAATGAGTTAACTAAGGACTACATTAATGGTATGGACTTCATGGTTGTGAGAGGATTCTACTTTATTGTTTTCATTATTCACGAAAGGGGCATGGTTAGGAAATGGTTATCTAAAGATATCAAGTTATTGATTTAGGGGTTTATTGGGGTTATCCAACACAAGTTTACCTTTGTTGATGAGGTTTTCGATGATTTCCTTGAAGTTATTACAAATACTAAAATCATATCCAATGACATGGTGAAAGGTGTATAGTTCATTCTCCTTATACCAACCAAGCATAAGATGAGAATAATCAAATTGTTGTCAAGGTTTGATTGGTGGCAGTTGTATGATATTCACTTTCAACAACTTCTCCAATACTAAAGCATATGAATCCCCTAGTGGAGTAAATTACTTTTCATTATTGTGGTTTGGGTTTCTAGTGTTATTATTAGAGGAATTGGAGGAGTTGGGTTGGTTAACAACTAGTGGAGGAGTGGTCTTAAGGACAACCAAATTCATGATTCCCTTATTTTTGGAGTTAGTGTTGGTTTGATTGTTAGGTTTGAAAGAGGGAGTATCATTCAATTTTAAGGTGGAATTATTTTTTCTCAATTTCAACTTCCCCTCACTAATGGCTCTATTTTCTAATTTATATGCCATGATTAAAGCTTCATCAAAGGTCTTGAAGCTCTGAACCTATAAATTAGAGGAAAAGTGTTTGGCACAATCCTGCACAAAGAGTTCAATCAACTTGGGTTGGGGTAAAGAGAAAGAGAGTTGATTTATCAAGCTTCTCCAATGGGCTACAAAGCTGACTATGGACTCATCATCAAATTTATGAATGGAGTAGAGATTGGTGATGGAAACATTCTTAAAGATGTTTATGGAAAAGTGATCTAAGAAAGTTTAAGCTAGTTGGGTAAAATAAAAGAGAGAGTGATTTGTAATAGAATTGTACCACTATAGTGTCAAACCTGATAGAGACACGGGAAAGGTATGGAGAATGAGAGTATCATCATAGGCAATCATATAACACAAATGCCTAGATACTCTTATATGTTGTTGAAGGTCTTCCTTACTCTAAAACTTTGAAAATTTCATAAGTTCCCATTGAGGAGGATAAGGTCGAATAGGGACATATGGATGAGTTAGCTCATTACAAATTTGGTCATAAGATAAGAGGTTGTGGGCACTAGAGATAGATGACTCAAAATCAATCATTTTATCTATTAACACTTTGATAAGGTTTGTTTGTGGTTGTGCACCCTCGTAGTTATAGGGTAGATTATGTTGGGTTTGGGTAGGTGCAACACATGGGTAACTAGTGAGGGATTAAGAAGATGCCACATATTGGTATGTGGAAATAGGTGGTTGGGATGATGCCACATATGAATACATGTAGATAGGTATTTGGGTGGAAGGTAGAGTTACACACCCTTGTAGGTTAGGGACATATCTCAGTTTTGTGTAATGGGTACCTATTAAAAGATTAATGTAGGTTGGGTAGGAGGTATCATTGAGTTACTAGATAAAGGTTAGGTGGTAACTTTGGTATTGATGGGTTGAAGGGTAGAAGGTATGGGAACCACCAAAATATATAATGGAGTGGATGTAGGTGGGTTATAAATAAGGGGAATGGTGGTGACACTAGTAGAGGGTAATCCTATGGTAAGAAAAGTACTAATGGAAAAAGGTTGGGTTGCTCCTATATTGGGAGGGTTACTAGTGTGGGAAGAAGGTTATTAAATATTACTTGGTTGAGTGGGTTAGTTTTGGATGGTGGTATCAGTGGGGTTACTGGTAGAGGAGGATGCCTAGATGACTAAAGGTTGGGTGGAGATTGGTGGAAACAAAAGTGTCACCCATAAGGTGGGATGGCATGCCATAGGGAAGTTCAACATGCAAAACCAAAGTAGGGGTATGGTGAGATATGGTGTTAAGGTAATGTTGGAAGGCTATGGGGTTATTATCCAAAAATTTGGTGAAATCCACATCACCTTAGGAAATAATTTGATGGATATTAGGAATTCCAAAAGGATGGGTATAACTCTCTACATTTGAGATGTACTCCATGGATGAGGGAGAAGAGGAAGACTGATGATTAAGAGGTGGATCTTGATTTACTTGGTTTTTTAGTCATTGTCTAGTTAAAACCATGTATATAAGGAAAATAATAAGATACAAGAAATCTCACAACTCAAACAAAGAGAAGACAAGAAAAGTCAAGGAAATAAAACACACACTAAAGCACATTAAATCCTAAGGTTATTTTTAGTCTCTTTTGTGGCTTATGCTTTAAGATTTAAGAATTTTGTGACTCAACTTGGCTTGTAGAGTAGGTACTAGAAAACAATTCTATGGTTAGTTTTAGGTTGTGTTTAGGCTCTTAAAGGGATATATATTAGAAATCAATATGTGGCTTGATACTCGGGACTACCTCCTCACTTCACACACCATAATGATAAAGGTGTCAAGGGCTTCACCAAGATATAACAATTTCCAAAGACTTGACATAGCCAATGAACTGAGTTGGTTCTCCCTTTGGTGATGAAATCCAAGTAGAATAGTTAGAAAAGGTGACTGCTAGGTGATGAAATCCTAGTCAGGCCTTATGATAATGTTTTTATGCTTGATTAGGTGTAAGTGGTTTGGTATTATGTGTGTGATAAGAGTAAAACTATGATTAATTCACTTGATTAATTAATCTAGGTGAGATAAAATAAATAAGAAAATAATAGATGCAGATAATTTTGAGCCCAAGATGAAATTTTAATTTTGTTGTATGAGTAGAAAGATAAGAAGCACCTAGATGTAACTATGAACCCAAGAAAAGACTAAAGGGTCCCACTGGGCATGATAAAATATTTCACATAAATTTTGCTTTATTTTCTTAGAAGAAAGTTGTAAAACTTGAAAGAAGGGTGAGGTTAGTAGAACCTGCATTTGGTTTTCACTCTATGATCCAAACGGTTTTAGATACTCCTCTTTGGCTTGGGAGGATTGGCCTACTAATAAGGAAACATTAAATAAATGGTTGATTAGTTAGATAATAGGGTGGACTACCTAGAAAGTGAGATCTAAGAAGTGCAAGATTCCTTGGAGTCTGTTAATCTACACTTTTAAATAATCAATTTTTGAAAATGAAAGATAATTTACTTGCATAAATAATAGAAGGTACTAGCATAAAATACAAGAAGTGCTTGAAAGAGATGAATTTGACTAATTATAGAAATATATGATTAGATATTAATGTTAAATGAATTAGGTGTGGTTTTAGAAAATAAAGTGATGATCTATGCTCAAGAAAAAAGTCAAAAAGTTAGATTTGGTTGGGGTTTGATAGGTAAAAATAACTTGCTATTGAAATTGTCACACAGTGACCATTGGCAGTTGGGTGAGACCATTAATGGTTAGGGTGATCATCAACATTTTGGGTAACCATTGATGGTTAAGATAGTCTATTGGCAGTTAGAGTGACTATCAGTGGTTACTATGGGTTTTGGTCTAGTTTAAGAGGCTAGTTTATGATGTTATAGACTAGATTTTGAAAGGTGGGATGGAAGATAAAATAGAGAAACCAATTACTAAATTTGATAAAAGATAGATACTTAGCTCACTAGTCTGAAGAATGTGGAGGTAATTGGCTAAAAATAATTTGGTGGAGTCTAGAGCAATCTCAGTAGAGTAACGGTTTCTTGGCTATGACTAATGAATTATGACACTTCAGATCTCTAACTTGGTTGATAGAAAAAAAAAAAAAAAAAGTTCTGATACAAGAAGATCTAATGCTTTATTTCTCCCTGGTGCTTGATTGTTCTTGAATCTGGGATCCCTTTCAACTCCTCCTCCTCTCTTTTTATAGAAGGAAGGGAGAGATGGAACAATAGGTTTAAGAAGAGGTTTCATAGGGTTTTTAAATTTAGCTTTAGCATGCATTAATTCACACATAGACCAGATAAGTTAAATATAAAAAAGCAAGTTGTAGTTAGCTAGATTTAACCCTTAAGGTGGTTAAAATGATGATCATCAGTAGTTAGGCCTAACTAACGATGGTTAGAGGTCCACCGTTAGTGGTTGATAGGTTAAAGGGTAGAATGGTCAAAGTTTAGTCATTTTGCCTTAGGTTTGATAGTTGAGGTTTATCAAGTGGTCCCTAGGGGGTCTAAGAGTGGTTTAGAGGTTAGTTCAACTTCTAGAACCATCATGTGTAGTTTTCTAGTGTCTACAAATGTCTGTCTAATTTCATCTCCATTTTTAGGTTGTAAGTCCACATTTACATAAAAGACCTATTTTTCACCTATCTTTATTGAAGGGGTTGGGTTTAATATGAAATTGGAAAAGGTGGGCACAATGGGAAAAAATGGTTTTACTAGGGGTGTAGGAGATGAAAGTGACATTAATGGGGGGATAAACACATGGACTCATAACTTGGGGATTGATGGAAGTGTGGATGCCAAAGCATCAAATGAGCCAATAAAATGGGTTTGGCCACTCATGGGTGGTAAGGTAGGGAAGATAAAAGGGGATGAATATGAAGTAGTACTTATCCCAAGAGTTGGGATGACTATTAGAACTGAAGTCAAGATGACTGAGTCCGTGGTTATATACTATTGAGTTGTGTTGGAAATCAATAGGGATGTAATGGAAGGAGTTATAAATGGAATGGAAGGAGGGAATGAAATTGTGGGAAGGGAAAGTGGAGTGGAAACTTGAGTATCTACTGAAGAGGGACCTTGAGTGTCCACTTGACTTATTTACACTGGTTGTGATGGAATTATTATTTTAGGTAAGGTGGTATGAATAAAGGGTGGAGTCACTTGAGATGCAAGGGGAGTGGAGATAGGAGGTAGAGGTGTCAAAAATATAGGTAAAATGTAAATAGGTGGGGGGTGAACTAAAAAGATAGGGGTTGTCACTATGATTGATATGAGGGTTGAAGTTATAAATGCTCCAACTTGAGTTGTATCCTTAGATGAGATGATGATTGGTTGGTCTGTTGCTACTTCATCTTTGTTGGATTACACCTTATTGGCCTTTGATTTGTTCATCTTATGAGAGATCACTAGCCTCCCTAATTGCTCTCCTCCTATACCACTAGGACCCTTTGTTGATGGTGGAATGTTTTCCTCCTTGAGCTTTATTATCTTCTCTATAATACTCATTGTATCCTTGGTCACTTGGACACCTTTACTCATGAGCCAATTTAGTTTTTTGTTGATCACATGTGTAGTTTTATCTATCAAAGAGAAACATTCAAGGGCTAGCCACTTTATTGATGGAAGGGGTTGAGTAGTGATTTTGTTCATAGTAGTTATTATCCATGGGGGACTCATCATATACTAACTCCTCATGGATTGGTGTTAAATAAAAATATTTGACCTAATCCAAGGTCATTCTATAATGGCCCTTCAATCTGACTTTATCTTCATCATCTAAATCCTCATAATAATCTTTAAAATATGGAACATGGGGATATGTAAATATTACCAATGTGATGGTGATGTTACCATAAACATCATAGCATGTCCTCACCTCTAAATCCCTCAATGTCATCTGTGTCATTTCTATCTCAACACACTTGTCTTTGAGTAAGGAGGGGCATGTGTATTTACCAATACTAATAGGGAAATTAATTCCCAACTTGTTTTTTTTATAGAATCTTATGAGTTTCCACAAGTTGTCTTACCATCTCCATTAATTCCCACTTATCAATAACATATCTTGGGAGTGTGTAAGGTCAGCCAATGAATCTGTTACCTTGATACAGGAATAGGTGGGGAATTGAATGAAGTAAGATCCCCATCAAGTGACTTTTTTAGCTGTTGCATCTAAGAATCTTGTTCTCCTTAGGTCTTTGTCAAACATTATTATAATGCAATAGATTAATGGATCATTAAACATCCTAAAGTGTTTTTTATTTGCCTCTAAAGTGAGGTTAGGTTAGTTTTTATACACTCTACTTGCCTTATCAACTACTATGTTAATGCCTAGGAAGGTTCATCCTTTAGCCAATATTTATACAAAGTAGGAGGCCATATAGAATTTACCTATTATTTACACCTCCATCAATCAATTTTGGAGGGAATTACTGATGAGTTGTGCCCAATAGATGTATTGTGTATTCTGATGAATGACCCAAATGTACTACTACATCCACTCCTAATAACTCTTTGCAGCAATCATATTATGTCCCCAACCTCATCCTTGAAATAAATTCTTTCCAATGTCTTTATCAATATGTTATAGGTAGCCTTCAAGGTCTTAATCCATTGTTTTTAATCATTCTTTGACATCCCTATCTATTGTATTAAAATAATTATTGGGATGTTTTTTGAGTTATGTCAATATAACTCTCAAACTTTGGGATCATAAACACTAAATCAATAAAATATGGGTATAGATTCAAAATCTTTTCCCCTTTGTCATTCAGGACCTCTCTTTTTTCAGCATCATAGTGTTGTGTTAGTGTCATCACTAGCTCAAGTATTTGGACCATAAGTGGAAACATTGCTTCTTGTGGTAGTCTAGAGGCATAGATACTCTAGATCTAGTCATTTTTGAACTCTATGTTTATCTAGATCTAGAAGTCCCCTAGGTCAATGTGACCTAACTTTATATCTATTATTTCAATGGTATTGGACTCCAAACTAAGACTCACTTTAGATCCTTTCAATTTGAACTTCATCTCCTTCCCAAACATGAATTTTGGAGAGAATGCTTAGTGAAAACCAACTACAAGAGCTGGTAGGATTTATACATGTTTGAAGTAGGTAAAACCTTCAACATAGATTAGAGGTGATCTAAGAAGGTGGAAAGTACATGGGATAATAGTGGTACAAAAATAGGTTAAAATATTTGGCAGAGATGGGAGGTGTAAAATGCAGGTTGAATCTCTGATAGAACTAGGAGGTGTTCTAAGAAAGAGAAAACTCCAATAGATCCTTGAGGTGTTATAAATAATAGGAATGTCTATGGGTTTGGGAGTTATTATCTACAAGTTGAAATCTCATGAGAATGAGAGGTGCTTGAAATAATTAAAAATCTCATGGGAATGAGAGGTGCTCTAAGCAAGTCCAAAGTCTGTGAGGACTTAGAGGAATATTTCAACGAATATTCTCTAGTTGGTAGAATATACACTGGTATATTATCATGTTTTAAATTGAAATCCCTAAATTCTCAACTATAAAATTTTAGGGAAAATCCTAAGATTTTTACAATTTTGAAAATACAAGCCCTAGGAAAACCTTAGATCTCAATAGATAGAAACTTTGGGAAAAATAATTACATAGACCAACCTAATCTAGACAATCACCCATGCAACACTATGAAACCTTTAATTTTTCAAATGAAACTTTATGGGGAATGAAAATAAATTAACAAGCTTAAAATTTTAGGATATTATGGAAAAAACACAAGGAATATTCTAGGAATATTTTTCATGGGTGAAAATGGCATCGTGGCATTGGTTGCAAATGTGGCTCAAGGTTTGTAGGGTCATGGCTTGGTACATGGATTGAGGTCAAAGGCATGGTCATTGTTAGAGATCCAAAAATTAATTATAAATTTAAAAAATGAATTAAAAAATCCCAAATTCCATGTTTATATTGACCCTTCTCTAAAATTAATTCTCTAATGGTGGTTGGTGGTGGAAATTCAAAGCTTTTTAGTTTCACAATTTTACAATTTTGGAATTTTGCAAATTTTAGTTTGAGCTCTAGATTTTATGGGTATGGATTGGTTAACATATGTTTAAATGGGAAAGTAGAACTCCAAGTGTAATTTGAAATTTTAAAACAATGAAAATTTCACTTGGGGTTTCAGATTACATGGGATTAGTTATTCATGGGAAGTGGAACTCTATCTATAATTTGCAATTTTGTAAAATTGTAAATTATAGTTCGAGTTCTAGATTCTGTGAGGTGTTTGGTTTGCAAGATCTAAAAATCTACTTGCCATTTGAAATGTTAAAAAAATAAAAATTATAAATGGGTTTTTGGATTCCATTAATTAGTGCATTGTAGGATCTAGAGCTTAGGCTATAATTTATAATTTTACAAACTACAAATTGTAGTTAGAACTTTAGATTCTGTTGGTTAATGCATTATGAGATCTAAAGGTTAGGAAGTAATTTGCAATTTTGCAAATTATAAATTATAGATAGAGTTTTGGATTCCATAATACAAATGAAATATGTGTATTGGGTCAATTCAAGGGATTTTATCAAAAACTTAGGGGGGGTCTTTATGGTACTTGATATTTTTGGGACAAAAATATCAACATTTTTGGTGATCTCTATGGGATGATTGCCTGGTAATCAATTTCTATCTAGTAGCCTTCTAGTTCATTAGGCATGGAGTCATTTTAAGCTTAACACACTTTAACTTGGTGCAGAACAAACTGGGATTTACCTAAAAAAACAAAATAGGGAAGGACAAAATAAACTAAGGAAATAAAAATACTTATGAGTTGACCCATATAGAAGTACTTATTTTGGAAAACACAACTAACCCTACTATATATATAATTTTATTTCTTAGAATGAATTCCTACCTTAAAATCAAGCTTTGAGGTATATCCCATTAAATGGGATAAGCAATTTTGATCCATCGAGCTTGGATATCTAGAATGCATTATCTAATTCACATTGAGTTATAATATGTGGACCACTCCATATTACATCAAACTTGGTGTGCTTACCTAGTTTAGCCTTTTCTACATCCCATTTAAGAACCATGTCTCCTTCATTAAATCTCCTATGAGATTTATTTTTGTTGAAAGTCCTCTTTATTTGAGCTTAATTTTCTTCCAAAAAATTCATTGATTGGTTCCTAAGTTCTTCTAGTTATATGAGTTTAGTCAATCTTATTATCATTTCATCATTATCAATCAAATACAATTAGTGATTAAACTATAGAAATGGTAACTCAATTAAGAGTGGGACTAGGGATTCCCTTCCATATAACAACATGAATGGGGATTTTCTAATGGCTCTTTTAGGATTAATCCTATTAGCCCATAGTGTAGATTTAAACTTTGTGTGCTAAGTCCTTTGGTTATCCTCCATTGTTTATTTGATAATTCTTATGAGGTTCTTAGTGGAAGACTCAAACAAGCCATTAACTTGAGGGTAATAATTAGAAGAATTAATTAGGTAACTATATTCATTTATAGCCCATTCACTCACTTAAGTGCCTATAAATACTTTGGCATTATTTGAGATAATGGTGTGAGGAAAACCAAACCTTGAGATTATGTCATCCATGAATTTTAGAATAGATGCTTCCATGGCATATTTTAGTACAACTACTTTAGTCCATCATGTGAAATATTTTTTTTATATGAGGACCTATTTATGGCCTACACTCGATGATGGATTGATTATACCAATGAAAACCAATCCCCATTGAGTAAATGGTTGATCTGCTTGAATTGGTCTGAGAGGGAAAGCTGTTAATCTTTGCTTTCTTGTTAATTAAGCACACTTATCATAGTTCCTTACCCATTGGTGGGCATATTTGAATAATTTAGGATAATAATAGTCCCTTCTCATTATTTTTATGCTTGTGTTCCTTGTAGATAAATGTCCACCTGACAAACCATCATGAAATTCTTTGAGCACCTTGGGGACTTGATTGTGCTCGATACATATTATAATGACTCCATTCATATATTTTATAAAAAATATTCCATCAACAAGAACATAAGGAATATATTGGAGTTAGAAATACCTTTTCTTGGACTATTGAAAGTCTTATAGGTACTCTCTAGTCTGTAGGAAAATGATCATGTCATAGATCCAACTATTGAAGAGAGGTGGATTGGTTGTTTGAGGTGCACTTTGATAATATATTGTTTTAGATACTGATTCAATAGTCTTGATATCAAAATCTAGATATTCACACAATAGATTTCCTCTTACAAGATTTGTAATTTTGATGTCCACATCATATTCCATTACATTTGTGATCCATCCTGCTCTTTTTTCATTTATCTCCTAGCTCAGCAAGAATTCTTTGACACTTTAGTGAGTAACTATAAGATGAATTTTATTTTTGGAGAGCATATGCCTAAAATTTTTGAGAGCTTTAATCACATCATATACTTGCTTCTCCATGAAGCTATAATTTTCTTCATAATACCTTAGGGATTGACTGAAAAAAGATATTGGATGTTCCAATTGTTCTTGATTGTGCCGAGTCAGAATAGTTGAGATGCTTCTTATGATCTAGGAATTTGACTCAAGAGAGGATGGTTAGTATTGTGTTAGTTACAAAATGAAAACAAAGTTAAATAAACACACTAATAGAATAACATCTCTAGGCCTAGACACTAGGGAGAGCTTAGTTAACAATCATGAATGAAACAATCAACTAAAATTTAAAAAAAAAACTCTTTTACCTTCCTTGGATACTCCAAAATGCTTGTTGTGGTGGCTTTTTTGGCTTGTGCTTCAAGAGGTCTTCTTCAATGGAGTGTGGCTACCTTCATCTCCTCTTGGCACCTTGTGGATTTGGCTTGGCTTGGCTTGGAATAAATTTGGCATTATAACACTAGTTGCATGAAGATTTTGGAACCAATCCTACATTATAACTTTTCACTAACTAAAATTATAAATGATGTTTTGAGGCCTCCTATTTATATATTTTTGGATTTGATTAGAATCAACCTCAACTATCCATCTCAATATTGAGATGTGTGGTTGAGGATTAATTCAATTTTTTTAATTTTGTAATTATACTCATCATGACATTGGGAGAAGGAGAAATTAAGAGGCATGGAGGGCATGATGGAAGGCATCGATGAGGCACGAAGGGCATGAATCCTAATATTTGTTTCATTTATGGCCTAGGGATGCCTTCCCAAAAAATGAGGTCATTTGATAACGAAAATATTCAATATTCATTTCCAAAAATAAGTATCAACAAGTTTTCATGAAATTTTTTATTATGGCTTGACTTGGGTTAATTAGATCTTAAACATGATTAACTACTTTATGCACTAATTACTCAAATTGATTAGAATATCTTTTTATTAGTCTTAAATTTGACTGGATTGGAATTGGAAGTCCACGTTAGATGCATTGGATGCATATTACTATTTAGGATGTTGCCAACAATAAATAACAAAAGCACAAGTCTTGTGTAAAATATTTGATAGGAAAGAGTAGTCCAGAGCATGCAAGTGCAAATTTGGAATTTTGAGTCAAAATAGACTAATCAAAGTTAGCTAGCCCATAAATTTAATTACCCCATTTAGGGATACCCTGGCCAAAATCGGCACTTGAATATGCCATTTTCACATCATTTTATGTATTTTAATGTTTTTAGGTCAAATTGTGCATTTTAGATGGAAACTAGCCAAAAGCCTAATTAGAAGCTATCTATGGCCAATTTTAGGTGTCTATAGTTTGCCCCTATTTGGGAAGGTATTACAAATTATAGGTAAAGCAATGTCTTCTCAAAGAATGAGAAATGGCCTATATACCAAAAAGAAGATGATGGCTAAAGAACAAAGATCCAAATAGTTTTGGGAGGTCTATGATGATGCCCCCTTAAAGGAGTGGCCATCACATTTTTTGATAGATGGTCCCTTAAAAAAAAACAAGAAAGGTGGAATTAATCTGTGGTTGAGATTAATCTAAATAATAAAATGCTTGCATTCATTGATGTAAAAAGGATACTAATTTGCCCAAAGGTGGTTATAATCAGGATTAAAATTCAAAATAATGAATTTCCCATTGGAAATTATAATTAGTAAGAGACCTGGATTGGCTAAAGATGATTGTGCCCCAGTTAGGGCTGATTAGAAAGTATAACTCAAGGATATAACCTATAATATAGATTAAATATGAGTGGACACAAAATGATGAAAGAGATGGATAGAAGAATAAGATTGATTAGTGTGAATGATTTAGTTGTACCTACCAATGAGGAGATACTCATCCTAATTAACAATGATACAACTAGAATAGCCAATGGGTTGATTTAAACAAGGGTGGGATGGAAGGATTTACCAAGGTGATAAGGAGAAACTTCTATGGCTCCATTGATTGTAGACCTTCTTAAAGCTAATTTTTGCTATAGAATGTGATGTTAGGCTTCATGATAAAACACTATGAAGACTTGGCCAAAATATGTGTAAGAATTGACTCCAAATCCAATAAACACTTGAAAGTAATGCACTAATGATAAAATACATGATGACAATGTTGACATATGAATATGGATGGACTCAATAATAATGTGCTCGAGGAATCACCCAATTGACACATATAGACTAAGTCAAGGCAATAGTGTTGAAAGAAAACAAAAAGACAAGAAAATAAATAAACAAACAAACAAATAATTTAAAATAAAAAAACAAAAAAAAAGCCTAAAAATGAAAGAAAAAGAAAGCATCCTAACAATGATCATGCCCCAGTAAGGTAGATCAAGGTTAACTAACTAGGCTTAGATAGGATAAATATTTTTGGATTTTTGAAATGTTATGAATGTTATGAATGTTTTTAGAATTTCGAGGTATCTTAACTCCTTAGAGAATGACAAGATACCTGCTCACAAAATTGTGAGAGTGTTTGGCTTAGGTTACTCATAAAATTATGAGAGTGTATGGAAAGGGGGACTGAGGTGACCTCAACATGAATTGAGCATGACCCACATGGTCCTGAAATGACCTCAGGTCATAGTAATTCCATCCACACAAAATGTGGGGAAAAACCAACTAGGTCCCAATAATTTCTCAAATCGAGCAAATAGCCAGTCAAATGAAAATAGTAATGGCAAGGTGATGTGATAATGCATGATAAAAAAGTGTTTCCCCTAATTTTCCTAGAGGTAGTTATAACTAGGATACAACAACAGAGGTCAATGATACTAATTTTCCCATAGGTGGTTATAATTAGTAGCAATACTAGTGAGACACTAACTTGCTCATAGGCAGTTATAAGTAGGTTCACATAAACAAACTTGATATGATGAAAGATATCTTTCCAGATTGAATGTCACACTAATTTCATAGAATATCATTATAAACATGGATTAGATTGATTGTTGAAACTTGATCAAAATCCTCTCACAAAAAGTGTAGGAAGAACCAAAGTAGCTAAGATCAAAATAGGATTGGGTAGGATGACTAAACATAGTATTTGGTCTAGATAAGAATGGAATGATATGATGGCATGGTATTTATAATGATAATGATGGTCTAGATAGATTAGATAAAATGGTAGTAGGGTTACCCCCAAGTGGTAGGGGTAAATGGCTAGGATCTATAATAATGGTAAATAAGCATATTAACAATGGCATATGAAATGGTATGATACATGTTTTTGGCCTAGGTGTGGTTTTTGATTCTATTGTTCCTACTAATGGGGAGATGCACATCCTAATCAATAAATGAAACAAATAGAATATTTGATCCTATTAATTACTATCCTACACCTCGTTTGAATAAATACTCTGTCAAGAATGGCCTACAGATTTGGTTACTAAAAATGCTTTTGTGATCTTCATTGGTCATTTATCTTGATTCCTTCAAGCATCAAGACAAGGTATATTTGTAGCCTCTATAAAGGAAAGTGCAGCCATGGATGGTAAATAAGGATAAATAATGGATGGTAGGTTTGATTTTGAAATGGAATGGTAGATGATAATGGAATGTGGAATGGTGGGGAAATAAATGAAGTTCAAGAATTTCAATCACATTTAATGTTGCTAATGCCAGATTTAACATAATTTTGGTTGTGGTGGGGGAAAATACTTTTTCTCTTGAGAGGATCACCAAACTTTTTTGTTGTTTGATCTTGAGAGTAACTACCATCTGATTAGGCTGTAGATAGGAAGCTATTTTTATTTGATCTTTGATTTTGTCTTCATCAAGTAGTGAAGAACATGTTTTGCTCAGCTATTGGTGCCTCAAAAAGGTTTTCACCAATGAAATTGTCTTGATTGTCCCAAAGTACCTTTGAGAAGGTTTTACTAATGAACATTAGATTTTTACTTTGATTATCTTCTAACACTTCCAAAAAAGTGTCACTAAAAGAGGTTGAGTTTGATCTTTGCTTATCCCCTAGCACCTTCAAAAATGTTTCACTAGAAGAGTGTTCTTTTGCTAAATGAATGTTATCTTGGCCTCTTTGATCTTCTTTTACTACTATGTCACCATAGATTTAGTTTAATAAAGTGTGATTCTATCAGTCCCAATTGACACTTATAGGAGATGGAATGTCAATAATATGGCTATCTTGGTTGATGGTAATGGCCTATGGAATGGTAATGGAATGGAGAGAGGCTGCACAATTCTCATATAATATACTAGGAGAACTTATGTCAAAGTTGAATTAATCATCCTCAAATACTATAGAAGGATTATAAATGTATTTAAATTGATCTATAAGGCATGTCTAACCAATGTTGTAACAACCATGAACATATTCTTCTTATAAATTTGATTGTGAAGTAAGGGACTCTAAATCCAATGTTGAGACTGATGTTGATTTTTATTCTGATGCTAAATCTGATGTCAGTTCAAGAATAGACCCTGACTCTAATTCTGATTATTCATCTGATGGGTACTCTCTTATAATGATGTCTTGTTGAATTCTTAGTTTTGGACAAGCAAAAACTTGTGATGGCATAATGGGCTCTATAAAGGCTAGTTTATCAAAGCGAGACTCCTCTAGGATGGGAAAAAGGTCAAGAGACAACTCTTCAGAGACTAGTTTGTCAATAGGAGGCTCTTGAAAAATATGTATATGGTCAAGGTAATGATTTAACCAAAGGTGGTTATAATCATTATGAATTGACTCAGCAAAGACTGGCTTGTCAGAGTGAGACTCCCTGATAGCTAGTATAGGATCAATAGGCAATTTATCATAGGTTGACTTATCACAAATGGTTGATTTAATAGAAACATCTTGGATTGGTTGGTTCTCTTAGCCTTGGTTTCCAATGAGTTAGAAAATACCAGTTTTAAATAGAGCTTGGTATTTGAATGATTGGATCAGTTGAGGTTTGGATGGGATTGGTATTAGATGAGGAATGACCTATGATTGGATAATGTTAGGGCCTTAGGGAGCATGATTGATCACATGAGCCAAAGGATAAAGTCCTGAGATGGTAATGATAGGGTATTGTGGGGCTTGATTGCTCATATAAGTCAAAAGACTAGGTCCTGGAATGGTGATGGGGTGTTGTGGATCTTGATTACTCACACAAACCAAAGGATGAGGTCCTAGAATGGGAATGGTATTCCTTGGATATTACAGAGCTTGATGGCTCATATAATCTAAAGGAGGGTTAGGGGTGGTCAATGATCAGATAACAAAAGGACATCGTGAAACTTGATTACTTGCACAAGAAAGAGCATCCAAGTCTTCCTCATAGACCATATCATCCTAGTCATGATTTGGATCATAGGCTAGTTCTTGGATGTGTTCTATGTACTAATTATTGTAAAGAGGGCATAGATTTGTATCCCAAACAACATTATCTATAATTGGGTCTTCAAATTCCTCTTCAAAAACCTCTTCATACCAATCAAGGTCTCGATTTGGATCGTAAGTTGCTTAGTGACTTTTTCCCCATGAATAATTAATATGAGGTGGATAAAAATCTATCTCATAAACCATATTAGCATCATTGGGTTCTTAACAAAAGCCATAAAAGTCATTTTATGTGGCCATTCTATCATAAGTCATATTCTAAGTGATTCCACCATAAGTGTATCAAGACATATCTATGTAAATGATGAAATCTCTAAAAAAAAAGATGTAGAGTTTTACAAACTCTAAAAAAATGATCCAAAGGAAAAATGGTTCAAGCTTGGTCTAACTTGGTCAAAGGGGTGGAGCTATATCTCCAATGTGGTTTGAAAGTGGAGCTATATCTCCAAAATTATTTGTGCTAAGACTTGGCATAAAATAGCCTAACATGAAATGTCTAATGTCAAATGTCATATGCAAAAAAGGTCAAGTGTTTTAATAAAAACCAGCATGCCAAAGGTCTAGGTCAAAGTGTTATAAACAAGCTCTAAACTAGGAAAGGGAAAAATTGAGTTACTAGGTATTTTATCCAAACATGGAGTCAAAATATAGGCTCAAAAAAATAGGCATGTGCTATGACTTTTGGTCAAATGGTGTCAAAATCTAGACTTGAAACAAAGGCTAATGTGATTTGATTTAATCTAACAAGTTTGGAAACAGCTTTGACATAGACCTAGCATACAAAATCAAACATAAACATGATTAGTTAGCATAAGGCATAAGACAAAAGGCTCTTTGAAAAAAGATATGTTATCCCAAATAAAGGCACAAACAATGATGAGAATAGGCTTTAAACAGACAAACCATCAAATTTTGGGTAATCGATTAACCAAAGTTATGCAACCCAAAAGAGAAAGATTTGTGTATCAGCTCCATTAATTGAGGCTTAAATAAAAATCAATCAATGTTATGATATAACCTAACAAGGCTAATTGAAAACTCAACATTGAAAATTAGGATTTGATTAAACAATCTAGACAAGATTAGATAGCATGACAACACAAGACTAAGGTCTAAATGGTATACACAAAGTGGTTTGAAATAAATCATTTTGATACAATGGTAAACTAGTCTTGAAATAAATTGAGTAGCCTAATGGTGTAAGCATGATTGAATGATGTGGTCAATGTTATGTTTCAAAAGACTCAAAGGCACAAATGGTTTGACATGATTTGGGTAGCATAACACTACCCTCTGCAACTCAAATGACACACACACAAACACATTTAGAAAAAATTTCAAGGCACAAGTATGGTGTAAAATGGCCAGCATAACGCCTCTTGAGACAAAAGAGTGATGAATAGAAAAATTGTTTTTGACATGGATTTATGAACAAACAAATAAGTTTTAGTCTCAAAACATACCAAATGAGAAAATGATCAAAATACTCTAAGTATAATCATCCAAATCCTAGCAAAGGTATGGCAAAATGGGGTTGACTAAAAAAGTGCAAGGTTTTAATAATTTTAGGGGAATCAATTTCACAATGAATTTCACACCAAAAACTATAAAATAAAATCATGGATTTTAGGTTTGTATCACTTGATTTATTACAAAAAGGTCTAGTCCTTTTTTCAACCACTACATCCTTTTGTTTGCTTAGTGTAGTGTGATGTCCAAAGTGCCACTACATCCCATGTGCAACTCTAAGAGAGTCAAATGAAGTCAATGTTAGGAGATGAAACCCTAGGTCAAATCTTCCCTAAATAACTTTTGGGAGGTTAATAAGTCCCCCTTGCAACCCAAGATGCATAAAAAATAAAGAAATCATGAAAGTAGAAAGACTTTAGGGTCATTGTCAAGGTCACCCAAACTTTGACAAGTTTTTAAGGAGTGCTTTAAATTACTTTATTTTTAAGCCTTGGACTAGGCTACTTGCAATAGGAATGACACTTTTGATTCCAAGTGTTACCTATAGAAGACAAATGGAAGATCATACATGAAATATACCTCTTGTTGCCAAATAAAATCTAATTAAACAACTATTACAAGCAAAAATTGACAAGTGGGTTCAATTTTAAACCCAAATGGAATGTTTGGTGATGTTATTTTTGACCCCTTGGTCTTAGTTACAAACTTTGAAAAACATTCACCAAAAACATTTAAAAATTCCTTGTTAAGCACCCAAGAAAAGTTCTTAATCCAACTTTAAGCATGCAAAATTGATTTAAACATGTTTTTAGCAAATATCCCACTTGGTCCTGCAACAAAATTGTTAGCATGTATTTTAGATTTGAAGTTCTTTTGAGTTTAAAATAATAAACTTTGGAAAAGTAGGTCTCGAGTCTATGTTTTTTGAAAAAAACATAGTGACCGATGTCGGTCAATACCACTGATGTCAGTTACAAGCAACCAAGATCTGACCAATGTCAGTTTTAATGACTGATGTCGGTTAATCTAAGTAATTGATGTCGCTATTTCTATTGACATTAGTTACTATGTAAAAATCATGGTAACCAAAAATGGAAAAAAAAAGTTAGAAAACCAATTTACAAGAGTATTAAAATCTTAAATAAGTTTTTTAAGGTTACAAAAGGATCTCCTTCAGGTGTAGGATGCATCTAGTCCCACTGGGCATGCCATTATGTGATCTAGGAATTTGAATCAAGAGAGGATGGTTAGTATTGTGTTAGTTCCAAAATGAAAACAAAGTGAAATAAACACACTAATATCATAACATATAGTAGGGAGAGCTTAGTTAACAATCATGAATGAAACACACAACTAAAATGTAAAAGAAAACTCTTTTACCTACCTTGGATGCTCCAAAATACTTGTTGTGGTGGCTTGTTTAGCTTGTGCTTCAAGAGGTCTTCTTCAATGGAGTGTGGCTACCTTCATCTCCTCTTGGAACCTTGTGGCTTTGGCTTGGCTAGTCTTGGAATCAATTTGGAATTATAATACTAGTTGCATGAAGCTTTTGGAACCTATCTTGCATTATAAATTTGCAATAATTAAGCTTAGAAATGATGTTGTGAGGCCTCCTATTTATATATTTTTGGATTTGATCAGAATCAACCTCAACCATTCATCTCAATATTGAGATGTGTGGTTGAGGATTAATTCAATTTTTTGAATTAAGTTTGTAATTATCCTCATTATGGCATTGGAATAAGGGGAAATTAAGAGTCATAGAGGGCATGATGGAAGGCATTAATGAGCCATGGAGGGCATGAATCCTAATATTTGTGGCATTTGTGGCCTAGCGATGCCTTCCCAAGAAATGAGGTCACTTAATGATTCAAGTATTTAATATTTATTTCTAAAAATAAGTATTCAACAAGTTTCCATGGAATTTTTTATTATTCCTTGATTTGGATTAATTAGCTCTTAAACATGATTAACCACTTTATGCACAGATTACTCAAATCGATCAAAATGTCTTATTATTAGTCTTAAATTTGACTAGATTGGAATTATAAGTCCACATTAGATGCATTGGATGCGTATTCCCATTTAGGATGTTTCCAACAACAAATAACAAAGGCACAAGTCTTGTGTAAATGATTTGATAGGAAAGAGCAGTCCAGAGCATGCATGTGCAAATTTGGCATTTTGACCCAAAATGGACTGATCAAAGTTAGTTGGCCCATAAATTATATTACCCCATTTAGGGATACCCTGGCCAAAATTGGCACTTGAATATGTCATTTTCACATAATTTTTCATGTTTTAGTGTTTTTAGGCCAAATTGTGTGTTTTAGATGGAAACTAGCCAAAAGCCTAATTGGAGGTTATTGGTGGCAATTTTAGGTGTCTACACTTCCTTCCCCTCCAAAATCAAAGAGAATGAAATCTTTCTCATAGTTTGGGTTGACTAGGGTAGGAGATTGAGAAATAGCTAACTTAATGGATTCAAATCTATCTTTTCCCTCCTATGTCTAGCTGAAGATGATACCCTTATTTAACCTTGAAGTAAGAGGTTTTGCCATAGAGGAAAATTTTGGATCAAATCTCCTTATTAAGTTTATTTTTACAAGAAAAATCTATATTCCCTTCTAATGGCTAGGAAATGCTAATACATATATAACACTTACTCTTTCCAAGCTTATTGTAAGACCCTCTTTTGACATGATGTGTCCTAGTATCTTCCTTTCATGAACTATGAAAACACATTTCTTAGGATTAATGGAAACCCCAAATTATATACACCTTTCAAAAAAAATTCTAAGGTAATATAGGTATGCATCAACATGCTTTGAGTAGATAATTATATCATCTAGGTATACTAGGATCATTTTTTCAAACCTCTAAAATCCATATCCATGGCTCTCTAGAACATTAAACCAACATTAGTTAGACTAAATGTCATCTTTCTATATGCATACATACCCCATTTTATGGTGAAATTAGTCTTAAACTAGTTTGATTCTTGCACTAGTATTTGGTTATAGCCAGAATAACCATCTAGAAGAGAAAACCTTTAATATCTTTATATAGCTTGTAGAATTTATTCCATAGGGGGAAGGGGATAATGATCCCTTAGAGATGCTTTGTTTAGATCCCTAAAATATACACAAAGCCTTATTTCACCATTTTTATTTCTTACAGGGACCAAATTTGTAACCCAAGATGAGTGTTTTATTGGAAAAATAATAATAGCCTCTATCAGTTTAGATAGCTCACTCTTCATTAGGGGTTCTATCTTTGGATTAATCAATCTTTGCTTCTATAAAAAAAGATTAGTATTTGGATCAAGATTGATCATATGTTGAGCTAAGCTCAAGTCAAATCCTCTTAGATCATGATAAATCCAAATGAAGTTATCATCAAAATCTTGACACAACTTAATGATTTTTAAAATCATTACATACCTTTCCTATCTTCAGTGATTTTCCTTCTAAGATGATCACTAGATCAAAATCTTCTTCATTTATTGTGATGTTCTTATTTTCACCTTTTAGTTGATCATCTAAATTGAAGATGTTCTCTAGTGTGAAAAGACCCATAGGTAGTTTTTTTAATCTTCAATTAGATGATCTGATCTTCATATTAATCATAGAGTATTCATTGGTTTCTATTAGAGAATTTAGATTATTCTCTTATAAAGTTGACAATTTGTTGATCGTTATCAAAGACTTTCCAATTTATTGCATTATCAAGAATAGATGATCTTACTATCAACCTTACATGATGACTATTTTTCTTCTTTATTTCTTTTGGTAGATTATATTGGGATACTATAGAGGCCATATAATCAGTATCTTTATTTTGTACTCTTATTACTACTTGAATGTTTGAAGTGATAAAGTCTTATAATAGGTCCCAAACCCTATGTTCGTAAGATCTTAGAAAATTGTTATTAGTTATGCTTTTAGATCTAATTTGGTGAATAATCAACTTAGTGTCCCCAAATATTTATAGGGATTTTATCCCTCTCTTTTTGGCCAATTACATGCCTCAAATCAAAGCCTCATATTCAGCTACATTATTTGTGTAGCTAAACTAAAGTTTGAAAGAATAAAATTATCTCTCCTATGGAGAGATCAAGATAATGCATACACATTCACCATTTCTACTTCTTGAACAATCAAATAATAATTATCACATCCCTTAAAGATATTCAATTGGCTTTATTAGGTTTAGGATAATTATATCATTTTCATGGATGTCATATGTACCCAACCTTGATTTTTGTACATAGTCATAAAGATTAAATTGAAGGGCTTCATACAAATGAGTGGCTGAAATCTCTTCTATAGGTGTTGAAACTTCATGATCCTCTTCTCTTTTTTTTGATATTTTAGTGTGTAGTTCATTTCCATATGTATAGGATTGCATGGCTCAATATGATATTTTGTGATTAGATTAGCTCTTATTTTTAATCTAGTTCCATATCTCATCCTAAGAAACATGTGAGACCAATCCATGTATATATGCCATCCCATCTTTGTATTGAAATCTTATGAGAAACAAATTGCAAAGTAAGGGGGAAGATCTATAACTGATATGTCTTGAGAGATTGACAAGCTTTGACAAGCATGAATGGTAAGGTTTAGACCTTTTATTGTTCTTACTATTTGAATAATAGTTCCATTCAATTTCACCACACCCTTATTGATAGGTGTATATTTTATACCAAGGGCATCAACTATTTTATTGGGCATCACTAAATTGCTAGCTCTTGAATCTACCATATAATTATGAAGGAGATGCTTCCCTACTATAAGTGAAAGATAGAAGGGGGAGACTTACCATTTTTTCTAATTTTAGTGTTAGTTTTTGGTTAACATAAATTAATTATAGCATTAGGCCCCTTGGCTAGAACCTTGTCTATTATATATAAATTATTCAAAACCTCTTACATCAAATCCCTTTGTGTAAGAATGGATAATGCTTCCCACATAGTGAGATTCAAATTGGTCTTCTTCATTTGATCAACAATACTAAAAGGGATATTACCAACCTTTGATATTACCTTTGTGGGAGCTATGTCTTCTTTGAAAATATTTAGAGTTGGCACTTTTGCTTTGGGTTGGCTCCTAGGTACAAAAGGTGGCGTTTATATTCTATTGCTCTTTGTAGGTTCTAATACAAATTTGGAAGTTGTAGCTTATTCCACCATGGGGTATGATCACTTTCTATTTCTCTTTCCTTTGAACATGTGTTGGTTTCCATTAGACCTCTACCATTAAATAATGCTTCCTCTTTATTTACACCATAAAAGTCATCCTCTTGCTAGTTTAGAAAAGTTCCCTCCCTTGAGTAGGTTTTTATGTATCTACTTATTGGGAAGTGGATTATTCTTACTATTTTTGTGTACTTGATATGCCTTGCACCATCAAGTCTTGAATAATAACACCATTAGGACAAGTATTTTGGTTATGTTGCTGAGAACAAGGATAACACCACTCATACTCTTGATCCAGGTTGTTCTAAATAGGTATAATAGCTTTAGAAGCACGTAGGTAGAGCATAAATTTTTGGAGGTTTTGCTTACATAATTTGACCCTACAGTTGTGAATTTCCCTAGTATGGTTTTAAATCTCCTTGGTATGGCTACCTATTAGGTTGGTATAATGGGTTATCCTATTGATAAGGCTTGTAGTTCTAGGATTACTGCCTCTTCATTACTACTAACTCATTGCCAAAACTCTTGAGTAGTGACTTAACCTCATATTAATCATCTGTAGGTACAGTAGTCAAAGTTGGTGATTTACTTTTAGTGGGAATTAGAATAATTATAGGGGGTAGAATATGAGGTATTTCTAGAAACAAAGGCATTTATGGCATTGGGGAAATATTCCCTACATAGAATTAAATAATTTTCTACCCTTATTGTAATTTCATAGGTATTAGGAAGGGTTTTTCCACCCATTGACTGAATCATAATAGTTATATCATTATTCAGGGCTCTTAAGTAATATATGAAAGCATTATTTTGGGTTGGCTTGACCAATAATGAAATTCTATTCTATGCCTTCTAGAAATGGAAATTGAAGTCAGTCATGTGCTCATGAGGATCCCATTGAATAGTAGTTAACTATTAAACCAAGAACATGTGGTCACTCTTTTCTTCAAAATGGGTATATAGTGCAGTGTCTAAGTCATCCCAAACTCAGATGGAGTTGGGATCAAGACCTCTATACCATTTTAGGGATTTAACATTTAAAGAGGAGACTAAGAGTTTGATTACAACAGTATCTTGTATCAAGTTGTGGACTGAACACATATTAGCAATATCTTATATATGTTCCATAGGAGTGGTATAATTTTCACAGATAAAATATGGTAGTATTTTTAAAGCCAAGGTAGGTATATCATCATATTAGGACAATTGGAGTGGGTTTCCTCCATTGAAAGCTATGAAATATATATTCTTATCCATTATAGGAGGTATGAACCGATAGGAGTACTTGGGGGAGATGAAAATAAAATTGAAAGATATACTCTAGGGAAATGGATAACTAATTTTGATCTCTTTTTTGAAGGAAATGATAATTCTAAAAAATCAACTCTCTTACCTTTAGTAGATGATTTTGTTTGTTTTATTGGCATACACAAACCTTGAAATTTTGATTCCATAGGCTAGTGGAGTCACCAGGTGATTTTGAAAATTTGTACCAAGCTCATAAAATGCTCACTAAAAATATCACTAATCTCTTTGTAATTTTTGAGTCTCATCGAGCATGCCAAAAATTGTTATCACATAAATTTTACACCCATTCCTTGATGTAGTAGCTTGTTATGCAAAGATATAATGATACAATGGGAAAAAATCCAAGCTATATAACCTTGGAAAATTGAGATTAACCTCTAGATAATTCTAGATTCCTTTTATTAAATCTGGTGTAACTAATAAAATACTAGTTTTATAGAAATTCTACTTCTTTAGTGTTCTTGTTCCTAAACTAGGGTTTTACTGGGAAAATAGTTTGAGAATGAAATTTATAAAACTAAAAATGGTGATTGTACCAAATATTTTTATAGTGTATTTTAATGATTTATTTAATGAACACAACATAATAGAAAATATATTGAAATTTTTTTGAGCACAAACTTATACAAATGGGAAATCAAAGGCATTTTTTTTCATAGAAGGGAAAATATTCTTTTATTTTGATTAAACAATCTTTTATAAGGGTAGAAAATACCAAAAATGAAATTTTGTGACTGAAATAATAATTAAAAATTCCAAAAATATTCAAATAACTTGCATACTGTTTCAAACCATTTTTGCTTTTCTACATTCAAAGGAAGTAAGAAACTAAAGTAATGGTCTAGAGTTATATGATGCCCGAATGAAGTTTGTGCACCATTATCCAGACATTGTAGGGACTCCTCTTTGGCTATGGAGGATGACACCTATAGAGAGAAAGACTTAAATAAGGAGATTGTTAGATGGATGTAAGGTGGACTACCAAGCAAAGCTCGGTCCCAAAAGTGCAAAGACTTCCTTGTGGGATGACAATCCACTGTTGATAAGTAAAAGTGTCAAAAATAAAGAAATGACAAATGACTAGCAAAGAGGAAATTAGATAATGTATACCTGTTATCTATTGTCGATCTACCACAGTTGTTGATGCTGGTTAGTCTACCGACGTCAGTTTGGTTAAGGTTACTGGAGTCAGTTAGTCTATCAATGTCGGTAGGGGCAATGGGCTTGGAGGCTGGCGTTGGTCAGGGCAATGGCCTTAGACGGGTCTCTGGTCGATCGAATGGTCTATGGTAGTCTGGGAGTCTGATGGTTTGTGTAGGGTTTTACAAGGTAGAGAGTAAGGTCTGAGGAAGGAGTCAGGTAAGGGACAGGGTGTCAAAAGGAGTGAGAGTATGAAGAAGCTTTCTCAGCCTTCTCAAGAAGAGAGTCAGGTTTGGTCTAGTTGATAGCCGGGTCTGGTTGATAATATGGCTTAGAAGCAATAAATAGAAAACTAATTACAAATACATTCTAAGCTATTGAAATGACATAAAAGAAGAATACTTAGCTCCTTAATAGAGAACCAAAAGTGTAGAAGCCCTATTGCTAATGCAAAAGACTCCCTACAAAGAGGTAGAGTAACTGATGCAGAGTCCCTATGGCTTGTGATGCTTGATGTGCATTTGGGAGAGAGAGAGAGGTCGAATACTTGCAAATAGAGAATTAGCAGTCGAGATTGTGATTTTGCATCCCAAGAGGAAGAGAATTTGCCTTCAAGTTGCTTTAATTGACCGATGTTGGTGATCCCACCGGCGTTGGCTGACTGGTAACCGACGTCGGCAGCTAGAAGAACGGAAAAAAGGCTAAAATTAGCCTTTTACCCATTCCTATATTTGCTGAGTTTAGTGGTCATGGTAAAATGGTCAAAGGTGGGTTTAATAGGCATGGAGAGGGTTGAAATAGGTCATAAATTGGTCATAGGGTGATGGGAGGCATCCAAGGAGAGGTATCCAAGGTGGGGTGAGGTGTCATGGGTGGTGTGTCAAAGGGGGGTGTTATTAATCCAAAATAAATAATTATTTTAAATTAATAAGTGTGTGGGTTAGGAATGTGTAGAAGTGGATGAAGGGGGCCAAGGGGGGAGTCGACCAAGGAGTAGACATAATTTCTATGTCTACATTTGCCCCTTTTTGTCTTGTTGGTTGTTTTGGATGAACTGCAAGACAAAAACAGGAGTAAGTTGCCCCAGGTATGGAATGAGGTCTTTTTTGTCCTGTTGGTTGTTCTAATGAACTGTAAGACAAAAATGAGTGTTGGCTACCCTGATTATGGGATGAGGTATTCCCCCTCAAAGTGGGAGTCGAGGGAAGGGAACCTAAAATTGGGTGCTGATTTGATAGATAGTGGATGGATATGGTGAAGTTTGAGTGTGAACACTGTAATAGTTAGGATTGCGTGCATACCACTTCATGAGATGGTCAGGTCAAATTGTCATAGGTTAAGGTTGAGGAGTGCCAAAACAAAATAATTGGACCCCAACATTTAGTCATAGCTGATTGGGTTATTCGATCCAAGCTGTAGCTCCAATGGTCATCGTGTTCCAAGTATCCCAGGCTCAGGAAGTGCTCCTGGAAAACACGAAAATGTCACAAGTGGTGGGGATCAACTTGCTCGTGATCCAATACTTGTGAGGGTTGAAATATGGGTTATAGACAATTTTGCTAACCATTCATGAGGTAGCATACATGTAAAAGCAACCAAGGCAAAGTTGTCTTGGAAGTGGTCATGGTCTGAGGAGATAGGCGTGATCTCCAAGGTCATTGGTCGAGGCGAGTTGAGATAGATAGTTGGTCCATTAGATGGATGAAAGAAGGAATGTGGTTGAGCTAACCTCAGAAGACCCCATATCAACTGAGTGCTGCCTACATAGCCCTTGTGTGAAGGGCCTCAGGCCAATGTAGTTCTCCCAAAAAGGGAGGAAGAGGGTCAGTTATGGATTGGGTCTTGACCAAGTTAAGTCATGGTGAAAGGTAATATGGTTTGTCCATCAAATAGATGAATAAACGGATGTGGCCGAGCTAACCCTAGAAGATGTCATGTCATCTGAGTGCTACCTACATAGCTCCTATTGGGAGGGCCTCAGACCAATGTAGTTCAGATGAGGAGTCAAAGTAGTCGATGATTGGTTTGGTCATGGTTAAAGGTAAGATAGTTTGTCCATCAGGTAGATGAACAAATGGATGTGGCTGAGCTAACCCCAGAAGACATCATGTCATCTGAGTGCTACCTACATAGCCCTGATTGGAATGGCCTCAGGCCAATGTAGTTCAAACTAGGAGTTAAAGTGGTCGATGATTGGTTTGGTCATGATGATGAAGGTAATATGGTTTGTCCATCAAGATAGACAAACAAACGGATGTGGCCGAGCTAACCCCAAAAGATGTCATGTCATCTGAGTGCTGCCTACATAGCCCCTATTTGAAGAGCCTCAGACCAATGTAGTTCAGAGAAGAGTCAAAGTGGTCAATGATTGGTTTGGTCATGATGATGAAGGTAAAATGGTTTGTCCATTAGATAGATGAACAAACGGATGTGGCCGAGCTAACCCCAGAAGATGTCATGTCATCTGAGTGCTACCTACATAGCCCCTGTGTTGAGGGCCTTAGACCAATGTAGTTCAGACTAGGAGTCAAAGTGGTTGATGATTGGTTTGGTCATGATAAATGATGAGGGTATGATGATGTTACAGCCTTTTCCATATTGTGTGATGGTGTATTCTGTAACATTGGTTGAGTGGTCTTTCATCCCTAGCAAGTTTCCATATTGGTAATGGCGTATGCTAAAAATGAATGAGTTAATTTATGCTTTAGCAAGTAATGGTTTATGCTTGACATAAATTGTGTGGTCGATAGTTTCCATATGTATTATTTTCCATAGAAACTATGTGAAATGGACTATGTCATGTCAGTGGTCTGAGGATGCTTGGTTTGGTTTGGGTTTTGGTTTTGGTTGGATGTGTGACCAAGATGTAAAAAGTGAAAGGTGCATTGCTCTTTCATTGACAAGGACCATAATGATGGCATAGATAAGGGTTTTTGCAAATAAAAGCCCCATTCATGCATTACGTCGTTAACCATTGGTTGTGTTAGAGAAGTACTCAAATCACTTGACATTAAGTGAGCTCAAAATTCCTTGAGTATGTTGGGGTGATAAGTTTGTTTATGTGAGATGGAAGGGTAGGGTAACCCTTTTAGGTAGGAAAAACTTTGCCCATTTTATAGGTGACCCTGAGAATGACTATAGACAAGTCCATGACTTTATAGTTTGTGAGTCAATTTTTTTTTTGACAGACTGATCGATGCGAGAAGTCTGCGAGGGGATGTTGTTTTGCTTTGTGGTCATGTTGTGAAGCTGATCAATGTAGGAAGCTTCTAAGATAATGCTATTTGTAGCAATAAATTTTAGGCATAGCCATCCTTCGAGGGAGTGGTCTATATTTTTGCTTTGTATGGTTAAATGTCTTTGAATAGTTGTCCTTTAAGGGAGCAGTCTATCAATTATAGCAATTATGATACAACTATCCTTCGAAGGAGCAGTCTGCATTTAGAGTGTTATGACCTTGGAATAACCATCCCAATTATATATATATTTTTTGTTTTTGACTGGACTTTTGGTCATGGACTTGACTATAGAGGTTTAGAGGGTTTCCCTTTTATTAGGACAAAGCATTCATGCTTGACAAAAGGGTTAACTAATGTTTGTAGGGTTGAGGGTTGAAAAGGAATATAAATGATGATGATGGGGATTGCTCAAGGGACAAGCTCAAGTTAAATGTCAAGTGAATAATTACTTGACTAACAGTAGACTAGTCAAAGATGCAAGGCATAAAGGGGCTTAAGTTCTAATAAGTCCCTGACCCATGCTTGTGCATCATGATGGAAGGTCCGAATCAATTAGGAGCAAACTTGCCCCATTTTCTTCTTTCCAAATTGGTCACATGTTGGTCCTTGATTAAGAAGTTGGTTGATGTTTGGTCAATGCTTGGTTGGTTGATGTTTGGGTCAAGGCTTGGTCAAGGCTTGGTCGATGCTTGGTCGAGGTTTGGTCGATGCTTGGTCGAGGCTTGGTTGATGCTTGGTCGAGGCTTGGTCAAGGTCGATGTTTGGTCGATGTCAGACATGAAGATGATTAAGAAGTTGGTTGATGCTTGGTCGATGCTTGGTTGGGGTCGATGTTTGGTTGAGGTTTGGTCGATGCTTGGTTGAAGTTGATGTTTGGTCGAGGCTTGGTCGAGGTCGATGTTTGGTCAAGGCTTGGTTGAGGTCGATGTTTGGTCAAGGCTTGGTTGAGGCTTGGTTGGTTGATGTTTGATGTTAAGTTGGTCAAGATGCTGTTGGCATTGGATAAGGAGGCCGTTGAGACCTCACTTGTAAAGAAGTCCCCTAGCATGGTGTAGCGAGCAGTGTTCTTGATAAAAGCTCATCGTTTATTGCCAAAGAGGTTGGGAGGGATGATAGAATATGTCAAGTAGTCCATGAGTCACTTATACCAAGCGTCATATGGACTAGTGAGGTTAGGAGGAATTTCCCCCAGTGATGATGGTTGAGACATGTCCAAGATAGGAATCTTAGGTTGTGTTGGTTGAGAGGTCTTGACGAATAATGGATATGTCAAAGGTGTAGAAGTCTGGTCTGTTCCTTTAATCTTCACAATTTTGGGCCTGGTGGCCACATTAATTGTGTTGATTTTGAATAAAGGTTGAGGAGGTGGTTGAGGGACCATAGTCTTGTATGGGGATCCTGAGGTTTTGGAGGCATGAGATGGTGTTGGTAGTTGGTCAAAGATGTGGTTAGAAGAAGCCTTAATGTGAGGGGTGTCCTTTGTTAGATGTTGACGGATGACAGCCTTAAGGGTGCAACAATTCTCAGTGTCATGCCCCAGTATGCGATGATACCAAAAAAAATTAGTGTCATCGAACCAAGGTGGTTTTGGTCTGAGAGGTTGGTAATGCTTGATAGGCAGGAGGATGATGCTAGATGACTGCAATAATCAACATAACATCGAAGCATAAGAACCCTTTAATGGGTCGGTGCTCTTTGTTGCAGTAGAGGTTGACAATTTCTATTTAGGAGTTGTGTGGAGAGTTTGTCGTGTCGCCTTTTTAGTTGGTAGTATGGCCACATGTGGAGATGGCACGTTCTTGTTGAGAGGTGTTGGATGTGGGAGCATTCCTGCTAAAGTAGAAGGATGTGGACCCAGGATAGATGGTAATGGTGAAGGTGGGGGAGGAGTTCTCTGACAGGGTTTAGTAGCCTTCTTTAGCTTAGTGCGAGGACTACTATCGTGTGGGTTGAGGTTTAAGTCGACCTTCACTTGTGGATGAGTGAGGTTTGATATAGGGTGCACACTGAGGGATTTAACCTATTTTGGCATGGTAGATGACTATAAGGGTTTGGATGAGGTTGTGTGAGGTTTTATAGTCAGTTGTTTAAAAGATTGAGGTGAGGTGATAAGTTCTTCTCTCGGTGGAGAAGGGATTGGCTCTTTAGTCAGAGAGAGCGCAGAGATGGTCATGATTTCATCATGTGGTCTAGGAGTGGGGAATGTATGATTCCCCATTGATGATAAGAAGGATGAGGGTGAGGTAGTCGGCATTGGTTTCATCAAGGCATCCTCTAATATGGGAGAGTTCAAGGTAGACTCTCCCACATGTAAAAGAGGTGTAGATGGAGGACTATCCTCCATTGGTGGAGGCAAAATAGGAGAGGAAGGCTCCTCTACTTGTGGTGGACAAGTAGGTTGATTAACCTCTTCAGACTGTGGGAGAGGTTGGTTAGAAATGATAGGAGAGACCGTGTTGACCATGCGTATATTATGCTCTTGGGGGTTATTGGTCATGGTCTAAACATTGTTTTGATTAAGGGGATGATTAGGAAAAGGTTGTCTAAATATTTCCAAGTTTTGGTTCGGCAGGGCATTTGGGTTATCTAAAACAAGATCCCCCTTGTCTAGCATATCTTGGACAATGTTTTTGAAAGTTTTGTAGTTGTTTATGTCATGGCCTTGGACACGATGATAATTACAGAAGTCATTTTCCCTATACCATGTAGGGATAGGTGTTGAGGGGTCAAATTAGGGTGGTCAAATTTGAGGGAGATTGAGGACCCCCTGCTTGACAAGTTTTTCCAACATGGAAGCATATGATTCTCCTATAAGAGTATACTGACACTATATATACCATTGTTGGAATTATTTGGTGATGCTTTGTGATGTGGATGTTTGAGACTGGTTAGTTGTGGTTGATGAGGATGGTGATCTAAAGACCACATTGTTTGCCACTCCCTTGGGTTTGGAGTGGGAAGAAGAAGGTTTGGACAAAGAAGGGTCATTAGATTTTGTGTTGTTCTTTTGCAATTTAACCTTGTCCTCTTCGATAGCGCGGAGTTCAAGCTTTTGATCCATGGTGAAAGCTTCATCAAAAGTGCGGAATGTCGGAACTTGCAAAGTAGGTGAGATGTTCTTGGCACATTCTCTAGAGAAGAGCTCAATGAGCTCAGGTTGAGGTAAAGAAAAGGAGAGTTGGTTGATTAAGCCTCTCCAATAGGCAACAAAATTAGCTATTAATTTGTCATCAAATTGTCTGATAGAGTATAGGTCTGTGATGGAGACCTTTTTGGTGATATTGATCAAAAAGTGGTCAAGGAAAAGCTGGGCTAGTTGAGTGAAAGAAAAGATAGAATGACTGGTAAGGGAACTATACCAATCAAGGGCGGCACCAGAAAGCGACATGGGGAATGTGCATAGCAATAATGCATCATCATGTGCTATAAGATAACAAGCATGTCTAAATGCTTGTAGATGTTGTTGTGGGTCTTCCTTACCCTAGAAGCGAGCAAACTTAGGAAGCTCCCATTGACTAGGATACGGTCGAATTGGGACTGAAAGATGAATGGGTTCATTGCAAATTTGCTCATATGAGAGAGCATTTCTTGAATCAAAAATGGATGTCTCAAGATTAGACATCTTATCCATCAACATCTTGATTAGATTAGTTGATGAATTTTCAGGTGGGGCACTCCCTAGGTTGTAAGGCACTTGGAAGGTATTAGAAGGGGCGTATGACATGGTTGTGCTTGTATAGGTGCAACATATTGATAACTAGTCATTGGGACAGATGTGGGGACCAAGGGTGGTTGTGTCATGATGTTGGAGGGCATAAGTTGACTAGATACCACCAAAGGTGGTTGAATGGTGGCATTGGTAAAAGGAGAGGTAGACACTCCTACATTTATAGGTGCAAGAGTGTGTGGAGTTAAGACAGTCAGATTTTGAAAATGTGATGAACTTGGCTGAATTGAAGAGTCTCGCATTTGGCCCTTAGCGAGATAGTGTTGGAGAGCCTTGACGTTATGGTTAAGGAATCTCTCAAAATTTTGGTCCCCTTCGGGAACAATTGAATGTTGAGTTGGAGTTGATAGAATAAGAGTACGTTCAATGTCTAAAGTATACTCCATTAGGGGACTTGATATGAAAGGTGAAGGTAGAAGTGGTTGTTGCCTTGCGTGGTCAACAAGAGTTTTGGTTTGACTACGTGTCAAGACCATTCAAGGCAAAAAGGGTCAGGTTCAAAAAATTGTGTTTTTTCAATTTTAAAAACTCAGAATGGGTGTCTAACAGCAAGAAAGTCAGGTTTTAAGCCTATTGTTTTGGAAGAAGTTGCTGACAGTGACCGATGTCAGTATAAAAACTGATGCTGGTGAAAAAAAGTTGCCGACGTCGATGGTAAAATTGATGTCGATTACTGTGTTGTTGGGAAGGAAGAAAAAAAAGGTTCTGATTTGTTTGAAGCTCAAAGAAATGCATCCTCACCAGCTCAAAAAACTAGATAGAGACATAAAAATAGATGAATGCAAGCAAACTCTAACGTTAATTCCTAAGAATAATTTTTAGAGTCTTGTTGGCTTATGCCTTAGAAGAGTGTGTTTGGGAAGTTGGCTTGTAGAACGGGTCCTAGAAGAGGCAGTCTAAGGTTGGTTTTGGGTTAGTTTTGGTGCTCAAGAGTCTGTATTAGGTTCTGTATGTGGCCTGGTGCTAAGGAGAAAGCTCTCCTCACTTCACGAGCCCAGAGATAAGTTGGGTCACTTAGCCAATATATACTTCTCCTAGAGTTTATACTCTGTCAGAGAATAGAGTGGGCTCTCCCCTTGGTGGTGAAGTCCAAGTAGGATTGCCAGGAAGGGTAAGGTATCCGCTAGGTGATGAAATCCTAGTCGGACCTTGTCTCAGGTATGTTTAGATGTTTGATTTGTGATAGTGGTCTGGATGTGTAACATAAGTAGATTGCATTTTATTCATAATGTGTTTTAAGTTACTAGATGTGTGGACTAAAAATGTAAACAAGCAGAAATGAAATGCAAAAGATTTTAAGCCCAAATTGAAATGTGTGTTCGGATAAAAACAAGTTGAGAAAGGGTTAAGAGTATGAACTTCACTACTCTAGATGTAAGAAATAAAGAAAAAGAAATATTCTTTTTAACTTTGTTGATACTGTCTTTTAGAAGAAATAGAGGAAAAGGGTGCAAGAAGAGACCTAATGCACCTATATGAAAAGTTTGTTTTTAGAAGAAAAAGTATGAACCCAAAGAAAAGTCTTAGGGTCCCACCGGGCATGCCAGAATGTTTCAAACCATTTTTGCTTTTCTATAGTCAAAGGAAGTAAGAAACTAAAGTAATGGTCTAGGGTTAGATGATACCCAGATGAAGTTTGCACACCATTATCCAGATGTTGTAGGGACTCCTCTTTGGCTATGGAGGATGACACCCTGTAGAGAGAAAGAATTAAATAAGGAGATTGTTAGATGGATGTAAGGTGGACTGCCAAGCAAATATTGGTCCCAGAAGTGCAAAGATTTCCTTGTGGGATGACAGTCCACTATTAATAAGTAAAAGTGTCAAAAATAAAGAAATGACAAATGACTAGAAAAGAGGAAATTAGATAATGCATACCTGCTATTTGTTGTTGGTCTACCACAGTCACAGATGCCAGTTACTCTATCGACATTAGTTTGGTTAAGGTTGCCAGAGTCAGTTAGTCTGCCGACATTGGTAGGGGCAATGGGCCTGGAGGCCGGCGTCGGTTGGGGTAATGGCCTTGGACAGGTTTTGGATGGGTCTCTGGTTGATGGAATGGTCTGTGGTAGTCTGGGAGTCTGATGGTTTGTGCAGGGTTTTACAGGGTAAAGAGTAAGGTCTGAGGAAGGAGTCAGGTAGGGGACAGGGTGTCAAAAGGAGTGAGAGTATGAAGAAGGTTTCTCAGCCTTCTCAGGAAGAGAGTCAGGTCTGGTCTGGTTGATAGCCAGGTTTGGTTGATAGAATGGCTTAGAAGCAATAAATATAAAATTGATTACAAATACATTTTAAGCTACTGAAATGACATAAAAGAGAATACTTAGCTCCTTAGCAGAGAACTAGAAGTGTAGAAGCCTTGTTGCTGTTGCAGAAGACTCCCTGTAAAGAGGTAGAGTAACTGATGCAGAGTCCCTGTGGCCTGTGATGCTTGATGTGCATCTAGGAGAGAGAGAGAGGTCGAATACCTATAGATGGAGAATTAGTAGTTGGGATTGTGATTTCACATCCCAGAAGGAAGAGAATTCACCTTTGAGTTGCTTTAAGTGATTGACGTCGGTGATCCTACTAGCGTCGATCAACTAGTAACTGATGTCTGCAGCTAGAATGTTTCTATGCTAATTTTGCTTTCATATTCAAAAGATAGAAATGAGAAACTAAGAGATGGTCTAGGGTTAGAAGATACCTAGATATAGTCGTGCGTACTGAAATTAGACGTTGGAAGGTACTCCTCTTTGGCTATGGAGGAATGACACCTGTGAAGAAAAAGAGACTAAAACACAAAAAATGTTAGATGAGAAGAAGGTGGGCTGTCAAGCAAAAGCTTGATCCCTGAAGTACGAAGACTTCCTTAAGGGATATCAACCCACTAATTAAAAATAGAATATTTGACAAGTAGAAATAATGAAAGACAAAATGAAAGCAATAAAAGACAAAAAGTAGAATGCGTACCTGATATGCAGCAAACTACTCTGCACAGTCACTGGCATCGGTCCCTGTGTCGGCGTCGGTCAAGAGGGGTGCCGATGTCGGTTAAAGTGCCAGCGTTGGTAGTAGTAATGACCGGCGTCGGTTGGGGTAATAGCTTTTGGACGGGGTCTGGTTGGGTCTGGACAGGGTTGTTGGATTATAGAAGGGTCTAAAGTTTTTGTCTGAGGGTTAGGAAGCTAGTTTGGGAGTCAGAGGGATTGTTGGGGGTTTTATGTAGGGATATGGGTAGAGTTACAGACTGTATATTCTATAGAGGGTGGATAGAGGTGATATGGGTGGAAGTATGGTCAGGGCTATAGTTTGAGTCTAGATTGGGGTAATGATATTAAATAAAAAACAATAACCAGAGAGTAAAACAAAAACATAGAGCAAACGCTTACCTGTTATATGCTAAAAATAGAGTCAGAGACATGATTGATGTTGTCGCTGTGTTGTAGAAGTTCAATGTAGCAGACCTCCAACAAGATTACTCAAGCAAAATACCTGTACTAGAGAGAGAAATGCAAGAGATTGAATGTAGATTAATTGGATGCAAGAGTTGGCTAATTGTTCGAATGAAGAGGTTGTTGATTGATACAAAGGAAGGTCTGATAACTGATCGAGAAATGGATTGAGAAATGGATAACGGATCCTACGTTCGGGTCGAGAATGCAGTGTTAAGGATAACCGACGCCAGCAAGACTATCGACGTCGGCTGAGAAGTGACCGATGTCAGTGACGTCGGCTGGGTAGTGACCATCGTCAGTAGATGTAGAATGGGGATAGAGGCTAGCTTTAGCTTTTTGCTCATTTTTACATGCTGCTAGGGTCAAGGCTCATGGGAAAATGGTTGACAGGGGTTAAATAGGTGTGGAAGAATAAAATGGGGGTTAAGGGCAGAACGACAAGGGTTAGACACAATTACGGTGTCTACATTTGCCCCTTTTTGTCTTGTTGGTTGTTCTGGATGAATTGCAAGACAAAAATAGGAGTTGGTTGCCCCAAGTGTGGGATAAGGTCGATTCCATCTTGTAAATGTTTGAATGAACTGCAAGACAAAAATAGGAGGTGGATTGCCCTGATTATGGATGAAGTATTCCCCCTCAAAGTAGGAGTTGAGGGAAGGGAACCAGGAATCGGGTGCTAATTTGACAAAGAGTGGAGGAAAAAGGGGTGAGGGTGAACACTGCAAAAGTCATGATTGCATGCATACCACTTCATGAGATGGTCAGGTCAAATTGTCACAGGTCAAGGGTTGAGGAGTGCCAAAATTGAAGTAACCAGGCCCCAGCATTTAGTCATCTACTGATTGGGTTATTCAATCTAAGCTGTAGCTCCAATGGGTCATCGTGTTCCAGGTATCCCGAGCTCAGGAAGTGCTCCTAGAAACACAAAAAAGGTCACAAGTAGTGTGGATCAACCGGCTTGTGATCCTATACTTGTGAGGGTCCAAAAATAGTCTGTGCACAATTTTGCTAACCAGTCATGAGGTAGCATACAGGCAAAAAACAACCAAGGCAACATTGTCTTGGAAGTGGTCGAAGTTGGAGGAGATAGGCATGATCTCCAATGGTCATTGGTCAAGGTGGATGGATGGACGAAAGGATGTGGCTGAGCTAACCTCAGAAGACATTATGTGATCTGAGTGTTGCCTACATAGCCCTTGTGTGAAGGGCCTTAGGCCAATGTAGTTCTCCCTAAAAGGGAGGAAGTGTCAAAGGGATGGAATTGGTTTTGGTCGAGGGCAAGGTCATGGTCAAAAGGAGGAAAGAAGGTTTGTCCATCAGAGAGATGAATAAATGAGGGTGGTCGAGCTAACCCCAGAAGATGTCATATCATCTAAGTGCTGCCTACATAGCCCCATTCTTAGGGCCTCAAACCAATGTAGTTCGAACAAAGAGTCTGAGTGGCAGACAGGTGGTGAAAGTGGTCGATAGACTAGTCTTGGTCAAGTGTCAAAATGATGAGGAGAAAAAGAAAAGATGTTACAGCCTTTTCCAAATGGTGTATTCTGCAACATTGGTTGAGGGGTCTTTCATCCCTAGAAATTTTCCATATTCATGATGGATGTATGCTAAAAATGAATTGAGGTCTATTTATGCTTCAGCAAGTATTGGTTTATACTTAACATAAATTGTGTCTGGTCGATAGTTTCCATGTGTATTGGTGTCCATAGAAACTATGTGAATAGGACTATGAGAGTGGCCTGAAAAGAGAGTTGAGTTGAGTTGATTAGGTTTGACAAGTGATGAAGTTGAATGTGACCAAAGTGTAGACAAAGGGAAAGGCATAATTGCTCTTTCATTGACAAGGACCAGAAGGAAAGCATAGATAGGGGTTGTTAGAACCAAGAGCCCCATTCATGCGTTACGTCATTGACCATGGTTGTGTTAAAGTGGTAATCGAATCACTTTGACATTAAAGTGAGCTCGAAGTCCCTTGAGTAGGTGATAGGAGGAGGATAGGGTAACCCATTTTAGAGCAGAGATAACTTTGCCCTTTTTTATAGGAGACCCTGAGACAACTACAAGCCAAGTCCATGATTTTTTTTTTTGGTTGAACTGATCAATGCGGGAAGTCCACATAGAGATGTCACTTTGTTTTGGTGGTCATTTGTGAAGCTGATCAATGTGGGAAGCTTCTAAGAAAGATTGTTGTTTGTAGAAAGAGTTAGTCATAGCCATCCTTCGAGGGAGTGGTCTATATTTTGCTTTATATATAAGGGATTTGAATAGCTGTCCTTCAAGGGAGCAGTCTATTAGCTACAGCAATGATAGTATAGCTATCCTTCGAGGGAGCAGTCTGCCTTTTGATTCTAATTTGGTGACCTTAGATATTTTGACATCTTGATTTGTTTTGATAGAAATGTGAGTCATGGACCAGACTATAGAAGGTCAAGGGCTCCCTTTTATTAGGACAAAGCATCCATACTGTATAAAAGGGCTATAGAGGATTTGTTAAGGGGAGTAGGGTTGAAAAGAATGAGGGCTAAGAGGATGGGGATTGCTCAAGGGACGAGCTCAAGGTAAATGTCAAGTGGATGAGTATTTGACTAACAGTAGAATGGTCACAGATGCAATGCATTAAGAGGCTCAGGTTTTGGTCGTCCATCGAGAGAAGACAAACGATACGTCCCTAATCCATACTTGTGTGTGATAATGAAAGGTCCGAGCCAATTAGGGGCAAACTTGCCTCATTTACTTTGCTCCATATTGGTCACGTGCTGATTGATGATGGTTTGAAGAAGTGATAGGTGCTTGGTTGGTTGATGTTTGATGATTGAAGTTTGGTTAAGGTTTGGTTGCTACTGGTCAGGGTCATGATAGGAAGGTTGATTGATGATTGGATTATGTGTGGTTGAGGTTTGGTCGAGGTTATGATAGGAAGGTTGATTAATGGTTGGTCAAGATTTGGTCAAGGTTTGGTCGAATGTCTGGTCAAAGTTGGTTGAATGTTTGGTTGAGGGCTTGGTTGAATGTTTGGTCAAGGTCAAGATAAGGTTGGATTCCCCCAGTTGCTTGGAGAGAATGTTGGATAGATTGGTCAAGGTCGGTTGGGGCATAGTGGTCAGATGGACTATGTTGATGTCGAATAATGGGGTCAAAGGTGACAAAGGGACCATAGTCTGGTGTGGAGATCCTGATTTAGGTGATGAGGTTTGAGAAGCATGGGTCGGTGTTGATGATTTGTCGAAGAGGTGGTCAAGAGGGTCCTTGATGAGAAGGGTATCCTTTTTTCAGTGTTGACGAGTGACAGCTTTGAGGGCACAACAATGCTCAGTGTCATGTCCTGGAGTGTGATGATAGTGGCAGAATTTAGAGTTGTCAAACCAAGATGGCCTTGCTCCGAGAGTTGATGAGTGGGGTGGTGTTGAAGGTTTATTGATGATGTGGTCGAGAAGAAGGGTGTCATTCCCCAGACATTGGTGAACGATGACCTTGAGGGCACAACAATGCTTGGTGTCATGCCCAAGTGTGCGATGATACACACAAATCTAAGTGTCGTTGAACTAGGGCAGTTTAGGTTTGAGAAATTGATATGGTTTAAGAGGTGGGAGATTGATGCGAGAAGACTACAATAATTGCCGTAACAGTAAGGAATAAGAACCTGCTAATGGGTCTGGATGTTTTGTTGCAGTGGGGATTGATGACTTTGGTTTAGGAGGCATAAGAGGCATTGGTCGATGGATTGGAAGAGATATATGTCTGACGGGTTGAGGAGATAATGGAGGTGATTTGCCTCTGTGAAGTATGGGAGTGGGCAGCACCCCTATTAAAGTGGATGGATGTGGGCCTAAGATTGAACGTAATGATGAAGGTGGGGGAGGAGGCCTCTGGTGTAGTCTAGTAGCCTTCTTTAGTATGGTTTGAGGGCCACTATTGTGCGAGGCAAGGTTAGATGTGGGGCGAACACCAAGAGGTTTAATCTCTTTGGGCATGATGGATGCCTGCGCGGGTTTGGGCTTAGATGTGGATGGTTCTTCTCTCGATGGAGAAGGGATTGAAGATGTGGGTTCTTTAAGTGGAAAGAGCGCCGGAGTAGTCATGGCTTCTATGTGTGGTTGATTAGTTGAAAAGGTATGATCATCTATGGATGATAAGAAGGATGAAGACGAGGCAGCTGGTGTTGATGTGGTCAAAGCGTCCTCCAATATGGGAGAGGTCGATGGAGGACTAATAGGAGAAGAAGATTCTTCTACCTTTGAAAGACAAATGGGAGAAGATGGCTCTTCTACCTGTGAAAGACAAATGGGAGAAGATGGCTCTTCTACCTGTGAAAGACAAACGGGAGAAGATGGCTCTTCTACCTGTGAAAGACAAATGGGAGAAGATGGTTCTTCTACCTGTGATGGAGGTTGGTCAGGGACAAGAGGCAAAACCATGTTGACCATGTGTATATTATGGTCATGAGAGTCATTGGTATGGTCTGAATGTTTTTGTGACTAGGAGGATGGTTAGGGAAGGGTTGTATGTACCATTGTTGGAATTGTTTTGTGATGCTTTGAGATGTTGAAGGTTGAGGTTGATTGGTTATTATTGAGGATGGTGATCTGATGACCACAGCATTGGCCACTCCTTTGGATTCAGAATTGGTAGAAGAAGGTCTAGAAGAAGCATGGTCATTGGCTCTTACATTAGTATTATGCAATTTGACCTTATCCTCTTCAATGGCACAGAGTTCAAGCTTTCGAGCCATGGTGAAAGCTTCATTGAAAGTGCAAAATGTCTGAATCCGCAAGGTGGAGGAGATGTGGTTGGCACATGCTCGAGAAAAGAGCTTGATGAGCTCAAGTTGAGGCAAGGAGAAGGAGAGATGGTTAATCAAGCCTCTCCAATGGGTGACAAAATCAACTATTGATTCGTCATCAAATTGCTTGATGGAGTAGAGGTCTGTGATCAAGACTTGTTTGGTGATGTTGATAGAAAAATGGTCGAGAAATAATTAGGCAAGTTGAATGAATGAAAAGATAGAATGTCTGGCAAGAGAGCTATACCAATTAAGGGTAGGGCCAGAAAGCGACATGGGGAAGGTGCATAAAAGTAACGCATCGTCATGCACTATAAGATAGCAGGCATGTCTGAATGCCCATAGATGTTGTTGCGGGTCCTCCTTACTCTGGAAATGAGTAAATTTGGGAAACTCCCACTAGTTGGGGTATGGTCGGATTGGGACAGAAGGATGGATGGGCTCGTTGCAAATTTGGTCATACGAGGGAGCATTGCGTGAGCCGAAGGTAGAGGTCTCGAGACTAGACATTTTATCCATCAGCATCTTGATGAGATCTACTGACAGATTGGCAAACGAGGTGCCCCCTAAATTTTAAGGCACTTGAAAGAGGCTAGAGGAGGTATACGATGTAGTCGGTTGTGGTTGTAGGGGCACAATGTATGAATGACTAGTCACAGGGATAGATGTGGAGGCCAAAGGTGGTTGGGTTATGAAGGTAGAAGGCATAGGTTGACTAGATACCGCCAAAGGTGGTTGTGTGATGTCATGGACAAAAGGTGAGGTAGGCACTCTTGCATTTATGGGTGCAAGAGTGTGTGGGTTCAAGACAATCAAGTTCTGGTATGATGTAGAACTTGGTTGAATTGCATGTGGTTGAGGGGGTAATGAAACCCCGATGGAGGTTGGTCTAAAAATAGACGGGGAGGCCAAACTTTGCGAATTGGCCATGGTTGGGTTAATGGTTGAGGTAAAAGGTTGGGTCATAAAAGGTTGGGTAGCGAATGGTGTCGATGTCACTGTCGCTTCACCTGAAAGGTCTTGCATTGAATTTCTCGTGAGATAGTTTTGGAGGGCTGTGATATTGAGGTCTAAGAATCATGCAAAATCTTGGTCCCTTTTTGGGATGATAGAAGTTTGGGTCAGGGATGGTCGAGTAGGAGTTCTTTCATTTTTTGAGTGGAACTCCATTATAGGACTGGTTATGGATGGGGTAGACAGAAGCGGGTGATGCCTTGCGTGGTTGACTAGAGTCTTGGCTTGACTACGAGTCAAAACCATTCAAGGCAAGAAAGAACGTCCTCACAAGCTCAAACAAGCAGATAAGAACTAAAAAGATGAAGAACACAAGCAAATCTTAAAACCTTAGGAGTAAATTATTAGGATTATAGTGGCTTATGCCTTAGAGTGTGTGAGGAAGATTGGCTTTTGAGTCGGGTCCTAGAAGAAGTAGTCTATGGATGGTTTCAAGTTAGTTATGGTGCTCAAAAGTCTGTGTTAGGTTTTGTACAAGGGCTAGTGCTAAGGAGCAAGCTACCCTCACTTCATGAGTCCAGTGATGAGCTGGGCCTGCTTAGCCAAAATATACTTCCCCTAGAGATTAGACTCTGCCAGAGAACAGAGTGGGCTTTCCCCTTGGTGATGAAATCCAAGTAAGATCACTGGGATGGGTAAGGTATCTGCTGGGGGATGAAATCCCAGTCGGGCCTTGTCTTAGGTAAGTTAAGATGTTTGTTTTAGTGTAAGTGGTTTGGTCGTGCAACATCAAGTGGACTAGATTAATTCAATATGTGGTTTGTTAATTACTAAGTGTGGTCTAAGAAATGCAAGCAAGCAGAAATGAAAGTGCAATGTGTTTTAAGCCCAAGTTGAAATGTTTGTTCGTATGAAGACAAATGGAGAAAGGGTTGAAGAGTATGAGTTTTGGCTAGTCTAGAAGTGCAAGAAAGAAAAGAAAAGTTCTTTTTAGTCCTACTTATGATGTCATTTAGAAGAGATGAAAGAGATGAAAAGGAAAGAACCTAATGCACCTATATGAATGAAAGAAAGAAATAACCCAAGGAAGGCCCTAGGGTCCCACTGGGCGTGCCAGAATGTTTCTATGCTAATTTCGCTTTCACATTCAAAAGATAGAAATGAGAAACTAAGAAATGGTCTAGGGGTAGAAGATACCCGGATATAGTTGTACGTACCAAAATCAGATGTTGGAAGGTACTCCTCTTTGGCTATGGAAGAATGACACCTGCGAAGAAAAAGAGACTAAAACACGAAAAATGTTAGATGAGAAGAAGGTAGGCTGTCAAGCAAAAGCTTGATCCCTGAAGTACGAAGACTTCCTTAAGGGATATCAACCCACTAATTAAAAATAGAATATTTGACTGAAGTAGAAATAATGAAAGATAGAATGAAAGCAATAAAAGACAAAAAGTAGAATGCGTACCTGATATGCAGCAAACTACTCTGCACAGTCGTCAGCGTCAGTCTCTGTGCCAGTGTCAGTCAAGAAGGGTGCCAATGTCGGTTAAAGTGCCAGCATCGATAGTAGTAATGACCAGCGTCGGTTGGGGTAATAGCTTTTAGATGGGGTCTGGTCGGGTCTAGATAGGGTTTTTGGATTGCAAAAGGGTCTGAAGTTTTTGTCTGAGGGTTAGGAAGCTAGTTTGGGACTCAGAGGGATTGTTGGGGGTTTTATGCAAGGATCTGGGTAGAGTTACAGACTGTATATTCTGTAGAGGGTGGATAGAGGTGATATGGGTGGAAGTAAGGTCGGGGCTATAGTCTGAGTCTAAATCAGGGTAATGATATCAAATAAAAAACAATAACCAGAGAGTAAAACAAAAACACAAAGCAAACACTTACCTGTTATACACTGAAAATAGAGTCAAAGACATGATTGATGTTGTCACTATGTTGCAAAAGTTTGATGTAGTAGACCTCTAGCAAGATGACTCAAGCAGAATACCTATACTGGAGAGAGAAATGTGAGAGATTGAATGTAGATTGATTGGATGCAAGAGTTGGCTGATTGTTCAAATGAAGAGGTTGCTGATTGATATGAAGGAAGGTCTGATAACTGATCGAGAAATGGATTGAGAAATGGATAACGAATAACCAATCCTATGTTCGGGTCGAGAACACAGTGTTAAGGATAATCGACACCAGCAGGACTACTGACATCGGCCGAGAAGTGACCGACGTCGACGACGTCGGCCGGGTAGTGACCGTCGTCGGTAGATGTAGAATGGTGACAGAGGCTAGCTTTAGCTTTCTGCTCATTTTTACATGCTACCAGGGTCAAGGCTCATGGGAAAATGGTTGATAGGGGTTAAATATGCATGGAAGAATAAAATGGGGGTTAAGGGGAGAACGATAAGGGTTAGACACAATTATGGTGTCTACATAGAAGAATGGAAAAAAGGCTAAAATTAGCCTTTTACCCATTCCTCAGTCTACCGAGTTTAGTGGTCATAGTAAAACGGTTAAAGGCGGGTTTAATAGGCATGGGGAGGGTTGAAATAGGTCATAAATTGGTCATAGGGTGATGGGAGGCATCCAAGGAGAGGTATCCAAGGTGGGGTGAGGTGTCATGGGTGATGTGTCAAAGGGGGGGTGTTATTAATCCAAAATAAATAATTATTTTAAATTAATAAGTGTGTGGGTTAGGAATGTGTAGAAGTGGATGAAGGGGGCCAAGGGGGAGTCAACCAAGGAGTAGACACAATTTTAGTGTCTACACATACATAGGGATTTCTTAGACAAAAAAGGCAAATCTTAAATTATTTTTCATTCTCTAGGTTATAGCTTGTATAAAATACATTCAAAATGTAAAATAATATTACTAATGACAAAAATATAGATTGGAATATGGGTTCCTACCCATATTTATACAAAATATCTCATAAATGAGATGTAGTTATCAGAAACTTTAGTGCCCAGTAGAAGAATCATGCAAATCTAGAATTTCATGAAAAAGAGGCATGATCTTTAGCTTATGGAATCCTTAGCTTGGTAAAATGGTTTGGAAAATGATCATGCAAAAGTTTAGCATGATCTTCAACTTGGTGTGGTATGGATAGACTTGATAAAACTTTCATGTAATGCCTTAATTTTCCTTCATGTAGCTGCAAGTGGTTGTTCATGAAAATTGGGCACTAAAATGAAACTCAATGTTTAAACAAAATATAACTTCAAGATAACTCAAGTTACCTTTTTTCAAAACCCTAAGTTGAAGTTTTCACGTGAGACTTTTAAAACTTGCAAGTCCTACCACTTTGTCAAAACTAGAATTACAATTTTCAATATGTGTTTTTACAACTTAAGCAAGTAAAACTTGTCAAAATGAAAAGTGTAATTTGTAAGTCTGCTTGTTACAATTTCCAACCTGTCAAAATAGAAAATGTAAAATACACATGGCTCTTTCTCTAAAAGAGATATAAAAAGATAGTTTTAATTTACAAGATGTAACTTTAAAATATTTTACAATAATGAGAATACAATATATGAGAATGTTTTTAATAGAAATAATTAGTCAATTTACAATACTCCCTCTACCTCTTTGTCTTTCTCAGCGTATGATTTTTGAACATATGCATCAAAAGCCTTAAATATATCATGTATTCTTTCTTCATCTATGCTAAAATATTAGAGGTTGGTAATCTCACAATTTTTTGATGTGTTGAAAATTTACCTCCTCAAAGTCTTGATTTCTTGCATATCTTTACCCATCTTATCCAATGTGTTATGATACTTGATGTAGCGGTGGATAGAGCTCAAGCTAAATACTATATCTTTAGCATATTCCTTTTCTACCATCTCTTTGAATTTTATTTGAACCTCTTCTAATGAAAGGAGGTTATCTTCATAATTTATTGTCCTACATGATAATTTATTCAATAATTCTTCTGTCATATAACATGTCGATGGCCTTATCATGGGCAACTTTGGCCTTATGTGTAGCATCTTTGAGCAATTTTATGCTAAATTGTGTATCTCTATCTAATTCCTCTTATTCTCCATCATTTTTTAGTATGTTTTTAGCAAGGAAGATGTCTGTGTCAATTGATTCTATAGCTATTAATTTGGGATAATAGACATTTAAACTTGTTATTTCTCCCTCATATTTGTTAACCAGTTCTCTCAATGTGACCCTACTTTCCCTTAGAACTACATAATGGTCCATTATTATGTAAATAATTTTATTACCTTTGGAGATGAGCTTTTCTGAACATTATTTATTATCCCTTCCCATGCTTTAAATTTTTGTCATCGCATCAAGTGTTGCTTGATCCATGATCTAGGTGACTAGTTGTGTTGGTTCAGGTTATGATGATGGACTAGTGGGCTCTATAAATTTATTTAGTGTAATCCTAAGTTGTTTAACCTTATTTTTCAACTCATCCTTAGTGACCTTATCACTATTTATTTTCTCAAAGAGGGAGTTGATTCCATATTGAATGTCATTTTTCAACCCCTCCCTCATAGGATGTCCAAGGTGAATCTTCAATACCTGATAGTCCCCAACCACTAGATCTTCTTTCTATTTATCTAGTGGGGGGGGGACTATAATTTCTATATATATTTACCCTAATGAGTCACACCATATTATTGAGAAGGTCTAGGAAGTAGTCTTGGATTTATTTTTTACATTTAAGAGACCAAAATCTAATGCACTGGTAGAGACAATTTTTTTGCATTTCGTCCCCACTATTTGTGATAACGAACTCGAGGTAACATCTTGCATTGTAGACATGGTCACTTGAGACTATGTAGCTAAAGTTGCTACATTGGTAGGCATGGGGACAAGTTTTTAATCCTATTTTGAAGTTATCTTTTATTTCTCATCTAATGTATGTTTAATTTCATCTTCATCTATAGGTTGTAAGTCTATATTTGCATCAAGGACCTATTTTTCACTTATCTCCACTGAAGGGGTTGGGTTTACTATAGAAGTGGAAGGGGTGGGGATAATGGGAATAGATGTGTATACTATGGGTGTAGGATATGAAAGTGATATTAATGGGAGAATAGAAATAGGGACTTAGAACTTGGGGACTAGTGGTAGTATGGAGGCCAAAGAATCAAATGGGTTGGGCCACTCAAGGGTGGTAAGGTAGGGAAGACAAAAGGTGATGAAGATGAAGCAATACTTATCCTAAGAGTTGGGATGTCCAGTTAAATTGAAGTCAAGATGATTGAGTCTATAGCTATATACTACTGAGTTATGTTAGAAATCAAAGGGTATGGAATGGAAGGAATTGTAAATGGAATAGAAGGAGGGAGTGAAATTGTGGGAAGGAAAAGTGGAGTGGAAACTTGAGTATCTACTAAAGAGGGACCTTGAGTGTCCACTTTACTTTTTCTACTGGTTTTAATGTACTTATTGCTATAAGTAAATGTGTTTTAAATAAAGGGTAGAGTCACTTGAGATGCAAGGGGAGTAGAGATAGGAGGTGGAGGTGTTAGAGCTATAGTAATAATGTAAACAAGTTAGGGGGAACTACAAAGATAGGGGTTATCACTATGATTGATATGAGGGTTGAGTTTGTAGATGATCTAACTATAGTTGTGTCCTTAGATGATATTATGATTGGTTGGTCTGTTTCTACTTCATTTTTTTAGATTTACCGTTTTTTGCCTTAGATTTATTCTTCTTATGAGAGATCATTGGCCTCCCTAATTACTCTCTTGTTGTACCACTGAGACCCTCTACTAATGGTATAATTTTTTCCTCCTTGAGATTTATTAGATTTTCCATGATACTCAATTTATCCTTGGTCACTTGGACCCCTTTACTCCTAAGCCAATTTAATGTTATATTGATCACATGTGCAGCTCAATCTATCAAAGAGAAAAAGCCAAGGACTGACCACCTTAATGATAGAAGGGGTTGAGTAATTATTTGTTCATAGTAGTTATTATCCATGGGGAACTCATCATCCACAAATTATTTAAAGATTGGTGCCAGATCAAAAGCTTTGACCCGATCTAAGGTCATTCTAGAATAGTCCTTCAATTTGACTTTATCTTCATCATCTAAATCCTCCCAATAATCTTTAAAAGATAGAACATGGAAATATGTAGATATTCCCAATGTGATGGTGATGTTACCATAAACATAATAGTATGGCCATACCTCCAAAACCCTCAGTGTCACATGTGTCATTTATACTTGAGCACACTTAGATTTGAGTAATGAGGGGCATGTGTATTTGCCAATATTAATTGGGAAATGAATTCTTGACTTGTGTTTGATAGATAGAAGCTTATGAGTTTCCACAAGTTATCTTACTAGCTCCATTAATGCCCACTTATCAATAAAATATCTTGGGAGTGTGTAAGGGAAGTTACTAAATTTTCATACCCTAATATAAGAATAGGTGTGGAATTGAATGAAGTAGGAGCCCCATTAGGTGATTTCTATAGTTACTGCATCTGAGAATCTCATTCTCCCTAGCTCTTTATAAAACATTATTATGATGCAATAGATGAATGCATAATTCACCCTCCTAAAGCATTTCCTTTTAGCCTCCAAAGTGAGTTTAGGATAGTAGTTATACACTCTACTTTCCTCACCAACTACTATGTTGAGGCCTAGGAAGGCTCTTCCTTTGGCCAATATGTATACAAGGTAGGATGTCATATAAAATTTACCTATTGTTTACACCTCCATCAATTGATTATGGAGGGAATTACTAATGAGTTTTTCCTAGTGGATGTATTGTGCATTTTGATGAATGACCCAAATGTAATAATACATCAACTTGTAGAAACTCTTTGCATCATGACTACCAGTAACCCTATGCAACAATATTATTATGTCCCCAACATCAGCCTTAAAATCAATTATTGCCAATATCTTTGGCAATTTGGTAAAGTCAACCTTCAAGGTCTTAATCCATTATTTATTTATCATTCTCTAACATCTATATCTATTGTCTTAAAATAATTATTGGGATGTTTCTAGAGTTATGTCAATATAACTCTCAAACTCTAGGATCACAAACACTGAATCAATGAAATCTAGGTCTAGATTCAAATATTTTCCCCTTTGTCATTCAATACCTCTCTTTTGTTAGAATTATAGTGCTATGCTAGTGTCAACACTATCTTAGGTATTTGGACCATCAATGGAAAAGATGTTTTTTATGGCAGTCTAGAGTCATAGATACTCTAGATCTAGTCATTTTTGAACTTTGCATTTATTGGTGTCTAGAAGTCCCCTAGGTTAATATGACCTAGGTATGTATCTATTATTTTAGTGGTATTGGACTCCAAAATGAGATTCATTTTGAGTCCCTTAAATTTAAACTTCATCTCCTTCCCAGACATGAATTTTGGAGAGAATGCTTAGTGAAAACCAACTACAAGAGCTGGCAAGATTTGTAGGTGTTTGAAGCAAGTAAAATCCATGTAAGAGATTGAAGGTGATCTAAGGAAGTATAAAGTATATGGGAAAATGGTGCTACAAAAATAGGCTGAAATATTTGACAAATATTGGAGGTGTAAAATGTAGGTCGAATCCCCAATGGAACTGGGAGGTGTTTTAAGCAAGTGAAAACTTTGGTGGAACTATTGACCATTTTTTGCCTAATAGGCCAAAAATTGGTCCCCTTTTTCCCCTGCTATTTTAGACCAATTCATTTTTTGATTTTACACAAGTCCAAGAATTTCTATAGACTCTAAAGGTCTATTTTTATGGACTCTGCAGGTGAAGTTTCTACAGATTTTGTAGGTCAATTTCTACAGACTCTACAAGTGAAATTTCTACAAACTTTGCAGGTGGAATTTTTACATACTCTGTAGGTGAAGTTTCTATAGATTCTACAAAGAAATTTTTTCTACGAACTCTACAGGTTAGTCTTTTAGCGCATGAAGAATCAGTTCAGAGAGTGCTGGGTTTTACAAGGATTCTTCGGGCTCTTGTCTAAAGAAATTCACAAGGAAGGTTGGCATCTTTGAACCATTGAACTGGTTCAATGCCTTAGTTCAATGCCTTGGTTCAATCAACAATTTCTGTGCGAGTTTAACACAAAGTTCAACAGCTGAGTTTAATGATTTTAGTTCAACACTTTAGTTCAAAGCTCAAGTTCATCATCTTTGGTTCATCACTTGGTTCAATCACTTTGGTTCAATAGCTGAGTTTAATAGTTTCAGTTCAATGCCTTGGTTCATCACTTGGTTCAATGCCTTGGTTCATTGCAAAAGGTTCAGAGGGGCTTGGTTTTAATCATCAAAGTTCAAAAAATGGTGTGAACCATTAAACCATTAAACTATTGAGCCTTTTTGGGTTCAAGTGGTTGGTTCAAGCAGTTGGTTCAAAGGAACAGTTCAAACACTTGGTTCAAGTGGTAGGTTCAAAGGCTCAATTTAACAAATGAGTGGCACGCAATGTTGAACCATTGAACCATTGAACCATTTTTGGTTCAATCGATCAGTTTAATAGCTTGGTTCAAGGGAGCATCCCAAATTTGAAGGAAAAGTGCCCTTGCAAAGGGTAGTTTAGGGTTAAAAGCCCTTGCAGAGGGCAGGGAACACTTCAAAGAGAAAGCCATAAAGGATGATTTCTTTTAGAAATTTTTCTAAGGCAGTCGGCAGAGGCAAAGAAGAAACCCTTCAGAATTTTGTCTGAAGGAATTCCTTTAGAAAAAAAGTTTGAAGGAATTCAGAAAAGGCCATGAGCAAGAAACCTAAAAGAAAATGACTTTAAGGCAAAAGGACAAAAAGACTGAGACAATTCTCGTAGACTTTTTGTCTACGGGGAAAAAACTCATAGAAAAAGCCCACAAAAAAGCCCTGAAGGAATTTGCCAAGGATGAAGACATCTTGGAAGCCATAAACTTCAATAAGATATATTAGCCATTATTTTTAAGTGATGATGGGTGCATGGACATCAATTTTAAGATAGTGAATTAGCTAATTTCTTCTAAATTTCCTGAGCGCCAACCATGAAAAGAGCCCAAGGAACGCAGTGACCTACTAGAAGATTAACCCCAAGGGCTAAAGGAGTAGAAAGAGACAAATTAGGAAGAAGACAAGGTGAAAAAAGAGACAAAGCAGTCCAAGTGGCAAAGAGGAGGCATGTTATTGCCAGGTGGTCACCAAACGGTGCAAACAGTACGCGACGTGGCTTGTTTCCTCCAGTTTGCATTTATAAGTAGACAAGCCACACAAATGCTTTGAAGGGAGCAGTTTGTTCATAGAGTAAAGGCATGAATTACATTTCCTTATTAAGGTTAGGATGCCAAAGTCAAAGTAGGAGTCAACAATCAAATGGCTTCCTCTTCCCAAGGTTCAGAATGCATATGGGCCACTTGAAAAAAGAGCGCCAAAGTCTTTCGCAAAAAGTGCCAAGTTTTTTCCTCTTTCTATATATTGTAAAATTATCATTTGAGAGGGACCACTCTCTTAGCCTTAAGGCAAAAATCTACCCAAAAATCTCTCAAGCTTATAAGGCAGAGCTCTACCAGTTTTTACCTTGAATTAAGACTTAGCATTTTTACCTCTATCTAGACTTACACTTTAAAGTATATGTTTGTGTTCTTCTTTTGTGTTAAGTCATTATCTTTCATGCTTCTCACAGATCGATTATAGCATGTCTAGTGCATTGTGAAGTCTCTTTTCTGTAGGTCTGCTAGAAGTGTTCCTAGGGGAATGTAGGTGCCTGTGAATAGGCTACCATAAATATGTCTAAGGATGCCTCTAGTAGTGTCTTCTTCCTTGTATTTCCATGAACCCCTAGCTGACTATTACAGAAGAGCTTCCCACTTCAGATGAAGTGTATGGGTACTTATTTTTGCTAAAAAGTGTATATTTGGGCTGGGTGGGTCAACTTTTTTTGGTGTATCACCTTTTCATTTTTTAGGCTTAGGTTCTATTTTTAGCATCTCTCTCTCCCTTTTATCCCCCCCTTTTTCATTTTATTTGCTATTAGTAAGAGAAACTAGGGCCTAAAGGATACATCAAAGGGAGTTATCCCTTATCTAGAGACTCTCCCCTCCAACTTTGCTAGTCCCATAAGTGAGAGGGGAGTTTTTATTTTGACGTGTGGAAGGTAGGAGCTCGGCCTCCTGCCCCAGGTGCAATCCACTACATCAACAGTTTTTGGCACACTCAGTGGGACCAACTAGGACAAGTTGTGTCCACATGGTTAAATAATTTTTGGTGTGTTCTTCAACCAACCAACCTTTGGAGGCTTTTACATCAACACCAATGGTGACTCCAAGTTAAATCAACTGGTTAAGTAGTTTTGGTGCCATCAAGAAGCAGTATTTTTGGTATGTATAATTCCATCATTCAAAGGCATGGACCCTATTTTCCTTGGCTAGTCTGGATATGATCCTTACTAGCCTTATGGTGATCCTTATTAGATTTAGTATGACCAGTCTCAACCCTATCATAAGCTATATCAGCCTTATGCCCAGTCTTCTCAATGTGTCACTTCTCCCACTCAACCCAGTCTCTTTGCCAATCAACCTGTTTCCACCTTCAAGCGAGCACTACTGGGATATGAAAAGCATGTAATAGATCTTGACACCAAAAGGGGATGTGGCCAAGAAATCCCTGATCATGTCATCCATCAAGTGAGAAATGTAGTGGATCAGGTTAAGAGTGAATGGGCTTCTATTGAAAGAGCCAATTGGCAAAGGCTTACAAGTGAGATGTTGGATGTGAGTGGTATGATTGCATCTTTAGAAGAGAAGTTGAGTATTTATGAAAGGAAGCCTTACCAAGTCTATCAACCTACATACTCACTACCTCAATTATCATATCAATCATATATAGCCCCTACTCATGAGCCAAGTCAAGCCTGTCAAAGTCCTTTCCCAAATCATGTTGAGGAGATTTCTAAAATAGTAAATCTTATGTTTTAGGCTAATCTTGATAGATAGATCAAATTGGAAAATCTTCAAATGTAGAAGTCTAATTTGGTAGCAAGGGAAGTGGAATCCAAACCCTCACTACCCTCTCACATTGTGGCCCCATCACCCCAAAAGGAGATGCCCAGTCTGAATATCTTGAGTTGGAATAAAGTGGTTGAGTCATGGAACAACAAGGAGGAGAAAGACATTGTCCAAGAGTGTGAGGTACAAAATGAGGTTAGTCCTTTTCAAGTCCTTCCCACCCTTCCTCAAGAAGCTTCTTACATTTCATGGCAACCTGCATGCACTCCCCATCTCTATAATGATTCCTATGAGCTCCAAGAGGTACAAAATGAGGATAATCTGGCTAAGCAGATTGAGGAATTAGAGGTTAAGATGAGACTACTTGGAGAAAGAGAGATGGAGTTTTTAGACCTCGTAGAGGAGCTGATGCCAAAAGACACCCCTTCCACCAATCCATGAGCTAATTTCAATATTGATGAAGTGTTGGTAAAGTGGAGGGATGAAAATTAAGAAAATTTGGCCCAAGGTCTGCCCCCTCCTATTCTAGAGAAAACTCCCTCTTGTGTGCCAAATCCTCTCTATCAGATGACACTTGCTCATTCTAACTCATCTGATGCATTAATCAATCCTACCTTTAATCCTATACTCCTATCTTTTTAGCATGCTTCTTTTTAGACAGCTCTTCTTGTACATGAGTAGACCCTCCCAAATCTTCCCCAACCTCCTCAAGTCTTTCAACATGATCTCCAAATTCTAAGCTGGAAGAAGGAACATCATGAACCAACTCAGGACCTTGAAGAGGATAAAGTTGCTGCATGTTCATAGGAGCAAGATTCCAATCCCAAGATCATGAGTTGGAAGCAAATAGTGGAATCTTGGGGCAGAAAGGAAGAGGAGGAGAAAGGTTTTGCTCAAAACCTTGAAGAAAATGAGGCTGCTCCTACTCTTGATGATGATTGTGACCTCCAGGAGAGGCTCTTCCAAGAGGATATAGACAAGTGGATTGTAGAGTTGGAATTTAGAGAGAGATTCCTCAACCAATGTGTGATGGATGATTCAAACCCAATGGCACATTCCATGTCTGAACACACCCCACCTACACATCTCCAAGAGAGCTATCAAACCATACCTGATATAGATGAAGTGTTGACCAAATGGAAAGAGGAGAATCATTCGATTCTAGTTCAAAGACTGCCTCCTCTTCCACATGAGTTCATCCGTCAGCCTTCCACTTCACCCCTCCTCAAGGAGGAACCTGTCTTGAAGGAAGAAAGTGAAGAGGAGTATGCTCATTTCATGACTGATCAGGGAGAATTCATGAGTGTAGACAAGGAGGAGATCACCATAAGTACCCCCTTTGATGAACAAGAAGACAAGTCACAAGCTTTTGCCTCTATCTCTGATGATGAAGAAGTGACTTCTACCCCTTTTCTCATTTTGCAAGATGTTGCAGAGGGGCATGGACACTTTCTTTACCGTGCTTTGAACAATTTGTTTGAATTCATTGGGGAAGGTTACACTATTCTTCAAGGGGTCTATGAGCTGGCTAAGAGTGGAGAAGGCAACATTGGGACTCAAATAAGTATGCAAAGGGGCTGCAGGCTTTTAGATTTATCCCTTCAAGAGGTTGGTGAATCTGAAGATACTTTCTTTTAAATCATTAAGGAGGATGGTCATACCATGGAACCTAAGCATGAGGTAGAAGAGAAAAAGCCAGTCAATGATGCATATCAAGGGGTTTATGGTGATGATCCAGTAGTGATTGATTTCTTGATGAGATACACCAGCATGAAGAACCAATAGAAGGCAATCTTCCAAGAACAAATAGATTACATATATTTTGGAAGCATGTTGGAATCTAATCCACTTAGATACAAGCCAACCTAGGTGGCAGGCAAGAGGAGTAGGCCACCAACTCTCCATTTCATTCAGCCACTTGTCTGGCACTATAAGTTTCTTTGCTAGGAAGGAGACTTAAGAAGTTTTCCCTTTGATCTAGGAGGGAAGCAGATGTACTTGGTTAGTTGTATATAGTAGTTGTTTTCAATTTCTTTTCCTGCTTTCCCTAAGTGTAGTTTGCATAGGTAGTGTTTTTAGCCTTGTGTGTTTTCCTTTGTGTGTGGGGTAAAAGGTTCATGTTTGATTCTTAGATCTGTTGGGGCTATTGCTAACTTTGTTCAAGCTACATTTGACTCTGTGCTCAATGGACTAAAAGAAAAATGGTCTCTAAGCATAACAGGCATGCTTCCCCTAAGAGTCACTAATTTGTTGACCTTTTTTTCTTAACAGGCCAAAAATCAGTCCCTTTCTTCCCTTGCTGTTCTAGGCCAATTCATTTTTTGATTTTGCACAAGTCCAAGAATTTCTACAGACTCTGCAAGTCTATTTCTATAGACTCTACAGGTGAAGTTTCTATGGATTCTGCAAGTCAATTTCTATGGACTTTGCAGGTGAAATTTCTATGGACTCTGTAGATGGAATTTCTATGGACTCTGTAGGTGAAGTTTCTACAGATTCTGTAAAGAAAGTTTTTCTACAGACTCTGCAGGTTAGTTTTTTGGTGCATGAAGAATCAGCTCAAAGAGTGCTTGGTTTTATAAGGATTCTTTAGGCTCTTATATGAATAAATTCACAAGGAAGGTTGGCATCATTGAACCATTGAACTGATTCAATGACTTAGTTCAATGCCTTGGTTCAATCAGCAAGTTCATCGCTCTAGTTCAATGCAAAGTTCAACAACTGAGTTCAATGGTTTCAATTCAACGCTTTGGTTCAAAGCTCAAGTTCATTAGCCTTAGTTCATCACTTGGTTCAATCACTTTGGTTCAACAGCTAAGTTCAATAGTTTCAGTTCAACACCTCGGTTCATCGATTGCTTCAATGCCTTGGTTCATCACAAAAGGTTCAGAGGGGCTTGGTTTTAATTGGCAAAGTTCAACAAATGGCATGAACCATTGAACCATTAAACCATTGAACCTTTTTGGGTTCAAGTAGTTGGTTTAAGTAGTTGGTTCAAAGGAATGATTCAAACACTTGGTTCAAGTGGTAGGTTCAAAGGCTTGGTTCAACGAATGAGTGGTGCGCAGTGTTAAACCATTGAACCGTTGAACCATTTTTGGTTCAATTAGTCAGTTCAATGGCTTGGTTCAAGGAAGCATCCCAAAGCTGAAGGATGAGTTCCCTTATGGAGGGTAATTTTGGGTTCAAAAGCCCTTGTGGAGGGTAGGGAATACTTTAAAGAGAAAGCCGTAAAGGATGATTTCTTTCAAAAAAAATTCTAAGGCAGTCAGCAGAGGCAAAAAAGAAACCCTTCAGACTTTTATCTGAAGGAATTCCTTCAAACAAAAAGTTTGAAGGAATTCATAAAAGGATGTGAGTAAGAAACCTAAAATAAAATGACTTTAAGGCAAAAGGACAAAAAGACTAAGACAATTCTCATAGACTTTTTTTCTGCGGGGAAAAAACTTGCAGAAAAAGCCCACAGAAAAGGCCCAAAGGAATTTGCCAAGGACAGTGACGTTCTAAAAGCTGTCAACTTCAAGAAGATAGATTATCCATTATTTTTAAGCAATGACAGGTGCATGGACATCAATTTTAAGATAGTGAAATAGTGGTTTGATTTTAAATTGCTTGAGCACCAACCATGAAAAGAGCCCAAAGAACGTAGCGACCTGCCAGAAGATCACCCCCAAGGGTTGAAGGAGCAGAAAGAGACAAAGTAGGAAGAAGACAAGGTGTAGAAAGAGACAAAGTAGTCCAAGTGGCAAAGAGGAGGTGAGTCATTACCAAGTGGTCACCAAATGGTGTGAATAGTAAGCGACATGACTTGTTTCCTCCAGTTTGCATTTATAAGTAGATAAGTCACGCAAATGCTTTGAAGGGAGTAGTTTGTTCATAGAGAAAAGGCGTGACTTGTGTTTCCTCATTAAGGTTGGGATTCCAAAGTCAAAGTAGGAGCTAACAATCAAATGACTTCCTCTTCCCAAGGTTTAGAATGCACATGGGCCACTTGAAAAAATAGTGCCAAAGTCTTTCCCAGAAAGTGCCAAGTTTTTTCCTCTTTCTATATATTGTAAAATTCTCATTTGAGAGGGATCCACTCTCTTATCCTTAAGGCAAAACTCTGCCTAAAAATCTCTCGAGCTTGTAAGGCAGAGCTCTGCCAGTTTTTACCTTGAATCAGGACATAGCATTTTTACCTCTATCTAGACTTGCACTTTAAAGTATATGTCTGTGTTCTTCTTTTGTGTTAAGTCATTGTCTTTCATGCTTCTCATAGATCGATTATATCATGTATAGTTCATTTTGAAGTCTCTTTTCTGTAGGTCTGCTAGAAGTGTTTCTAGGAGAATGTAGGTGCCTGTGAATAGGCTACCATAATGGTGTCTAAGGATGCCTCTAGTAGTGTCTTCCTCCCTATATTTCCATGGACCCCTAGTTGACTGTTGCAGAAGAGCTTCCCACTTCAGATGAAGTGTATGGGCACTTCTTTTTGGTGAAAAGTGTATATTCGGGCTGGGTGGGTCAACTTTTTTGGTGTATCACCTTTTCATTTTTTAGGCTTAGGTTCTGTTTTCAGCATCTCTCTCTCCCTTTTCATCCCCCCCTTTTTTCATTTTATTTGTTAGCAGTAGGAGAAACTACGGCCTAAAGGATACATCAGAGGGAGATAGCCCTTATCTAGAGACTCTCCCCTCCAGCTTTGCCAGTCCCACAGGTGAGAGGGGAGTTTCCATTTTGATGTGTGGAAGGCAAGAGCTCGACCTCCTACCCCAGGTGCAATCCACTACGTCAACAAGAACCTTGATGTGTTTGAAACAATAAGAATGTTTGTGGGGTTGGGAGTTATTATATGTAGGTTGAAATCTCATGGGAATGGGAGGTGATTGAAACAATGGAAAATCCTAAAGGAATAAGAGGTGTTCTAAGTAAGTATAAAGTCCATGGGTACTTAGAGGAATCTTTCATGGAATATTCTCTAGTTGGTAGAATATATGTTAGTATATTCATGTGTTTTAAAGTGAAAGCCCTAGATTCTCAACTGTGAAATTTTAGTGAAAATCTTAAGGTTTTTATGATTTAAAAAATACAGTCCATAAGAAAACCTTATATCTCAATAGATATAAACTCTATAAAATAATAATTACATAGAAAAACCTAATCTTGATAATTGCCCATGTAACATTGTGAAAACTTAAAGTTTTCAAATGATATTTTGTGAGGAATGAAAATAACTTAAAAAGCTTAAAATTGTAGGAAATTTTGGAAAAAACACAAGGAAGATTCTAGGAATACAATGCAAGGGTGAAAATAGTGTCACAACATTACTTCTAGATGTGTTTTGAGGTTTGCAGGGTTGTGGCTTGGCATGTGGATCGAGGTTGAAGGTGTGGTCATTATCAGACATCCAAAACTCAATTAGCAATTTAAATAATGAATTAAAAAATTGAAAATTTCATGTCTATAGATTATTCTCTACAATTAATGCTCTAATGGTGGTTGGTTGTATAAATCTAAAGCCTTCAAGCAGTTTTGTAATTTTATAATTTTATGATTTTGCAATTTTTTAATTTTGTACTTTTTCAATTTTGCAATTTTGAAATTTTGTAATTTTAAACTCTTGTAATTTTTCAATTTTGTAATTTTTTAGATTGTAATTTAACCTCTAGATTCTATGGGTATGGATTGGTTAACATCTTTGGAAATGGGAAAGCAGAACTCCAAGATAAATTTGCAATTTTGAAAAACTATACATTGCACTTGGGATTCCGTATTATTTATTTGTGGTAAGAAAAACTCTATCTACAATTTGTAATTTTGAAAAATTGTAAATTGTAGTTCAATTTTTAGAGTCCATGAGGTGTTTGGTTTGCAAGATTTGTAACTTTGCTTGTAATTTGCATTTTTTCAAAATTGTAAATTACAAATGGGTTTATGGATTCTACCAGTTAGTACATTGTGGGATCTAGATCTCAAGCTGTAATTTATAATTTTTCAAATTGAAAATTGTAGTCAGAACTCTAGATTCTATCAGTTAATGCATTACAAGAATGCATTATGGGATCTGGAGGTTGGGAAGTAATTTGAAAATTTACAAATTGTATACAGAGTTTTAGATTTTGCAATACAAAGGAAATGTGTGTTTTCGATCAATTCAAGGTATTTTTCAAAACATTAGGGGGGTCTCCCTTAGGTTAATTTATATTTTAATATTTTTGGGACAGAAATATCAACAACTCTCTCAGACCTCATCTCTCCCTAGCCCTCACAAATACACACTCAACTTCTTGAGATAGTCTTAAAACTTGCTTATATATTTCATGACAAGATGCATGGTGTAAAAATGAGTTTAGGGATGTTAGAGAGGATTATCAACTTCCATATTTGGGCATTTTATTAAGTTAGTGGACTATATAGTATGAATCATTGCTAATAACCTTAACCACTCATAAGTTGCCTAGAGATTTAGAATGACCTGATTTAGGAGATGGTATTTTGAAACACTCAATATGAATTGAATAAGCCTCAAAGTGACTTTAATGACATCTAAAACATCCCTAAGAACTTCTCCATGCCATTGGTTGGTACTTTAAAGCTACAAATGTTTGGAAAAGGACCAAAGAAGGTTGTTTTAAGTTATTTAAAAGATCCTGAGAAGGTATTAGGATCTCAAAATTGACATGGAATATCCTTAAGAGGTTATTAAATTGAATCAAACATTATTTTTGAGATTTCACATGTGTGGGAAGCCTGTGGAGCCAAAATTCAATCTCTAGGTAGGGAGGCCTAATTAAGACCTAGTTAGGAGAGAGAAATAGATGAAAATGACACTTTTAATCAGAGTCTAGACCTAAAACTTGGCATGGATTTGTAAATCCATACTACATCATCAAATATGTTCTTAGTTTCTCAATAACTTCCATACATTCTCCTTCACAAGGAGGTTTACACGTTTTTAGGGCTATAAGGAATTAGGCCAAATGAGGCCTTTTGGTGTAGAATGAGCTTTTGGTAGTAGATTGAGACTTATAAATGAATTGTTTTAGGTATGATATGATTTGAATAGGCCATACATGGAGAGATAACTAATTGGATAATATAACCTCAAGTTTTGACACTTGTAAGTAAGATTGGCCTAGTGAGACAAAGAGTCTTCAAGACACCTAACAAGAAAATGAAGTGATGTGTTAAAGGAAACTTTCAAAGATCAGTTGAAAGGTGTTAATAGAGTATAAAATATGTAAATCAACATGACATAACCATCAATTAATCCACTTGTAATTCCATAAGCCAAGGTAAAGGATATTTTTCAAGAGTAAGACAAGGTGTCAATAAAGGTTTGAAATTTCCATGCCACTTGGATAAGAATAGAATCTTCACAAGAATGACACATGTCTTTGAATACTTGATGGGGTAGTTTCATACCTTATTTATTTATTTTAACTCATGAGACACTTCTCTCTCTCTCTCTCTCTCTCTCTCTATATATATATATATATATATATATATATATATATATATATATATATATATATATATATATATATATATATATATATATATATATATATATATATATATATATATATATATATATATATATAACCTTGATAGGATAAGTTTGTATCATCCACCTAGATATGGAAAAACCCTACCCATTTTCAACCTTTGATCAATGAGAATAATCTAATTTTACTTTCTCCATAGATTGGTTTCAATATGCATGCTTGATTATCTGATCTTGCTAATTGATACTCTTGATTCCTTGGCATGTTTGTCCTTGTTTATCATTAATTTGTAGTTTGTAATCATTTTTTTTAGGTCTCTTGAAGTGTCCAAATGGAGTGTGAAAGGTTGAGTGAGTTATATTTTTAGTAGTGTCAATTCATGACCTCTTGAATAGTCCTCCTAACCCAAGCATTCTTCACAACCTTCATGAAAAAACATTGATGTAGAAAGATAGATTTGGAGTAGTGTCATGTGCAGGTTAGTCTCATGTTTGAAGTGCATTTGTAACTAGTTGGAAGTGGTCAAATCATATTTGGTAAATCACCTATATTAGAATAAGTTTTTCTCTCTTTTCTTAGCAAGTGGTAGATTAGTGTTTAAGCCTAAGTGATTCATCAAGAGGAGATAGCCCTTTAACCTATAGATTCACCTCTTTAATAGGGTACCTACAACCTTGAGGGTTTTCTTGGTTACATCAAATTTGAAAGGCTTGAACTACCTTAAAAAGGGTGAAAATTTTATTGATAAAAGTAGTTACACATAATATACCACATACCTCATCTAATGCATAATCCCTCATGTAATAATTTATATTTGTGAAAGCTAAGGTGTTACGATTAAAGTAAGGTATCATGAAATATATCTAATCATTGGATTGTCATGCTTTACATCATAATCCATTAGCACATGATATTGCATCATATCTTCTACCCACTATATGTGTATCCTCTAAGCTTCCTTTATATGATGGTAAATGATATCTTGAATAGCATATCATATATTCTCATGAAATATTATTGGGCTATGCATTTAATGGTAAATTGGTAAGTAAAATATTTTGAATGAGCTTAAAATATCATGCTTTGTTTTGGTTTTATGATTCTCATTCTTAAATTTTGATAACATTTAATCCCTTATCAGATTGATTTCTCAAACACTTTGTTATAAATATTGATGACAAAATTTTGTATGCACAAATTGTTAAGCTTAAACAGGGAACTAATGAACCCATCAATGATTATATGCTTTGTTATAAACTATGGTGGATGAAATGACTAATGTATTTGAAAACAATTAACTCCATGACATATTCAAACAAAGTTTGCTTGAACTATTACATGAATGAGTTATATTTAAGAAGTTTAAGTCATTAGAAGAACTTTATCATGATATTAGAGATAAACAAGCCAAAAGTATTACTTTTATCAAGCTTAATTACATAACTACATATACTACAACTTATATAGCCATGTTTTAAAGAAAACCATCTTACAAAGATAAGACATAAGATACTAAAATATAATAAAAGATAAAAGTCAATGCCTTTGCTCAACCTAATAAAAAATTTATTTTATTAGATCACACATGGATGGAATTTTATATATTACCAAAACCACCTTATAAAATGATACAAAAGTTACTTAAATGTCACTTAAGTACTTTGTATCCTCCATATAAATTTGACATGAATAAACTGTAAAGTAAATTCTTTGATAAAAATACATATTGTGATTATCATTGATGCAATGGTAATTTTAAAAACAAGCGTTATAATCTCAAGAATATCTTTCAAGAACTTATTGAAAATAATGTATTAGAGGTAGAAAATACCATAGAGGAATCAAATCCTAAATAATGAGAATGATATAATAAATATTTTGAGTTATCCATTTCCTAATGACACCAACAAGTATAACTCAAATGTGTATTGATGCAGAGTATTTCATATAATCTTCCATTATCTAGAAAACATAAATCACACACACTTCCTTACCTCTACTTGTGTCCACCTAACTCTGCTCTCCTTTATTAAATTGATATTGGCCCTTACAACTTTATATCTTTTTATCTCAATTTTAGAAATCCTCCTAATCTTTATTATTAGTTATTACCCTTGACATAATCACACTGAACCTTCTTTGTCACTTGACTTGTCTGATCACCACCTGTTCATGCTTGCATGACCATTCAATAAGCTAAATAGTATTCAAAATTTAGTTCAAGTCTTAACTTTCTCATTCAAGGCTATGACTTTGTTGAGGGAGCTCTGATCACAATCACAAAACACTTGTATACATTATTGACACCAACCACCTATTCATAAAGTTTCATGCTCCTATTCATTCCTTAGGCCACTCTTTTAGCCCTTGTTGGTCTTGGATTAACCCTTTTAGGTTTTTTAGGTTATGATTTATGTACATTCATGTCAAACCATACCTTTCTATATGGTATTAATCCAAAAACTCTAAAATATTTTTACTCATGTCTAACCAAACCTAATGTCCAAGTCTCACAAAATTTGCATGGTTGAAATGTTCTAAAATTCAACTTATGTATATGAACTATATCATAGGGTTTCCTATGGATTATGTGACTTGACAGGTATGAAATTAAGATTTCCAACACCTTGAAATGTATTCAACCCACTATGAAAGATATTCCAAGTTTGTATGACTACCATGCTTTTTTTCCAACCATTAGAATCAACTATTGTTGCTATCGTTCACATTTATTATTTTGGTGGTGATCATATATAACTACCCAGATTGCATGCTTTGACAAATAGATAGAATGGTAAATTATTTATTTTGGTAAGGTTTATTACTTTTTTAACATCTTCTCACCTTCAACACAAATTCTTTTCACATTTTCTAAATATTGATAGTCCTTTTGGATAATTCTGTTCAACTTTTCATAAAATATATTATAAGAATAAGCAGTCATCTACAAAACTTGTGCACTGTTAATGAAAGATTGAAATATTCAAATGAAAGTTTATTAAGAATTGTGATAGTGCATAAAATGCCACTTCTTATCAATCCTTCAAAATTTGTCTTTCCCTTGAAAATACATGCTCAATATCCCTTCAACATAATATTAAAACACAAAACTTTATTTAGTCTTTGTCAATAGAAACAACACTTAATGGATATTAGGCTAATACTCACTCTACTAATACTCACTCTAATTTTACACACACTTAATTCATCCTTCACAACATATTATGAAAATATATATTGAGAATACCTTTTCCTTCTCATTGGTTACACAGTCCATTATTTAAACATAGAAACTAATCTTAAGATAGGGTATACAGTTATCTTACATTTTCATCCATAAAAAATAAATAAACTTCTTGGATTATAAAAGAATTCAATAATACTCAATAATCCACTTACCACTATATATCAGGAAAATAAAATACTTTCCTTATTTACATTCTCTTCTTTACTCTGTTTACACATTCATTATATTAGGATATATGGAATTTGCAAAATTATACTAATAGAACCTTCCTCAAACAAAGTCTTATCTATTCAAATTTTGGGAGGTTTCTTTGGTTTACATCTTTGAATCCATCCCTTCATTCTCATACCATGAATTAATGTTGGCAACAAATGCTTACCTATTCTAAAGGACTGCAAAACTAGTTAGAACTAATTCTTTAACTTCTTTAGGTATGTTGGAGAATAAAGAAACTACCTAAACCACTAAATAAAGTGACTCATCATGTAATTATAGTGGGGATATCAAAAATTCTTAACTCTTTACTATAACTCAACCATCCAAAATTTAGTATTGAGACCTCTTATACAAGATTGTGACCTCCTAAACTACTCAAAAACACTTAAATATAACAAATTTTCAAATATATACATTGATACGATGATGCTCATGCATCATGCATCATAATTATAATGATTATTGATCTCTTGTATCATATGATCATAATTTTTATGTTATTATTGGTATAAGTATTCAAAATGTTATACCACATCCTATGATTACTTTTGATGATAGTGAAATAGTTGATGATGATTCTGATTTCCAAAATTTATGTATAAGAGATCATATTAATCAAAAATATATTAATAGTGTGATGGTTGATAATGGATCAAGAAAACGTGTTTATAAAATTAACTTGCTTCATTCATTTGGCTACACATGAAGTAATATACATGAAAATATTATTTTTTTAATTATTTTAATGGTAAGCAACAAACTGATTTAGGACATATTGTGTTACCTATTCAAGTGGGCCCTCTTATAATGTTTATTTTTTTTACTTCAAAATGTAATTTTTGATATGTGAATGGTATTCCCATGGTTGAAAAAAATTCATGGTTTACCTTATACAGGTTATATATGTTTGAAGTTTATTTATTAAAATCAAGTTACAATTTTAGGGATTAAGTATGAATATCCTATACATTCCATGTTACCTACTCCTCCCCATATACCAAAATAGTTTAATGAAACATATATGCACAATTAAAACATTATTTTAGCATCGAATTAAAAGGTCTCTAATCAAGAGATGCAAAAGTTTCAAAATAAAACAAAGCAAAACCAATTTTATATAAAAATTAATTTCCTTTAAAATGAGTAAATATAATTGAAACATATCCTAAATCCATTTATTCCATTGAAAATCATATGAATACTCATTTAGATAGATTTATTAATAAATATTATATATGTTTTTATTTTGATATTAGCATCTCTAATAATGTTTTTAACAATAAGGTGAAACATATACCGCTCATCACAGATTGTTTTAATTCCTATCTTGATGAAATCATTGGATAAATTGCACATTATTAAAAAATAAAAATAAAATACCTTCAAGTGATTCAATAAAATAACACAAAGAGGATTGTGCATATCTTCTTATTTATTACATCTTCTTCTTCTTCCATTTGTTTGCATTTGTGATCATTTGATCCATTAGTATATACCCTTAGTTTCCATTGAATTATTGGAATCTTGGCCCTTTTATTTTCCATTCCAATATATTGAAAATATTAAAACATTTATAAAATATACTAATAATGACCTTCATTTATCCACTTACATAGGTTTTACCAAAACTCTATCATTTTTCTTATAGGATAGAGTCACCCAGAACATAACATTATTGCTACTATCTTAGTTATTATATTATTTATTTTGTATATTTACACATATGATTTTCATTTCTATAACATAAAAAATTAATTATTTAAATTATCAAATAATTTACTCAGTTTTAGTATGTAATGTGTATACACATAGTATTTTCAAACTTTATCAATTACTGATGCTTTATATCTTGTAGGAGCTCATCGAGCCTCAATATCTCTGAGTACATGCCTTAAAGGGTGCACCAATAAAGGGGTGAGTAGACCATTAGTGCTTTATAAGATCATGTTCCCTTATTACCACTTGTTATCAATCCAACCAGCTCCTAAAAACCATTCCCCTAAGCTTTATCTCCTATTTTTCACCCTCCTCTAGTCATTTACCACATTCATTAGCACTTCCCTAACCTAAAACCCATTTTTTATAGTTTACATTACATATTCAGCCCCATAAACTTTGTACTCTTATTGGTGAAACTTATTAGGGTATAGGTTGGACCCTAGATGACCGAGTCTATGACCTAGTTTATTTTTGTCAATTATAATACTAGGTTGACTAGGTCGACCTTGTCAACTTAAACTTTTGAAAGGGAATAGGGTTAGATCTACCTATATAAACACATCCATTTCACCATTCTTAGAGAGATTAAAAGAGTTAATTGTTCATTCACACTTCTTTATAATATGCTTTTCTACCATTCTACTTAAAGAGTCTTAGCTTAGGGTTTATACTTGGAGAAGATTCTTGTTTTATGGAGAAAGTATTGGATGATTTAGCCTTTCTTAGTGATCCTTACAAACTAAAATAACCTCTTGTGAAACACCTTTGGCCAAGGGAGAGATTGAGTCTCGATGGTTTCATATTCAAGGTAAGTATCTCTAACTTTGCTCCTCTCTTTAGTAGATAGAAGTAGCATAAGTAATGGATTTTGAATATATTATTCTCTCCATGCATTACGGTTTTACCTATATATAGATTAATTAGGATTATATTATGTATGTTTAATTTTATGTTTATTAACCCCCACTTTGTGCCATAAGATTTGGTGAGCACTAGATTAGATTTTGATTTACTTATTAGTTTAGTGAATATAAAAACATAATACTTAGCTAGGGTTACTACATAATTTTACTTGACTAGAGGATTTGAAACCCTCCCTAGTGATATTATTTATGGTAAGAGATCCCTTGGATAGCTATAGAAGATCCATATTGGTCATGACCTCAGTTATATAATGTATCCCCAATTAGAAGTGTAAGTAGGATTTATCTTCTCTGAGATAGGATTGATTTATAGATCTACTACATTTCCCATTACATAAATTTTGGTGAACTCAATGTGAATCTAATCCTTTCAAGTTTTCTTTCATGTTTTCATTTATATCATATTATTATTTATCTATATTTACTATATTGTATAACCGATCGATATAATTCTAACTTTATGTGCACAAGTTTAACACACAGTCACATAAAAATGACTATGTTATTTATGTGTGGGTATTCATTAGATACAATTTACTGGATCAAATAGGTCAACACAATACTCTTCTTTAGTCTCATATAAGCATATAAGTTCAAATAGGTTGACACTGTCATATTATTCTCTCTGCCAACATGTAGATCAATAAAATAGGTTGAATAAGTTGAATTAGTCATCTTATTCTATCTACGATCATCTAGATAAATAAAATAGGTCAAACAGGTTAACTTAGTCATCTTATTCTCTTTCAACACATAGGGTTTTATAGAACTAGGTCAAACTAGTTGACTTAGTTTGCAAAAATTTTAAAGCAACATTCAAGGCACTTCAACATAAAAATTTCAATCCTGATCATATTAAAACACACCAAGGTTCCTCTCTTTCCTTAGTCATTTTATTAGTTCCTTTTAGTTTTGTTTTGTGAAAGTTAGCAATCTTAAAAATTGCAACCCTACATTAAACTAAGTTGACCTAGTTGACTTAGTTTTGTAGCCTATCTTCTATCAAAAAGACTAAGTTAACTCATTTGAATATGATCTTAAAATATTTTATTTCTACAAAAAATTAGTGACCCAGTTAACTATTTTCTATGATGTTTGCATATAGTGTTATCTGAATTGACTATATACTATTCTAAATTTTAGAATTAACAATTATTTGCTAGCAATTGCTTTACAGTTTCATTTCTAGATATTTGGATGCTTAGAGTAACTCACATAGTCTAAATAAGTGGTTTTAAAAAATAAAATTTAGTTACACTACTTTTTTCTTTTGCACACACTACCAAATCACATAATATTCTAAATGCATTTAACACTTGTCTTCCCAAGGCCTACCTACATGGATTTAATCACCAAGGGGGAAGCCAATGTGGTTTTCTGGCCAAGTATAAATAGGTGGTTAATGGTATATATTTTCAAATTACCCAAAACCCTTAACACTACAAGATTGTCAAGTGATGGGGTAGGCCCCAATACCAAGCTAGTTCCATTGTCAAAACAAATCCCTTTCAGCCTAAATGTCTTGAAACCATCCATACATTACTTTCTAGTTCCCTATTTTTAAACTAACTCTCCTATCACACAAATAATACTTTTTAATAATCTAATAACACTATGGATGACCACTTAGTTAGAATTTAATTTTTATTTGATTGCTTGTTATCTTATCATTGAGTGTTGCATTGAAAAACTTGCATTGGTTCAAGGTTTTATGTTGTGTGCCCCAATTGGACCACTTACATTGATCCAATTATTTATGTGTTTGATTTTACTTCTTTCATCATTTACATTTGAAAATTTTCCCCTATTTAGAACATTTTCATTCTAGTCTATACAAACTCTATCTTTCTTCTTTCCAATAATACACAGTCAACCAACATGACTATGTCTCTTATCTATTTATTCTTCCCTCTATCTAGTAGTACACAGTCAACCTAGTTGACTATATACTTTTCTCAGCGTCTATCCATTAATACACAATCAACCTAGTCAAGTCTATACTCTTCTTAACCACTTTTCAATAGTACTCTATTGGCCTAGTCAACCTTGTATCTGATTACTACCCTCATTATTCTATCTAGCCTATTTGGTTATTTATCTAGATGAATTATTTATTTATCTAGATGACTTAGTTATCTATCCCTAATTTCTCTTTCTTCTTACTTAAAATCATGTTTCTTTCCTAAAAGCATCATGAAATATCCCATTATAATCTTCTTCAATAACTTGAATCCATTTATACATTATATGGGGTATTATTTTCTCCCTTTCTTTACATCCCAAGAGAACCCTCACTCTTAGAGCACCTCTTACGCTCCTTCATATATGGATTATAACATGGTTCAAATCACACCTCAAGATGAAGTATGTGGGTTTGATCCTTTTTTTACATATCAAGTCAATTATCATCTTCAATATTTTCAACATAATGTGGGAGAAATTGACATAAGTTTATCCAATAATTCCATCATTATCCACATTTCAATAACCCTCCCCCTAATACCAATTTAGGGAGTCCTTATTATCATAGGGTTTTTAAGCATTAGAACATGCTAAGGATGAGGATATCTAGGTTATACTTTAGTGCAGAGGATAGTGCATCTTGTTTATATAAAAGGTTGGATAACAAAAGCATAACAAAGATGAATTATTGTGGGTTAAGTAGGAAGTAAGAAGAACCAATAATTCATTAACATAAGCATAGTATTCAAATTAACTTAAACAAAAAGTAATTAAACATTAGACATGATAATGCATGTAAGGAATAAAGTAAGAAATCATAGGTAATCATATCTAGATAGTCTCTATTAATCTCTTTGAAGGTGGAACTCTATTCTTATTACAAACATAAGTATATATGGTCATTTTCAATCTATGACTATTCATATTCTTCTCATATTTAGTGCCAAAAGTGGAGCCTATTCATATTCTAGCCTATTATAAGTCATGAATATAGGATAAAATAGACATATATATGACAAAATGAGTACCTAATGCACAAATATTAGACAAATATCCTATGCATATTTACAATCTAATTTCTTCTCCCAACACTTTCCCAGACTTAAAATGTTGTCTCATCTCAATACAATGTTGTAGGATATTTTGAAATTCCATAAGTGAGTAGAGGGCTAAAGAAGTGGTTAGACCAACGACAGTCACAATAATCATTCAAGGCATCATTTCTGATTTTTACCTCTTGTGCATTATTTAGCCACCCTTTTAGGTTTTCAACTAAGTAGCATACCAAAATACCACCCTTTTGGGTTTTTAATAGGCTTGCATAAATAGGTGGATTCCCTTTATGGGTTTCAACCAGCTTAAACCCACTTGTATTAATAAGTAGTCCCCAATACAAAATTATTATTAAATGTTTTTATAAAATTTGTAATCTACATAGTACTTAACTTGATGGAGTTGGCATGGATGTAGATGATGACTATCCAAAAGAGTCCTTAGCCTTGGACTATATAGCCTTGCACTAATTGATGATCTACTGGATCTCTAAAGGTGGATTGTACATAGGTATGTTGAGAATGTGAGAAACATCACTACAAAAGGGAGATATATTAGTCTTGTAAGCATGCCAATCTAGCATGAATTCTTGGATCATTCACAACATGGTGAAAAATGGTGCAAGGTATCTAATGATGAAATTGATATATATTTCATCAGTGATGCTCATGGCTACCTTGGTGTTGGTTACCCTAGTCTAAACGTCACCACTTAGGTGATCTAGTTTTTTTATGTGATGTTGAGCTTAGAGACCAATGAAAGAACAATGTAAAATCTAACTCTACTAATTGAGGATATTGTCATTTACATTTTCACTAGCATTGAGCAAATCTTAAAGTGATGTATCATTCTCATCCATAGAGTTAGTGTGGCTACCTATATTTACCTTGGTAGTTGTAGATGTGGTGTAGTATGCATTGTAACTAGCTAAAAAATCATCTAGTTACTACTTTCAATCCAGCAAGTTACATATGATCTATTATGCCTAAAGGGTAGTAGTGTTTAGAATTAATTAATAATACTCTAATAAAGTGATGAACATCATAGCCTTGGTATTCACATCCTAGCCTAATTGTTGACTATGTAGACTTTTTTGGATATGTATCAGTCCTTGTTCAACTTAAAGACTAAAGTCTTGAGTCTGTACTAGTTAGACATGACTTGGTCTTTGATTGATTGAGTGACCAACTTTAGATAGGTATCTTGGATGATTTTGTTAGATTTATGGAGGTGAGCCTTTAGCTCAACATTCTCTACCTTGTATTGATCCATTTCTAGCTCCAAAAATGTAGCCTTCTACATAATGAACTCCTAAAATGTTGTGCTCTCAATTTGTTTCTTTAGTGGGAACCTAGAGACATCCAATGATGTTTCCTACTTGAGTGGGAGTGATACCAATGCACTTGAAGTTTTTAAAGGGTTAAGTCAGGGAATTTTCATAAGTGGGAGAGATAAATTGGTGTACCAAACACCAACAGTCAAGATGTCCCAAATCCAAACTCCTCCAAAGGGTAATTCTAGGATTTGAAGACCTATTGTAGTTGTAATTAGTTATTCTTCTTGTTCTAACTATGATACTTTTGTTTATTATTACTCAGGTCCCTATTATTGATGTGCCATGGCCTCTTCTACAAGTTTGAGTTACTACATATTGACTTTAGCCTATTTTTGTTTAACCTCCTCCTCTGCTCTCTTATTTATCTCTCCGTACATAACTTACTATTTGGATTATTCCTCCTTTGCCGAAAAATTTTGTGCACATTCATGTTCTTCTTCTTCTTGTACTTTTTCTTTTTCTTTTACTTTGCCAAGGTCATAGACTTGGCTTGGTCATCTACAGACTATTCTTGTGCTTGTGCCTATGCTTGTGATTGTGCCTATGCTTGGCATAGGGATTCATATTATTCTTCTTTCTTATTCTTTACCACTTTATTTGATTATTTTTGTGTGCACATGGTATCATCAATGGCTTTCTTTACCTGTACTATTACATCTTGTTTCTACTTTTCTTATTCTTCTATGTTAGCCTTGATAGTGAACTCAACTGATTTATATTTTTGTGATTGCACCTCATTTGCTTGCTTGGATGCATCAATAACTTCTTGGGACTTCTTATCAACTTTTATGGATTTCTATCAGTCAACTTCTATATCCTTAGCCTTTTGAGTAGCCTCAACTTTTTTACCTTAGTGACTTCCTTATTGTTGTTGTTTTTGAGCTTACTCCTTTTGACATTTCTTTTCCTCCTTTCTAACTCATCATTCTATTGCACAAGCTATTTATTTAGTTGAGGCCTATTATTATTATACTATGGGCTACTTAGGTGTGATATCTTTGACCTCATGAGTTTATGGTGATGGTACTAAATCACTTGGTGAAACCATAGAGCTATAAATTTATGATTTATTTCATCTAAGGGTGACCAACCTGTATTTGGATGGTGTGAAGTAGAGGATGGAGTAAGCTATGCTTTTTAAGTAGTGGATAGTTGATTGAATGTCCACTCTTAAAGTGTAGGCAAGACCCTAGCCTCATGCCTAGTTCATGGTCTATGCATGAGTGAATCTAGTGGGATTTTTAAAAGTGGTACAAAGACATCCTCAACTATAAAGGTAGTATAAGGTTGATGCTATAAAAATTCAATCCTTTACTATAGTTTCTCTACTTCTTCTCACATAGTGTCGATGATGATAGATGTAGGGAATAGTGGTAAGTCAATCCATAGATTTGGAGGAACCTATTTATGGACTTAGACTATGTGCACATCCTTCTAGAAGAATGATTCTTTATCATCCTCTCTATTATAGAAATCATTAGCCATGTTGATAATCATTACCTGGTAGACTTCTTATTCATCTGTACCTATCTATAAAAGGTCACATTAGTTTGTAATCTGGGGCACCTGAGGATCATCTAACTAGGCCACCATTATCCTTGTCTTGTGCTTCAATGGAGGAAATTCAAATTTATGCTTGATGGAAAGCTTGCACTTTGCCTTCTATGGTTATGAATTGGTGGCTTTTTCTAGTTGATGCACTATAGGGATGGCTACACTGGGTGGTATGGCTTATAATGGTGTTACATGCCTAGATACAAAGGCTTTCTATTTGGTGACTTTGGCTTACACCATGGCCATAGTGATAAATAATGGGATAATTCTAAAGGGTGACCTTGACAACTCATGAATGTGTATGAATACACCTTTTAGTAGCAAGGTGATAACTAGGTGTTGGCCCAAATATTACATTATATCTAGAAACATATGAGGATGTGTAGTGATCAAATCCAGGTACTCTTCCCACCATGCCTTTAAATTACCCTCATGAGTTAGGGCTCCATTCTTAGGTGTCCAAATGAGGTTGGGGAATTTCCATGATATCCAATAATATATGTCATCATGTACCTCTCCCTTTGGGTAATTTCATTATGTGAAGCATAATAAGAAGATAAGGAGCTGATACTAGAATGTTTGTTTAGGAAATGTGTGGCACTTATCAATGTTTATGAGTAGATCCTAAATGAATTACTCTAGCTATTTAAATTACTCATTATGATGGATCATGCGGTGGGTGATGTTCATGACTCCTTTTAGAATTTTTTTCATAGACTTGGTCATTTGCTAGAACCTCCTTGTGATGCATTCCATGAGGATGTGCACTAGTTTATCATGGATTTATTCAATTGGGATCCCTCTTGATCCTCAAACATACAAATATAAAACCTATAGGAAAATAAGTGGTATTCTTATCTTATATGGAGCAATGGAGTCTCCTTATGCAGGCATTCCTAAAGCTCAAGCCATAGCTTCTATGTTGATGATAATGGTGGTGTCCAAGCCACGGTATTTATTATCATCATTATATCAACTAATCAAGACTTGTAAAATCTCCCCTAATTCACCAAAATTGGGAATTTGAAGCAAGTTATCAACATCTATATTTTGGAAGTGGTGGGGGGATGTGAGAGTGAGAAGTTGTGCAACATCAATAAGGTCTAGCCAAAATAGGATTTATTCTATTATTTACAGGAATTTAAAGGACTTTGGATCATTGAATTTGGTCTATATTAGTGCCATATTGATGTCCATTTCTTATTTTTTTGATTCTATCAATCCTCTTATGAGTTGTGAGGTATCCATGAGTGCTGAAGTAATGAAGTTGACACTCTATTATCTCTCTATGCAATAAAATTAGCTCAGCTCTTTAAAATATTAGGTTGCAAAAATATTTGGAAGGATGAAATGTAGACTTGGTTCATGAACTTGGGATTTTATAGTTTTTGTGCCTATTGGTTTTTTTATAAATGTTATATTTAGCTATCCATTCAACATGAATGCAATGGTTAATGTGGAAAATCTTAGCTCATATGGTAATTAATATAGTTAGTTGCTAGGACATGTGTGAAGATACACCATTATTATCTTTGTTGTTTGTATGGGATTATGAGTGGATGATGTTGATGGTCCACCAATTTATTAAAGATTAAGTCAATTAAACCTTGGATCTGACATTAAATACTAGTAGATGACTATTATATGGAGAAGATCTTGTTGATGTGACTTGTTTATACCTTTCCTAGACTTAATTGGTTTCTTTCACTCTTGCTGACATCCATGATGGCACACATGAATTCTCCTATGCACAGTTGGCACACACCATACTGGGTATCTTGGTTCTCTAATGGTAGTGAATAGATCATCTACAAACACACATATAAAAAACAAAACACAAAAAATAACATGTATAAATGGTAAATCCTAATCTACTTGGTGTTACTCAACACCCACTCACTTAGCATAATGAGATCAATTAAGATTATTGGTGGTAGGGATTAAACCTATAGACATTCACCCACCTCATAAAATGGTTCCCTAAAAATCTCTCAAAATAATGGTTCCTTCCTATGATATTTCATGTATAACATAAGACCCTTTCCATCAAATCTATAATTTACCTGAAAATGCTTTGAAATAACTATCATATAACAAAACTAGTTGATATTTATGAAATTATTTATGGTGTAGATTCCTATCATGCCATGCTTTCTAGATCTTCTTATGAACTTCCTCCATATAAGATGCTCTACATCTATACTCATCCATCTTATTAAATTCAAGAAGTCTATTAGTGAAAGACTTGTGATATCTTAGTCTCATGACCATTACAATGCATAAACCAAGTACCAAATATTCCATTGGCATAATTGCTTCAAGTCCATAAACCAAATAGAATGGATTAAAACTTGTAGCTCTCTTATAGTGTGTGTGATATGCCCACAAAATCTCAAGAATGCAATCTTCCCAATCATCCCTCTTAACATAACAATTTTTTGTCAACATTTTTCCCAACACTTTATTAGAAGCCTCAGCTTGGCCATTAACTTGTGGATGGTACACAATACTTTTATGATGATACATCATGAATTCCTCATAAAGAGCTTTGATGGTGTTTTTTAGAAAGTACATCCCTTGATCATTGATGAGCTTGATGGGGCATCCAAACCTTGTAATAATGTTTTCATATAGAAACTTTGTTGCATCATTCACACCAAAGTTAGGTATCACAATAACTTCAACCCATTTGGTAAAGTAGTCAATTGAAGTGATAATATACCTTGATTTATTGCATTTACTTGATGGATTGATAGGTCTAACAAAATCAATGTCCCATTGTTCAAAAATTTAATCAGATAATAAAGGATGCAAGGGAATTTCATTTTTTTATAGTGGTTTACCCATGCATTGACATACATCATAGTGTTATTCTACTCTATGTGCATCCTGAAAAGATTCAGCCACCATAACCCACTTTATAACAATTTTTTTGTAGTAGATTCTTCACCAAAATGTCTTCCTATGATTCCTTGGTGTGCCTCCTATAAAAATTGTGGTTGTTTATGTTCCACAACTAGCCTATGTATTACTTCATCCTTCCCCAAATGATACAAAATCCCATTGATAATGGTTTATGGAAAAGCTCTGATGATAAATTTCTTTTTGTCTCTTTCTTGGTGGTGCATAGGGAATACTCCTTTTTCGAAGAAGTTATCGATTGCTTCAAAAAATTTAAGTATCACAAAAATGTGAAATAGGTGAGCATCAAGAGAATATTCTTATAATTATTTTGGTTTTTTTCCATTGGGAATGTGACTGAGATGATCAGGCCCCATATTTTTTCTACCTAGATTGATGTTAATCAGAAATTGGAATTCTAAAAATAGCATCAACCATCTAGAAATGTATCCTCCAAGCATTGGCTTATTGACCAGGTAGCATAGAGATTGATGATCTATGAAAAATTTAAATGGTGTTGTAAGAAGATAGTATCAATTTTTTTTTAGTGAGAATACTATAGCCAATGCTTCTCTTTCAGTTATCATTTAGTTCTTTTCTATGTTAGAAAACTTTTGACTTGGAAAATGAATGAGGTGGTCTAGTCCATCATCTTGGTTGTGCAATAACAACAACAAATATTATACCCAAAGCATCAACATGCACATGAAAGAGATTTCTCCAATCTAGAAAGATTAGGATAGGCACAGTGACCAATCTCTACTTTAGTTCAATAAAGGCTACTTGGTACTCTAAAGTCTAGAAAAACTTTACCATTTTATGTAGTAAATATTCTAATAGAGATGAAATGGATGAATATCCTTTGATAAAATTTTGATAGTAACCTATATGGACAAGAAAATATCACATGTCCATGGAGCTAACTAGTGAAGGCATACTCATAATGACTACAATTTCAGCCTGGTATACCAAAATGCCTTCAATGCATATTACATGATCTAGTAGGACACTAAAAGGTGTAAAGAACAAACGTTTCTTTAAATTTAGATAAATGCACAGAGCTCAAAAACATTTTAACATGAGGCATAGTTTAGAAAAATGTTCTTTAAATAAAATAAAGACTTCCCAATAATTGAGATAGACTTCCAAAAATCCATGAATGAAGTCCTTGAATACAATCACCACTGTATGAGAGAAAACCACATGTGTGTTCTTGAGGCCAAAAGGAATTACCTTGTATGCAAAGGATTATTATTCCATGGCAAAATTAATTTTAGCTCTGTCTTCTTCTATAATAGGTATTTAATGAAAGCCACTAAATCCATCTGTGAAAGAGTAGATTTCATGGCCTGTGATAGATTCCAAAACTTCATCAATGAAGGAAAGAGGGAATGGATCATTCACACATGCATCATTTAGAATGAAATAATTTCCACATACTATAATATCCCCTATTTTATTAGGCTACACTACCATAGGAGTAACCTAATCTACCTTTTTTATAAGATAGATTATACCTACGTCTTGCATTCTATTGAGTTCAACCTTCACTTTCAATTTCATATTTGGATTTAACTTGTATGGTCATTTTTTATGGATCATGTGCAATCCTTGAGTTTGATATGAATTTCATTGAGATATGGATTGAATCCCTTGACCTCTAAAATTTTAGTGGGAAAGATATCTTGATAATCTCACAAAAATTACATAGATTCAAAAACTTCAGCTTATATCAAGTAATCACCTATATGCACTAATTTAGGAATATCCTTAGTTATAATGTTTGATACATTCTTTTTAATGGGATGCTATTAAATATTATGATTTTACTCATCAATATATTCTTGTATCATTCATTTCCATTCCTATTCTAGAATGTGTATCTTATGTAGATTGTCTTTTTTAGTAGGTTCTACGTCGGGGTCCTTTATAGTTTTATTGGTCATTCAAGTTCAAATAAATTAGGGAAATCAATATCACCATCAATATTTGAATCTTAAATGTCCTCTTCTTCATCTTTTATTTGGTGGCATAGCTATGTAAGATATTTTTCTTCTTTCTTAGGAGCTTTATATCATTATAATTCCATATTTAGATGACAAGTTGCATTGCATAGTGGATTTCATCACGGTGCTTAAATATTCTACACACCCATGGCATAAGAAATGTTTAATTTTTAGTAGTACATTGTGAACCATAGGGTTATCATCTTAATATATATATATATATATATATATATATATATACATATATACATATATACATATACATATATATACATATACATATACATATATATATATATATATATATATATATATATATATATATATATATATATATATATATATATATATATATATCACTTTGTACCTATGCCCAATGCTTTTTTTCCCTCTTTCACTCTTGATGCATATACCATGTTGATGGTAAAGGATCAAGTGTATAATGAAAGATGTGAACCCATTACTTCAAAGCCACAAGTTCCTCAGTCCAAAATTCAACACATTTGTGAATATGTATTTAAGGACACTCACCTTCTTGGAAGAAATGCCAATTATTTCTATGACATGTGGTAGTTAAAATCTACTAATCATGAGTTTGCATGCATCATCCCACTTGAGTTGATCATTTATATGAATTACCCACAATGCCATGGAAAATCCCTTCAAAGCATAATTAAAATCACTAACCTAGTAGCTAATGGTAGGTACATGAACTTATAGGTCTAAAATTAACTAATTGATATCCTCAGTCACATAGTACATAGGAAGATGTCTCTCATGTGCAAAGACTATTCTCATAGGTCAAAGTTCATGATCATCATGAGCCCAGTTAAGTAGGTGCATGTCTAAGTCTCCATTGATAGATGAATATATTAAAAATGCATAGTTACTCTCTAGTTTTCTCTATATAATCCTACATATATCATCTACTTGATAGAGAAAGTCAAATTTTGAATGAGTAGGGGATTTAGCAGACATGGACACACAATCCTCTATGACAAAATAGGTTGCCAATAGATGAGTAACTACTAATTTAGGCCTCCATTAATTATATGTCTTAAATTTTTGAGTGAGTAAATATTTTACCTAAGGTTTAGTATGCTCATACAAGAAGTTGTACTTGGCTGCATGTAGATCTTTTAGATTCTCTTCAAAGTTTACATCCATTTAGGTAGTTTTTTTCATGACATATGGAGAATCTAGTTAAATTATAATAATGTAGGGTTTTTGCACTCTATTTAGAGTAATTATTATAACCTTATCTCCTTGATGTGCCTCTATTTTATTTTTCATAGTATTTATAGTCATCTGACAATCATATGCTCATTTCTTGCCAATCAACATAGGGTAATGTGTTTTTGTTATCTTTATATTGATGACTTCAAAGTCACCTCACAAGGTTAGTTTTGTGTCTTTGATCTCAACAAATTCTAATTTTTCAATGGGATCAACTCTTCCATAGTTAGCTAAGCTCAAAGTTACTGAGATATAACTTAGAACCGATCTGTAGACACCACAAATGTGTCTACACCTTGGTTCTCCCCCCTTGTCTGCCTCGACCCATATCCTAACCCTTGTCCTAGTCCCCTCCATTCATTAAATTAAAATAACTTAAAACATTTTAATTTAGTAGCCCCCTTTCCACCTCACCCTTGCCACCTTGCCACCTTGGATCCTCCCTTGAATCCCTCCACCTTCCCCCTAGCATTTATTATGCCAAATATCCTCATTATCTTCCCCCCACACCCATTTAAGCACCCTCATGACCGTTCTTCCCACAATCCCTCGCCTGGCGGCGTGCAAGAATGCGCAGAGGCTATTTTTAGCCTCTGTCATCATTCTGCCACCACCGACGTCGGCGACCCTTCGGCCGATGTCAGCGAAATTGCCAGCGTCGGCAGCCTTCAATACCCCTTTCTGCATTCGTTGCAGCCCCTAGACCCTTGAGCTCGCAAACAGAATCTTCTCGGCGCTTTGGCATTCGACTCTCTTCTCTCTAGACCTCATGCAACAGTAGCAACAGAGGCAGGGACTCTAAATCAAGGATTTCCTCTTATAAAAAGTCTTCCATGGCTCCAACAATAGCTCCTTCGTCCTTCAGTCAATAAGCCAAAAGGTAAGCAATTTCATTATTTTATTCCATTCTTTCATTTAGTCTCAGTTATCTATCCTATCTACTATCTTCTACTTGCTGTGTCCTTCCCTGAGAGGCTGAAAAGCCTTCTCAGACCCTGTCCCCTGTCCATCTCCCTCTTTCCTGTCCCCCTTTTAATCTAGTCCCAGACAACTTCCTCGCCCCTCCTGCCAACAAAAGACCCTGCACAGGGCACCCAACCAGACCCAGAGCATTCTCCAAACCATCCAAGCACGTCCATAAACTCTGTCTCAGACCCATCCACGGACCAAAACCAAACCAGACCTGACCACAGGCCACAACCCCGACCGACGCCGGTCACTTCCCCAACCGACGTCGGCAGGATAACTGACGTCGGTAGATTAGATAACTGACACCGGCAACATTTCCGACCTTGGCGACTGTCATCAGCCCGACTGCTCCTTTCAGGTAATCATTTGTCTTTTCTTTCCTTTTTAATTTATTTATCACTTCTGTATTCTGGCATCCTATATTTTCTTGGTCTTTTATCTGTCTGTTATCAGTGGGTTGACCTCCCTTGAGGAAGTTTTCACACTTTCGGGAACAAGCTTTCGCTTGGCAACCCACCGCCTATCCATCTAACATTTTCTTGTCCAAGTTCTTTTTCTTTGCAGGTGTCATTCCTCCACAGCCAAAGAGGGGTGCTCACAAACGTTTGGATTACGGTGTGCGATCTTCATTCAGGTAGTTCACATGCCTTGTCCATTATCTCTTTAGTTTCTTCTCTCTCTTGAATCTGAAAAAGTGAATTAGCGATAGAAACATTTTGGCACGCCCGGTGGGACCCTAGGTTCCTCCTGGGTTCCTTTTCTTCTTCATTCATTTAGGAGCATTAGGTTCTTACCTTTTCTCCTCCTTCTTTTCTTCTCAATGACACTATAAGCAGGAATTAAAAAGAATCCTTCTTTTCTTTCTTGCACATTCTAGACTAGTCTAAACATCATACTCGCAACCCTTTCTCGAACTTGTCTTCATAACAAACATCACATTTTGAGTTGGGCATTAAAACACTTTGCATTCATTTCTGCTTGTGCTTGCATCTTCGTAGTCCACATCTAGTAACTTAAACGCATATTGAATAAATCGTAGAAACTTGATGTTACACTGCCAAACCACATGCACTAAAACAAACATAAAACTTACTTGAGACAAGGCCCGACTGGGATTTCATCCCCCAGCGGATACCTTACCCGTCCCGGTGACCCTACTTGGATTTCATCACCAAGGGAGAAGCCCACTCCGTTCTCTGGCAGAGGATAAACTCTAGGCGAGGTATATCTTGGCTAAGCGAGACCAGCTAACCACTGGAATCGTGAAGTGAGGGGAGCTTGCTCCTTAGCACCAGGCCACGTACCAGACCCTAACACAGATTTTTGAGCACCTAAAACAACACCTAAAACCATCTTTAGACCGCCTTCTTCTAGGACCCTTCTTGCAGCCAATCTCCCCAAACATTCATCTAAGGCATAAGCCACAGCTTCTAAAGTTAATTCCTAGGATTTATCGCTTAGGCTTGTCTGTCTCTCTCTATTTTCCTCTTCTCATCTGTTTGTTTGAGTGAATGAGGACGCTTTCTTCATTATTTTTCCAATAATCTTCAAATCTTTTGGTTCTCTGGAAAACACAGTCACCGACATCGGTTCTTCCACCGATGTCAGCTTTCCCCAGTCACCGGCATCAGTTCTGCCACTGACGTCAGCTTTCCCTTATCACTAGCATCAGTTTTGTCACTGATGTCAGCTTTCCTATATTATCGGCATCGGTTATCTGATTGACGTCGGCCATATCTCTTATCGACATCAGTTTTTCAACCGACGTCGGTCTCTGTCACTGTCCTTTTTTTTCAAAACCAGCAGCCTAAAACCTATCCCTTCTCTGTCAAAGACTCCATCCTGGTTTTTTGAAATTGAACAACACAGTTCCTAAAACCTGAACCTTCTTTGCCTTGCATGGTTTTGACTCGTAGCCAAGCCAAGGCTCTTATCAACCACGCCAGTGGCCAACCACTTCCGTCTACCCCATCCGTGACCGAGCCCACAATGGAGTTCAACTCGGAGACTGAAAGAACTCCTACCCGTCCAACCCCGCCGCAGACTCCTATTGTCCAAGAAGGGGACCAAGAATTTGAATGATTCTTGGACCTCAACGTCAAGGCCTTGCAAAATTATCTTGTGCATAGCCGAACGCGAGACTCCTTGGGCAATCCAATCTACAGAATGCCAATCTCCCTTGCCGCAACTACGGCTATATTGACAGCATATGTAGTCCAACCTTTGGACACTCAAGCCATCACTTCGACCACTGACCAGACTTTGACCAATCTTCCAGGTGTGGCCTCTCCCTTTATCATTGGGCCCACTTCCATCAGAGTTCTGACCTCCTGTCAACCTCAACCTGCTCAACCGCTATCCACTCCTTTTCAGAACCTTATCGTCTCTATTCCACCTACCCTGGCCCCTATCAACACCAGGGTGGCTTCTTATCCATTGGCCCCCATTACCATAGTCCAACCTCTCGTAGCAACATCGGGCCTAGTTATGCCTTCTACCCAACCACCTTTAGCCTCTTCATCTATCCCTACGACTAGTTACCCCTATGTTGCGCCTTTACAGGGGCAACCGACTACGTCATATGCCTCCCCTAGCCTCTTCCAAGCACCCTACAACTTAGGGGGCACGCCACCCATCAATCCGTTGGCAGACATCATCAAAATGCTGATGGACAAGATGACCAGTCTAGAGACCTCTGTTTTTGGCTCGCGCAACGCTCTCTCATACGAGCAGATCTGCAATGAGCCCATTCATCCTTCTGTCCCAATCAGACCATATCCTAACCAGTGGGAGCTTCCAAAGTTTTCTCGCTTTCAAAACAAGGAAGACCCACAGCAACACTTGTAGGCATTCAGACATGCCTGTTACCTCATCGGCCATGACGATGCGTTACTCTTATGCACGTTTCCTATGTCTCTCTCAGGTGCTGCGCTCGACTGGTACAGCTCCCTTCCCAGCCATTCTCTCTTCTCATTCACACAATTGGCCCAGCTCTTCCTTGATCACTTTTCCATCAACATAACCAAGAAGGTCTCGATCACGGACCTCTATTCTATTCGGCAATTCGAGGATGAGTCCATAGCCGACTTCGTTGCTCGGTGGAGAGGCCTCATCAATCAACTTTCCTTTTCCTTACCCCAGGCTGAGCTTATTGAACTCTTTTCCCAAGCCTGTGCCAGACATATTTCTTCCACCCTGAGGGTTCAAACCTTCCGCACTTTTGACGAGGCCTTCACGATGGCCTGCAAACTTGAGTTGTGTGCCATCAAGGAGAATAAAGTCAAGTTGCGGAGTAAGAATCCCAGCTCTAAGACCAATGACTCTTCTTCTGCTAAGCCATCATCATCCAATTCTAAATCCAAGGCTTCAGCTAATGCCGTGGTTGTTAGACCTTCATCTTCTTCGACTAATCAGCCTGAGCCATCCACATCTCAGAGCGCCACTCGCCAATTCCAGCAAAGATACGTACAATGATGATATACTCCTCTCAGAGAATCATATGCGTCTGTGCTAGAAAAGCTTGTTAAATAGGGAGTCCTCAATCTCCCTCAAGCCCGACCTCCTCCACAATTCGATCCCTCACATGCCATCCCCGCGTGGTATAGGGAGCAAGACTTATGCAGCTTCCACCGTGTTAAGGGCCATGACACGGAAAACTGCAAAACTTTTAAGAACATAATCCAAGACATGCTTGAAAAGGGGGATCTCATCTTAGACAATCCAAATGTACCTCCTAATCAGGCCATTGACATCTTCAAACAACCTTTCCCCAATCATCTGCCAACTCAGAACAACATCCAGACCTTAATTGACGACAATCATGAACACAATATTCGAATAGTCAATACGGTCTCTCCCTTCATCCCTAATCAACCTCAAGAGGTTAGTCCATCAATCAGTCCATCACATGTGGATGAACGTCTCTCCCCGGCTGGTTCTCCATCGACCTCTCTCATCTTGGAGGATGCCTCAGCTTTACCAGCACCACCGGTCTCGCCGTCCTCCTTTCTGCTGCCTATGGAGGACCTGACCCTTCCTACTCCTCAGCTGCAAGTGGAGGGCACCATCATCCCTACCCTTTACCCGCTGGAGGAGCCTCACTCCCCGATTTCTTCTCCACCTGGGGAAGAACCTATCTCCCCTTTGTCTTCATCTAAATCTGTCATGACTTCACCACACCATGCGTCTAAGACCACTACACCCATCTCGTCTTCAACCTTGCAACCATCAACATCTTCTTCTCAGCCATTTTCTCGATTAGTGGAGAAAATCGCACTTCTCCCTCCGAGGAAAGTGATGCCTCAGGTGTTGTGGGAGCGTCTTAAAGCCCTTCAACATACCCGCACCCTCTCATCACATGCTGCTAATCCTCCCAAGGTAGAATCTCGTCAGACTCTTGACAAAGACCAGACTCTCAAATCTCAACCAAACCCATCAAAACTGAAACCTGCATCTATCTCGTCTAAGCCCATCAAATCATTTGGCGTTCGTCCTGTCTCCACCCTCACTCACCTGCAAGTGAAGGTGGACCTAGGCCAGACCTTAACCAATAGCAGTCTTCCAACCAAATCAAAGAAGACTGCCAGACCACAAAAGCGAACACCTCCTTCCCCGTCACCGTTGCCATCCATTTTAGGCCCCCATCCTTTGACCTTGGCTAGCATCCTCCCCACTGCGGCCTCCAAACAAAACTCATTGCCTCGTTTGCTTCCTCTGCCTACCTCCAGCCATCCCTCTCCTAAAAAGATGGTACCAATCACCAAGAAAGAGCCGTCTCCGTCTGGCACCGCACCATCAACCCATAACGTGGTACAAAAACCTCTTCTAACCTCGCCTAAGCAAAAGTCACCAATCTCACGCATATCAACTGGCACTAACCCCTTAGTGGGCTCATACTCATTGATATTGCACCGACTTCTGCAGACCTCCAACATAACCCTTCCCCCCATCAAGCCTTTCCAACCTCTCGGGTCCAAGCCCTCCTGGTTTGACAACACGAAAATTTGCTTATATCATCGTACACCAGGACATGACACCGAGACTTGTTGTGCCCTCAAAGCCGTCATCCACCGCTATATGGAGAAGGACACTCTTCTCCTTGAGGACACTCTTGACCAGACCCCGACTCCTTCCCATCCAACCCCTTCTACCACGTCAACATCTCACCAGTAAGACACGACCCCTTCTTCACCTCCTATTTTTGAAATCAATGCTATTCATATAACCACTAGGTCACAAAAGAACAAGGCAAAAGAAAAAGCTATCATTCCTTAGACCTATCCCTTCATCAAGCCACCTCTTGCACCCAAGCCTAAAATTTCTATCCTTGGCGCATCCCAGCCTTCTTCGTCTTCCTCTTCTGGGCCAATTCATGACTCCATGCTGAAGCAGCTTCACCAGACACCTGTAAAGATGTCTCTTTATGACCTTATCCAAACCTTGCCTCAGCACCGACAAGCCCTCATCCAAGCCTTGCAGGCAGCGGAGGTCCAACCCGAGGACCCCCAACCACTCGCTGCCCTCGTCCATTCTTTATCTCCTGTCGCCTCCATCACATTCAGTGATTCTGAGATTCCCGCATCTAACACGGAAGATCAAGACGCCGCCCTCTTCATCACTGCCTATGTTGATCGGACATGCATTAAATGCATTATGATCGATGGTGGCACTAGCATCAACATTATCTCTACCCATGCCTTTGATCAACTGGCTCTTCCCAAGAATTACATCTCCAAAACTGACGCGATCTTACGCTCTTTCAATGACACCACTGCCATGACCATTGGCACAGTCATCCTTCACATTTGCATTGGTCCACGCACAGTCCTAGAGCTCTTCTATATCATCGAAGGAGAGTTTCAATACAACCTTCTACTGGGCTGACCTTGGATCTGTGCCATGGCCTGTATACCCTCCACCCTACACCGTTGTGTGAAGTTTGAGCATGACGGGCAAGTCCACACCATCCCCGCTGACCCTTCACCCTTCAAGACTTGCAACACAACCTATCGTCCCAATGATGTTCTCATTCCCATCAAGCTGTCAACTTCGGCACCACCTCCATCTGTGGAAGCTTCGACCAATTCGCAATCGGCAGTCGCCCTCACCCCTCCCCTTCAAGCACTGACCAAAGACCCCATGGAAGACATCTTCCAATGACTATCACTTGGGGAATATCGCTTGTTGACCCTAGACATGTTCCAAACTCCACAAGAGTATGGATGCCTTCACCTCAGTCCCAATTATGACCATCAGATCGGGATGGTCGTGCCTTATGGTCCTCCTCACTTCCAAACCAACTTTGTCTATGGGGGGCTCAATCAAGCTCCTACCAACAGCAATTCCCTCTCTTCACCCCAACCTTTCACATCTGATTTCTCATTTCTTGGCAACCCTGCCTTTGCACACACTTACCTTCACAGATGTGCATGGAAGGGTTTTGGTTTTGAACGTTATGAGCAGGGCTCCCATCAGCCCATCGAGTCGCTCAATGATCGCGATGCCAAGAAACGGTATGGCCTGGGATATCATGACCCCACTCAGGCTCCTTCTGACTTTTGTCCCGAGCCAACCATTGACCAATCTCCTCCAAACTCACCCATTTCTCCTTTGTCACCTACGGAGTCGGTGGTTTCCATCCCTCCTAGTTTTTTTTTCCATAAACACCATTCGCCTGGAACCCCTGACCTATCAGCTCAATGGGGTGTCCAGGTCTCTCCCTCTCATTTTTCCTAGCATGGTAGAGGATGAGTCGGCAACCATTCACACTGTCCACTGCGGTGACGATGACACCATCCTTTCCTACATGGGTGTCGATGACTCTTTCATCCAGCATTTCCTCCCTTTCGAGACCCAGGTTATGTTAAATGAATCCACCATTAACATCAACCTCCCTTTTTCTTCTGATGTTCCTCACGTCTTAAAGATTGGCCAATCTTTAGAGGCTCAGGAGCAGCTTGACTATGCCCAGTTCCTTTCCAACCATAGCAAGGCCTTTGCCTGGACTTACAGCGACATACCTGGCATCGACCCCACTATTGCTACCCATAACATTGTCACCAAACCAGAGGCTAAGCCTGTTAGGCAAAAGCTTCGAAAGATGCATCCTCGCATTGCACTCCTTGTTAAAGAGGAGCTTCAGTGCCTTCTTTCTGTCTCCTTCATCCAACCCATCGATTATCCACAGTGGGTCTCTAACATCATCCCAGTTACTAAAGCAACTGGGGGGATTCGGATCTGCATGGAACATCACAACCTTAACTTAGCCTGTCCCAAAGATGACTTCCCTCTTCTTAACATTGACCAGCTTGTTGATCTCACGGCCGGCCATGAGATGCTATCTCTCATGGATGGGTTTTCAGGATACAATCAAATCTTGATCACACCGGAAGATCAGCACAAGACTACATTCATCACCCCATGGGGGACTTTCTGCTATTGAGTCATGCCTTTCGGCTTGAAAGATGCTGGTGCTACATATCAGCGCGCCATGACCTATATTTTCCATGATCTCCTCCACAAAATCATGGAGGACTATGTGGATGACCTTCTCGGCAAGTCCAAACTTTGCCGTGACCACTTGACCATTCTCACAATCATCTTCTCTCACCTTCTTCAATACAATGTCCGCCTTAACCCCAAGAAGTGTGTCTTTGGGGTCCTCTCAGGCAAGCTTCTCGGCTTCATCGTTTCCTTCCGTGGTATCGAGATAGATCCCACCAAGATCCGTGCTATCCTCAAAATGCCACCCCCAACCAATCTCAAGCAGCTTCGCAGTCTACAAGGGAAGCTCCAGTCCATTCGCCGTTTCATCTCGCAGCTTTCAGACCGCTGCCAACCTTTTCATCATCTCCTTAAGAAGGATGTCTCCTTTAAATCGGATGAGGACTGTCAAGAGGCTTTTGAAGCCCTCAAAAGCTATCTGGTCTCTCCACCAGTCCTCATTCCACCTAAAGACGACCAACCCTTCTACCTTTATATCTCTGCCACCAACCATTCGTTAGGTGCCATGATCGCGCACCGAGACGAGCATCATCGTGAGCAAGCAGTTTACTACATCAGCTGAACACTAGTCGACTATGAAACTCGGTATACTCATACCGAGAAACTCTATTTGACATTAGTCTTTTCCGCCACCAAGCTCTGCCACTATCTCCTCAACCACAAAACCTTTGTCGTCACTCACACCGACCCTCTCAAGTACATGCACTCCAAGCCATATCAGAATCAATGTATGGCTCGGTGGCTTATGCTGCTCGCTGAGTTTGACCTCGAATTCATCCAACAGAAATCTATCAAGGGGTAAACCATCGCTGACCAACTGGTAGATGCCCCTCTTCCTGACAATCAACCTTCACAGTTTGAGTTCCCTGACGAGTCTATCGCTACCCTTTCCACCGATGGCACCATCTACCAAATGACCATGTTCTTTGACGGCTCCAAATGTCAACTCGGTGGGGGTGCGGGGGTCATCCTCATCCCACTCGAAGGGGAGCCCATGCCTCTATCTTTCAAGTTTGACTTTGATTGTACCAATAATATGGCCGAATACGAGGCCTTAATTTTGGGACTTCAGACTGCCCTTTCCCTCCACATCAAGTCTATCAACATCTTCGACGACTCGCAGCTCATCGTTAATCAAGTTAACGGTTCATATCTCTGTAAAAATGAAGTTTTATAGAGGTATAAAAATTGTGCTAACCTTCTTTTGGCATCTTTCGACCATTACCTCTTGCAGACTGTTCCACGCTCTACGAACAAGTTTGCCAACACCATGGCTTCTCTTGCTTCGCATATCCCGTCTTCATCATCGTCATCTCACCTTTTTGTCACAGTGCATCGTGTACCTTTGCCTTCATACATCTCTCCTCACGTCAACCATATCAACACTATCAATTCTAGCCCACGAGATGACTGGTATAAGCAACTTGTGGACTACTTATCTCTTTCTGTCACTCCTCCCAACCTCTCTAGCAATGCGCGGTGAGCTTTCATCAAGCGCACAGCTCGCTATACCATGCTAGGGGGTCTTCTTTATAAGCGAGGCTTCGACGGCCTCCTTCTTCACTATCTAACCTCCACTGAAGCTCCTCAAGCCATAAAGCAAGTCCACGACGAGATTTGTGGTGGACACTTCAGTGGAAACTCGGTTGCCAAGCGCATTCTTTGCCTGGGTTATTATTGGCCCACCCTTCATCAAGACTGTAGCGACTATGTTCGACATTGCATCAAGTGTCAGCAACACTCTAACCTGCTTCATCTCCCTAGCCACGCCTTGCAAGTCGCTCAAGATTTTTGGCCTTTCTCTCAGTGGGGCTTAGATCTCATCGGTGAGATCAACCCTCACTCGTCCCTTCGTCATCAGTCCATCATCACTGCCACTGAGTATTTCACCAAGTGGGTGGAAGCCATTCCTCTTGTCTCCACAAAATCTGACAAAATTGTTGACTTCATCAGCAACCACATTATCTGTCGTTTCAGTGTCCCTCACAAAATCATCACCGACAACGGCAAGTCCTTCAAAAACAAGACTGTCCAAAAACTATGCGACTCATTTGGCATCAAACTCAGCTTTTCTTCGCCTTACTACCCACAAGCAAATGGGTAGGCTGAGGCTTCCAACAAAATTCTCACCAAAATTCTCATGAAGGTGGTCAACGATACAGGAAGGGATTGGCACATTCATATTCCCTTCACTTTGTGGGCCTACCGCACTAGCATCCGAACTTTTATGGGTGCTACTCCCTTCTCCCTCGTGTACGGAGCAGAGGTTGTCTTACCTCTCGAAGTACAGATCCCGTCTCTCCGCATCTCCCTGCATGACATTCTCTCCAACGACGACTTTCGTCAAGATTGCTTAGCTCAACTTGAGTTACTCAACGAGCGCCGTCTTGCTACCCTCAATCATCTTCATGTCTACCAAAGTCGCATCAAGCGGGACTACGACAAAAATTTGTGAGAATGAGATTTCAACATCAGAGACCTCATCCTCAAAGAGAATCAGCACGTGACCAATATGGAGCGAAGTAAACAAGGCAAATTTGCCCCCAATTGGCTTGGACCTTTTATCATCACGCACAAGTATGGGTCAGGGACTTATCGTCTATCCTCCCTCAACGGACAGCCAGAACCTGAGCCTCTTAATGCGTTGCATCTTCGACCATTCTTCTGTTAGTCGAGTACTCGCCTACTTGACATGTAACTTGAGCTCATTCCTTGAGCAATCCTTGTCCTCTTAATCCTCATCCCTTTCAACCCTATTCCCCTTTAACAAGTCCTCTACAACCCTTTTATGATGCATGCATGCTTTGCCCTAATGAAAGGGAGTCCTTGAACTTCTACAGTCTTGTCCATGACCCACCAAAAAAAAAAAAAAAAAATCAAAAAATCAAAAAATCTATCAAGATGTCAAAATATAAACAAGGTCACAAAATCAAATCAAAAAGATAGACTGCTCCCTCGAAGGACAGCTATACTATCATTGCTGTAGCTAATAGACTGATCCCTCGAAGGACAGCTATTCAAACATTATAAAGCAAAAGTATAGACCACTCCCTCGAAGGATGGCTATCAAATAGCAACCTTTCTTAGAAGCTTCCCGCATTGATCAGCTTCGCAACATGACCACTCAATTAAAAGACATCTCTATGTAGGCTTCCCACATCGATCAGCCTGCACCAAAAAAAAAAAAAAACGGGTCATGGACTTGGCTTGTAGTTGTCTCAGGGTCTCCTATAAAAAGGGGCAAGGTTATTCCTGCTCTTAAACTGGGTTACCCTATCCACCTCCTATCACCTGCTCAGGGGACTTCGAGCTCACTTTAATGTCAAAGTAATTCGATTACCGTTCTAACACCACATTGGTCAACGACATAATGCATGAACGGGGCTTTGGTTCTAATAACCCCTATCTATGCTTCCTTTCTGGTCCTTGACAATGAAAGAGCAATTTGCCCTTCATCTTTTCTCTACACTTTGGTCACATCAATTGTCGACTCATCTTTAACCAAGCCATTTTCATCATTTTCAGCCGACATCATCCTAGTCCATTTCACATAGTTTCTATGGACACCAATACACATGGAAACTATCGACCAGACCCAATTTATGTTAAGCATAAACCAATACTTGCTGAAGCATAATAGACTTCCATTCATTTTTAGCATACATCCATCATGACTATGGAAACTTGCTAGAGATGAAAGCCTCTCGACCAATGTGACATCTGTAGCATCATCTTGCCCTCATCGTTTTGACACTTGACCACATCCAATCATTGATCAATCAGACCTTTTATCCGAACTACATTGGTCTGAGGCCCTATGACCAGGGCTATGTAGGCAGCATTCAGATACCACATCTTCTGAGGTTAGCTCGACCACCCCCGTTTGTTCATCTCTTTAATGGACAAACCTTCTCTTCTACGACTTTGACCAAGACCAATCAATCTCTCTGACCCTTCCTCCCTTTTAGGGAGAACTACATTGGCCTGAGGCCCTTCACACAAGGGCTATGTAGGCAGCACTTAGATCACATGACATTTTCTGAGGTTAGCTCGGCCACATCCTTTCGTCCATCCATCCCCTCGACCAATGACCATTGGAGATCATGCGTATCTCCTTCGACCTTCGACTACTTCCAAGCCAATGTTGCCTTGGTTGTTTTTTGCGTGTGTGCTACCTCACGGCTGGTTAGTAGAATTTTCCGCAGACTATTTTTGACCCTTCGCAAGTATAGGATCACAAGCCGGTTGATCCCTACTACCTGTGACTTTTTCGTGTCTCTGGGAGCACTTCTTGAGCCTGGGATACCTGGAACACGACGACCATTTGGAGTTTCAGCTTAAATTGAGTGACCCGATCAGTAGACGACTAAATGCTAGGGCCTGGTTACTTCAATTTTGGCACTCCTTGACCCTCGACATGCGACAATTTGACCCGACCCTCCCGTGAAGTGGTCTACGCACAATCACGACTATTGCAGCATTTTCACTCATCCTCTCTCTATCCATCTCTCTATCAAATTGACACTCGATCTCCAGTTCCCTTCTCTCGACTCTCGCTTTGAGGGGGGAACACCTCATCCTTTTCTTGGGGAAACCAACTCCTATTTTTGTCTTACAGTTCATCAAGAACAACCAACAAGACAAAAAGGGGCAAATGTAGACACCACAAATGTGTCTACACCTTGGTTCTCCCCCCTTGTCCGCCTCGACCCATATCCTAACCCTTGTCCTAGTCCCCTCCATTCATTAAATTAAAATAACTTAAAACATTTTAATTTAGTAGCCCCTTTTCCACCTCACCCTTGCCACCTTGCCACCTTGGATCCTCCCTTGAATCCCTCCACCTTCCCCCTAGCATTTATTATGCCAAATATCCTCATTATCTTACCCCCATGCCCATTTAAGCACCCTCATGACCGTTCTTCCCACAATCCCTCGCCCGGCGGCATGCAAGAATGCACAGAGGCTATTTTTAGCCTCTGTCCCCATTCTCCCACCACCGATGTCGGTGACCCTTCGGCTGACATCGGTGAAACTGCCAGCGTCGGCAGCCTTCAATACCCCTTTCTGCATCCATTGCAGCCCCTGGACCCTTGAGCTCGTAAACAAAATCTTCTCGGCGCTTTGGCATTCGACTCTCTTCTCTCTGGACCTCGTGCAATAGCAGCAACAGAGGCAGGGACTCTAAATCAGGGATTTCCTCTTGCAACAAGTCTTCTATGGCTCCAACAATAGCTCCTCCGTCCTTCAGTCAGCAAGCCAAAAGGTAAGCAATTTCATTGTTTTATTCCATTCTTTCATTTAGTCTCAGTTATCTATCCTATCTACTATCTTCTACTTGCTGTGTCCTTCCCCTGAGAGGCTGAAAAGCCTTCTCAGACCCTGTCCCCTGTCCATCTCCCTCTTTCTTGTCCCCCTTTTAATCTAGTCCCAGACAACTTCCTCGCCCCTCCTACCAACAAAAGACCCTGCACAGGGCACCCAACCAGACCCAGAGCATTCTCCAAACCATCCAAGTACATCCATAAACTCTATCTCAGACCCATCCACCCATCCACGGACCAAAACCAAACCAGACTTGACCACAGGCCACAACCCTGACCGACGTCGGTCACTTACCCAACCGACGTCGGCAGGATAACCGATGTCGGTAGATCAGATAACCGACACCAGCAACATTTTCGACCTTGGCGACTGTCATCACCCTGACTGCTCCTTTCAGGTAATCATTTGTCTTTTCTTTCCTTTTTAATTTGTTTATCACTTCTGTATTCTGGCATCCTGTATTTTCTTGGTCTTTTATCTGTCTGTTATCAGTGGGTTGACCTCCCTTGAGGAAGTTTTCACACTTTCAGGAACAAGCTTTCGCTTGGCAACCCACCGCCTATCCATCTAACATTTTCTTGTCCAAGTTCTTTTTCTTTACAGGTGTCATTCCTCCACAGCCAAAGAGGGGTGCTCACAAACATTTGGATTATAGTGTGTGATCTTCATCCAGGTACTTCACATGCCTTGTCCATTATCTCTTTAGTTTCTTCTCTCTCTTGAATCTGAAAAAGCGAATTAGCGATAGAAACACGATCATCTAATAGCCTCCCATGTAGACTTAGGAATCATGTTGACTATGTTACCACAATCAAAGATAACATTTGAAATTTGATATCCTACTAATTAAATATCGATTCATACATATACATCCTAGGGCTTCGTTGTTTTGACATAATAAACAAGATTTTTTTAATCTTTTATTTTCCTTGTTTCACACACTCTAATAGATTATGTAACAAGTTTGTGATGTTCTAAGAGATATCTTCATTATGTAGTGTGCTTAAAAGTTTTAGTAGATCTATCAACATAGTGATGACTCCATATTGATGCATAATGTGCATGATCTAGCCATATATTTAGGCATATATTGTTGTAGCACATATTTCAGTATATCTTGATGTTGAATGTTTTTCAATATCTACATAGCTTCATACATGAGCCCATTTTCTATAATTGGGTCTAGGTATTTATCCTATTTTGATTTTTATATTACTTAATCTTGAGGTATTTCAAGAGGAGGAAAACCTTTTTATGTATGTTGGTGTCATGTAATAGTGTTAAGGAAGGCATCCTCCTTAGACTGCACATTTACCATATTTACATTCATGATGGCCTTATCCTTTCTTTGCTTTTCTAAGATAAGACAATTTTTTATCTCATGCTTTTCATATATTTTGTAGTATGCATAGTAACATTGTATTTGGGGATTCAAAGGTAAATTTTATTACACACGATTATACTCTCCACATAAATAACATTGCAAAATAGGACATTAATAGTTATTTCCTTTACCACCTTGGTAACCTCCTCTATATCCTCCCTTATATCCTCCTCTATTGGAATGATAATCTCCTCTATACCCTCCTTATTACTATGTTGTGTTTCAATGCTAATGTAGTTGGGTATTATCTCAAATTCTAAATTTTTATTGTACAATGGGTGGCGTTCAACTTGTTTTCTATTTCTACATCATTACTGGGCTCTAGGGTGTTATATACTAGTATTATGATGATGGTGGTGTTTAACTCAGTGAAGGAGGGGTCTAACTAGCTAGACCTTGAGGCTAGTCTTATGGTTTACTAGGAATCCATTGTGGGCCTTCTTGGGTCATGCAACCTTTATCAACCTCTAGGCTTAGAATTATTTTCTTCATCAAGGAAACTTTTTTCACAATGATGATGATGAATACATTTTTGGTGATGTCTTCTTTGAGTTCCTATAAATCCCTACAGTTATTTTCATCATGATTTTTCAAATTACAAAAATTAAAATATAAATTATGTGGTTTCTTGACATACTATTTAAATAAATGGTAGTATTTTGTTGCATGCCTAACTACTCGATAGATTTCAAAAAACTCTATCTTGATTTTAGGATAATCATTCTTGTGATGTCCTTATTTCCCACACTCCATACACCATAGATATAACTTATATTTATCTACCTCATGATATTTCTCCATTATCTTCATTAAATCTTGAAATATATATTCAATATTAGAATTTATAATAGGAGCTTCCCCATAATATTCAATTTGTTCTACTCACAGGGCAATAACTCTAACATCTACTTTAGTAGAATATTGAGTTTATGCAGTAGCAAATCTACTTCTAGAACATAGTCCTTCAACAAACCAAGCAAACTTATTTTTTTCTATTAAGGCAAATTACACCTTATTCATAACATCAAAAAATCTATGATCATAGTCACAGATTGATTCTCTTGACTTTTACCTTATCTCCTTTAAGTCTTGAATAGTCTAACTTGTATATTTATGTATCTTGAACTCTGTGATGAGCCATTCCTTAACTTATTGTAGAATTTCCTATTGAGTTTATCTATGGTATATAAACTTAAGTGATCTTATATTTATTGACCTTACTAATTCACACTTTTTGATAGCTTTATCAATGATGCCCTTAGCTTGCCATCTCATTTCACAAGTTAGTATGTATTGTTCAATGTCTGTAGATCCATCATACATTTATAGATTTATAAATACTCATATAAAATCCATTGTGTGAATAAGTATTAGAGATATATGCTACATATTTATTAAAATAATATGTTATATTGTGGGTGATCCTTCTTGCATACTCTGAAGATTATCTATGCACTAGAAGAGTTAACTTGTGTACTCAATTTTTCTGCATTTCCTTCTTTTCTTTGATTGATTTCAACAAGCCCTATGGCCTTTAAAGACTTTTAAATTAATGTTGTTTCAATTTTAGTACCCCAATGATGCACTTATTCTAAAAATGGTCTTTCCAAACTACAATCTTCCTATCCACCTGGTTGAAAACTTTTACTAGAATATAAGAAATCTGGATGCAGGGATGTGTGATCTTCTAGTGAATGATTCTTTCCTATGATTTATTATTCTTATATGCTTGAATATATGATTAATCTATGATTTTTTTCTACTTATTTTCTTAATTATTCATTTCATTCTTCTAATAATACTTGTTCTTGTAGTTTTTCACACACTATCATCTAACTATTTTACTTCTACACTATTCTCACCTTTTTCTTCAAACATCTCTTCTTCATCTCATTCTTTGTCACTTCTTCCTATCTATTGAAATTACTCATATTATTTATTTATACATAATTATTTATCTCTTTCATCTCATTCATCACGTCTCATTATTAATTTATCACCTATTTACTACTACTCTTACCTCTACTCACAACTACCTAGGTATTCTTCTATTTATTCCATATATTCTATTTTCATAGCTCATGTTTTGAATCTAGAATTTTCTTCTAACTCTTATTTCCTCATGTTTCCATTTTGGATTTAGGTTCAAGCCTTATCTTCTCATCTAATAATTATTCACTATCATGTTGCACACACCCCCATAAAGCCTAATTGACTACTTCATATTGGCTAGAGTAGGCACTATATACTTATCCACAACCAACATCTTCACAAGGATGGGTAGTCATTATAAAAATTTCCATCTAATTCCTCTAACAAAAAATTCCTATGTAGATTTAAAATATATATATCATTTACTACAAACTTAACTATGTATCCATCTATAGTAGTAGCAACCCAATAATCTATTTCTCATCCAATCATTTTCTAATTTTTGAAACCAATCTATCTTTTCTTCTATCTAGATTATTATTTATTCCATTGTTGGGTTAAAAAAATAATATTTTAACCATGCTAACCAATTATTTAGTAATTCAAGCAACTTACACCGAAACATTTCATAAATCTCTCGATAGATATTCTCTCAAATTATTTCTCATATGGTAAGACTAGTCCATTTTTATTCTTCTTATACGAAATTACATTATCTTTGGTCTAACCATGCCTCAATGTCTCTCTACCCTGATAACCATATTAGCATGATTTCCTCTAGAAGGAGTGTTTCCACACTCATCAAACCATTATTAACAGAGGTTTATAAATCATCAAAACATGCTAAGAATGAGGATAACTAGGTTATACTTTAGTGCATAGGATAATGCATTGTATTCATACAAAATGTTGGATAACAGAAGCATAACAAAGATGAATTATTGTGGGTTAATTAAGAAGTAAGAAGAACTAGTAATTAATTAACATAAATAGAGTATTTGAATTAACTTAGATATAAATTAATCAAACATTAGACATGAGAATGCAAGCAATGAAATAAGTAAAAAATCATAGGTAACCATATCTAGATAGTCTCTATTGATCTCTTCGAAGGTGAAACTCTATTATTATTAAAAACATTAATATATATAGTTGTTTCTAGTCTATTATTTTTCATATTCTTCTTGTACTTGGCACTAAAAGTTGATTTTTTTCATATTCTAACCTATTAGAAGTTGTGGAGATAGGACAAAATAGACATATATATGACAAAAAGAGTACATAATGCATGAATATTAGACAAATATCATGCACAACTTTACAATCTGATTTCTTCTCCCAACAGTTCTCCTAAAAACACCAACCTACCAATTGATATGACTTAACTTCTTTCATAATTCATACAATAAATTAACATAATGTAAACTTCTAACACCTCTCAAATGGTGCAATTACAACATAATTTGATCAATATGGCTAATCAACTTTTAGTTCAAATTCCTCAAACTAATCTAAATTTTATTCCTCCACCTCTTAGAGATGCCTTAGGAAATGTTATACCTAAACCTATCATGAATAAAAAAATTATTCAAAACATCCAAAATGACCCTTTAGATCCTTTCATCACTTCCATTGATATTGGAAATATCTCTCCAACTATCAAGTATGATGGGAATAAAGACCCTGCATCCTTTCTTAAATCATTTGGCAATCTTTATAAAGAGAGGATCCAAACTAATACTTTCATCACCACTAAATTTATAGTTAAAAACTTCACTAGTGATGTATTAGAGTGGTACAACCAACTTCCCAAACATTCCATCTAGAAACTAGAGGATTTACTCAATCCTCTAGTTAAAGAGTTTCAACATAATGATCTTCCTAAAAATTGCTTTAGCCATTTCATCAATGCTAAGTAATCTCCCACTAAATCAACTCATGATTTTCTAAAATGATGCAAATATCTAGCCCATAAGGCCAACCACAACATGACTAATGATAATCTACTTAAAATCTTTATAACTACTTTAAATCCTTTACTTCAATATAAGGTTTGAACTTTTCCCCCTCAAACTCTTAACAAAGATCTTGACCAAGACACATTCAAGACTTACTCATGAAGCAATTCAAACCTAATACCAAATTCCTTAAAGGTTCTTTTCAAACTTATACAAATTTCATCACTATAAATACTCCTCAAACCAAACTAGGAATTGCCAAAGCTGACAATCCCCCATCTTCTCACATAACACTAACTGTGTAGTAAATGAAACAATTCTTAGTACCCTCCAAACCCTTTACTTATCCTAATAATCCTCCCAAATGGTATAACCTTAATAAATTTTGTTGGTTATATGCTGACATTGGTCATTCCCATGAAACTTGTTAAGAGATTACTAAATTTTCTATCTCTTATATGTTTGGTGATTCCTTTAATCATGAAACCATGATCCAACTCTGTCGTCAAGAGTATAACATCACTTATTAAAAATGACAAGATCCCAAAGATTATTATTCTAATAACCAATAATATTTTTCCACATCTACCACTCAACAAACTAACAAGGATGTTTATGCCATTGATTCCAATTATGGCCAATATTACAACAATTTGTAGTATATTAATGTATATAAGGTTAACTAGCATTACAACACAGCTCACAATGATCCTATCACAAAACCTAAGAAACCATATTTGGAAGAACAACTTATCAAGGATACTAACACAACTTATTTAGCTTTGGAAGCTAATGAGGAATCATATCCTTCTTTTAAACCCCTAACCACTTCCATTCCATCAAAATGTGCCTTACCTTCTAAACCTCACAATGGTTCTTCTAAATCCCATTAAAACTTTTTCAAAAAACTCAACTCCGTGCCTTGAAAGATTCCACTTTTGGAGTTAGTTCTATAACTCCCCTTATCATCTCAAGTTCCTCATGTAACAATTACAAGAAGGTAAATATCCATCTTCTATAGATGAAAAACCACCCTCTATTGAGCCTCAACCTACCAATGTGCATACGATTGAATCCATTTTTCCTTCTTCCAAGCCTTCCATTTAATTTTTTGAGGAAGACAAGATTAATTATCAGATCATTTTTCATGCTGATGATCCACCCCTATTAATTAAAATATACATTAATACTACCCTTATTCATAAAGTGTTAGTTTACAAAGGGTCTAGTATTAATGTGACATATTTTTAGCTCAACCAACAACTTGGCTATAATAAGGATCATCTCAGTCAAACCTACCTAACCTTTTGTGGATTTGATAAAACTAAATAAAATCCACTGGGTTATATTTGGCTTCCCCTTAGATTTGGACCTAAGACTATTCAAACTAAACTTATGGTCCTTGATTTGCCCCTATCTTAAAAAATACTCCTATGCTAACCTTGGAGTCATAGATTGTGGGATATCACCTCTTCTGATAACCAATACATCAAGTTATTACATAACATAAAATGGTATAAACATGAGACTGATCCTAATCCTTAGAGTATTCAGCTCCCTAATCCTAAATCTCAATGTCACATTCCTACCATTCCAACAATCAATAATGTTCCCTTATCTAAATTCATCAACAATAATCTAGACTTACACATCACTCTTACTAATTCATATGATGATGAACCTAATGACTTGAAACATACTTGAAACACTAATAAGATACCTCCTTATATATCTAAGTTAATTCTTCTTTCTCTATTACCTCATGATTACACTATTCTTCTCATTAATGATATCATCGATTTTCCCCTCCATATAATTCTTACGATATTTCTTACCTAGAAAACACCTTCACATGCAATGACTATGGAGTGGCCAAATTATTCCAAGACCCTTTAATCATGTCTCCACACAAATTCAATGATCTAAGAAACTCCACTTCTGAAACTCCTCCTAAATCTCAAATATGTACCATTTTGCCAATCTATGATGATAACTACATCATGGCCCAAGCTTAATCTCAAGACTTAGATGTTCAACATTATTAGAAAAATTTAGCCCAAATACATGATTTTGACTATGATGTTCATACCATTTCCTTAGATTTTAAATTAGTTCCTAAAGTTCATGTACCTCTTATTAATTATCCACTTATTGATTCTCCTTAGGTGGTATAAAAAATACTACCTTTTGAACATTCAAAACTTCTTGCATCTTCTATACCACCTACAAATCCCATAATTGCATCTGCTTCTTCCCCTATCAATGAAACTAATGACACACCAATCTTCTTTGAATAACCTACTCCTATTACTCTTGAGATTACATTAGATGCTAAGGCCATAGATGTACATCAAATATACTCTAAATATGATCACCATGGTAATCAAATTCTCGATCTGTAAGTAGATGTAAATTATTATAGTCCTCTTCCCAATTTACCTAGTGATGAATCTATTCTTAAATTAATTCATGCTCAAAAACCTCAACTTCCTCAACAACATCACAAACTTAAGAATTTCAAAAATAAATCCCCTTGTTTCAACAAATTCATTGCTAGCATAAACCCTCAAGTAAATATAATTTCCTCTTTACCTAATGTACCTTATCATTTCCAAGATGCTAATGTTATGCTTATCTTATAAACTAATAGCATCAAATATGGTACTCCATCATGCCCTTGACCAATCATATCTTTTCATGAACTCACACTACTGAACATGATAACTTTAAAATATTTTTTGATAAATATTATGAGATATTTGTTTAGTCCTATGAAGACATTCATGTATTGACCCTAGCATCATTGTACATAATATTATCACTTATCCCAATAACAAACCTATGTAATAAAAGCAATGAAAATTTCCACCTTATGCCATAAAGAAATTATCAAGCTTCTTGATACTAAGTTTATTAAACCTGTGAACTATTCTGAATGGGTTTTTAACATAGTCCCTATTCAAAATAAGGTCACCATGGTTATTCATATTTGCATCGATTTTCATAATCCTAATCTTTCTTGTCCCAATGATAATTATCCTCTACCTTAAATATATGAAATCGTTAATTCTAAAAATGGTTTAAAAATGTTGTCTCTTATGGATGGTTTATCGAGTTATAACCAAATTCACATTACCCCCAAAGATCAACATAAGATAACTTTCACCACATGATGGGGAAATTATTCATACATTAAAATGCCCTTTGGCCTCAAAAATGTTGGATCCACCTATCAATGGGCCATGATTCACATCTTTCATGATATTATTAAAAAAATTATGGAGAATTATGTGGATAAACTCATTGATACATCAAAATTCCACAAGACTCATCTCTCTGATATTACCATCATATTCAACCACCCCCTTAAATATAAAGTTAGACTACAAATGTTTTTTTAGTGTTACATCTAGAAAATTGTTAGAATTTCTAGTCTTTCTTCATGGAATCAATGTCAAACTTGCTAATATTAATGCTATCATCAACATTCCCATCCCTTGATCCATTCCTTACATTCTCACTTACTTTAGTAAACTTGGGGAAATTAAACACTTCATTCCTAAAATGGCTTACCATATCTATTCCATAAATTCTCTTTTTAAGAAAGGAAATGCTTTAGAATGTATGGATCCCTATCAAAAATCATTTGATAATATGAAATAATCATTGATTCACCCAACTACTCTTCATCACCCTTCCAGTGATCGACCATTGATCTTATATACCTATTCCACACCCATATAATTTGGGTAAATGATTTCCCAACAAGATGATACTGGAAGGGAATATGGCATCTACTATATTAGATGAGGCTTCATTGATTATGAGAAATGATATACTAAAGTTGAATGTGATTTGCTTTCCATCTAATTTTACATTGATAAAATTTGACATTATATGCTTTGTCAAACCACTTAAGTTATCATTCATTCCAATCCCCTTCATCACTTCTATTCCAAAGCCTTTATTCCTAGAGATAGAATTGACAAGGAATTTGATCTCTGAATCATCACCCATAAAGTTGTCAAAGGACAAATCATTGTTGATCAACTTGCCACAGTGCCTATCTAGCTACTGATCACCTCTAAGATAGTCTTCTTGATGATAATATTTTATATATTGAAGGTTTAAACCAAGCCATATATATATCAAATATTTCTTACATAACTTCACTATTGACCTTGAATCAAGTAATATAGATGATTCCACTATCTTCCATGATAATACTAAACCCAAAGTAGTTATCAAAGAACTTCCTAAAATTAATGTCAATTTACATGAATATACTTGGACCCTTTATTTTAATGGCACTAAATGCCTTAAAAGAGATGGATAAGGTTGTATAATAATAATCCCTATTATAAAAACCATCCAAGTAATAGTTTTAATCACATTTGATGTCACTAACAACATGTCGAGTATGAATATTTAATCTTAGGCATGCGACATACCCTTGATCTCAATATTTAATATCTGCATGCTTTAGGTGACTCCCAACTAATTTTATACCAATTCAATAGTGATTATCAATGTAAAAGTGATAATATAATTTATCATCATAAAATCACTTCTACCTTCACCAAATATTTCATTTATTTTACCATCGAGCCTATCCCTTGAGATCAAAATTCTATCACCGATTCTATTGCTTCTTCAACATCTCTTTTTCATCTCCACCAAGTTCTTACCAATCCCACTTTTATTATATAAATAATAAAATACCCATCTTTGATTCAACCACAATTTTTTATTATCTTACACATAAAGGCCATCACCATCTGACAAAGCCCATGGTATAAAGATATCAGTCAATTTTTAGAACACCAAACTTATCCTTTGAACCTTGATTCCCATGAAAAGACTCACATTTGAAAAAAAGATTTTAAGTATATATTTTGATATAAATTACTATATTATTTCAATGATAAAATTACCTTGACATACCTTTTTTAATAAATAATATTTTCTCCCTCTTCTTGAGTAATCACATGGGGACATCTGTAGTGGCCACTATAGCAAACATGCAACATCCTATAAATGCTTACATATGGGATAATTTTGGCCCACTCTTAAAAATGATGCCATAAAATTTAAAAAGTGTACTCCTTACCATATTCATAATGATCTAATTCATTCACCCCTAGTTGAGATTCAAACTATAGGATGTCCCTGGCCATTCTCCATGTGGGGATTAGATCTCATATGCAAATTACCTCGATCTCAATATGGGCATGTCTTTATAGTCACAACCACTAAATATTTTACCAAATGGGTTGAGTGTATGACCCTTATCAATGTCACTAATACCACCATATCCAAATTCATCCTAAATCAAATTATTTTCTTATTTGGTATCCCTCATACTATTATTTTAGACAATGGTGGTAATTTCAAAAACAAAGATGTCAAATAGCTCTATGCAAAATTTAAAATCAATCACAAATTTTACACACCCTACCATCCAAAATGTAATAGAAAAGCTAAGGCCATAAAAAAATTATTAAAAAGAAAATTCATAAAGCTTTCACAGAATAGCACCTTCATCTATATCCTACTCTTTGGGCCTATTTCACTAGCATACACATTGATATTGATGCAATGCCATTTTCTCTAGTCTATGGTTTTGAATCAGTCCTCCCATTAGAATTTGAGATTCCCTCTCTTTTTATATCCCTTCATGGTATCATACTTGATGAATAATTAAGTGAAGCCTACCTTCATTCTCTTGATCTCATTTATGAACATTGCCTTTCTACTTTGTAACATAATTACCAATACAAGGTCCATATTGCCAAACAACATAATAAATGAGTTAAAGTTTGAAAATATACTATTGGTAATATTGTCCTTAAATTATACTACACTCATGATAAATAAGTTAAATATACCCAAAAATGGTGGGGCCCTTATTTAGTCAAATATATTCTTAGTTCAAGTGCCTATCACCTTCAAACTAATGAAGGCCATATTTTCAAAGATCCCACCAATGTACAATTCCTCAAGAAGTAATTTTCCTAAATAATTCCCTTATTTTAATGATTTATATATGCTATATATCTAACACTTTTTATATGATACTTATATGTGTCTCACCCTTTACAATATTTCTCTCTTTTCACAAACTTTAGTCTTTCCTTTTGGTCTTTTGATTTCCCTTTTTTTCTCATGAGTTGAATTATAAAACCATGGATAAGACCTAGTCTTCCTCATGATTTACCACTTTTGTCTTCTTTATTTCCTTGATTTCATACACTTTTTGGTACCCCTTGGGTTTCTCTTTTGTGATTTGCAGTGTAATACCATGGATAGGACCTAGCCTTCCTCACAAATACCATATTTATCTCATTTAATTTTCACATTATTTTCACACCCTCATGAGTTTCTCTTTTATGAGTTGTAGTGTAAGACCATGGATATGACTTAGCCTTCCTCAGAAAATCACCATCTTTTCACTCTTTGTCTAGAAAGTGTTTTGTAATGGTAACAAGTTTTTTTATCTTTTTTCTTATATTTAGTATTTAGTTCTTTTGAGAGATAAAATTTTCAAAATAATGTATGCTAGCATGTTTTCCTACCTTTCCTTCATTCTTATGATAAGGAATCACACTTCACTATCATTGTATCCCTCTTTTCCCCTTTGTCACTTTTTTTTTGTGATTTTGAGTAATTTAAATTATTTCATGTTTCATTCCTATTGATTTCCTTTCCTTTAACTCCACATTAGATAAAATAAGGTTTAATTTAAGATAAAACTTTTATTTCACCTAAATTTATGAGACTCTTGGACACCATGCTCTCTAAGTTTTCTCTTTTAGAAACCAAGTCCCAAGGATTCAAATGAAATTCATTTTTAGCACCCATGTTTGGTTATCCAAATCCATATGGAGGAGGAATGAAAAATTGATAAATAAAGTTAAAAGACAAATAATTTGAAACAAAAGGAAATGATATATAGAAGGAAACATACAAATTTCAAACATCAAAATCACACCAAAAAATTGTGATTACCAGTGCATTTCCTATCTCTAATTAAAGATCAAAATCCATAATTGGACTCAAAATAGAGTTGAGGTCTATTGAGATATGGTAGGATATTATATTAGAATAGGATAATTTAAAAAACTTTATGGTGTTACCTACTTTCTCATGCAAGTAACCAATCTTCATAGTAGAATGATAGCTTTGTAAGGGGTCCTGAGGAATGGGGAACATGTTTTGAGAAGGTAGGTCCATTTTAATTTCTATGCTTATAGCCTTCATGGGATGATCTACCTACTACATTTTTAAACCTAAGAATTATGTGGCTAAAAGAAGTTCTTCAGAGTCCTTAAAGTGGAAATTCCTCTTTTGTTGACAAACCTAATTTGAGTGTCTTGACTTTGATAAAGATTACCTCTACCTTAGTTTTTCCTTCATTATCCTATCCACCCATTTAATTTCCCCCCTTAATAGGCATGTATGATTCTAAATATATTTTCCCTCTTCTATATTTCTTCTCCTTCACATATTAAAAACATGCTAGCACTATTGTAGACACCAAAATTATATCACACACATGTGCATAACTCCCTATGTCAAAACCCCCCTAAATCCATTTTAATAATAATAATTAATCTTATTAACCCATAATTTTACACCTCACACATTTAATTAATTTAAAATACTTGATTAAGTTAATTAAAAAATCCTATTTCCACCTTACTTGGCCACCTCACCCTATGACTAATTCTCCCCTGATGAGTCACCTCAACACCCAGTCCCCTCATCATAACTACCCAAGACTTATTCCCACTTCAAAACTAAATTTCTAAACAACTAATTCCTTCCTAACCTCTTATTTTTACCATTTTATAATGGGTGTCACACTTTGCATACACAATAATATAAAATAGGCCAAAAATAGAAAGTTTTACCTATTCAAGGGATGCTGACATTGGTCAACCCACGACTAATGTCGATAAGATCGTCAATGTTGATAATATAAGCCAAACTCCAACCTATAGTTCAGGTCAATATAAATTACCAAAATCAATTCTTAGTCTCATTTAGGCAATCAGCATCTTATTTTTGACATCCAATCTTACAATCACCCTACATAAGTCAATCACAATCACAACTGAGCTCTTGAGGACCAACAACACCCACTTATTCTCTTTGCTCAGGCACTCAGGTTCAGACTCTATGATAGGGACCATCAACCTATCACTTATCATTCAGGGACCACCACAACTAAGTACATCACTGATATTGTAGGATGTTTAAATATTTATTTTGTTATTTCTTTATATCTACTCTACATTACTTTATGCACTTATGATCATACCCCCATGAGGGATTTACAAAGCTTCCTTATTTTTTACCCCTTTACCTAACATACCAAACCTCTTACCAAAATTAACCAAGCCATAATATCCCTCTCATAACTCTCTCAACCTCCTTAACATGATCCAAACCATTTCCCAGATCTAGGAAATCCTTCTGCAAGTTCCTAGATAATTATTTCCCCTATCGACCTCGATAGCCTAACCAACATCAGTCACCTCACTATCAACCTTGGTAGTATAATTGATATCAGTCACTCCCCTACTGATGTCAGCAACTATGAATTCCCTATCCTATTCAAAACCTACCTAGACAACTTCTAAAACACAAACAAAGTACCTCACCTATACCTTATCACTCTCTACTACATAAAAGTTGTTAATAATGGTAAGCTTATCTCTCTTTCACTCTCTCTTTACCTCTCTTGAAATTGTTAATTATTATTTTTCCTATCAAAAGTGGATTGTCATCTCTAGGGAAGTTTCACACTTCCTAGAACAAGCATGTAGCTTGGCAGCCCACTCATTTATCTACTAAAAAACATCTTGTGGTAGTGTTTTCTTACTTTTAGGTAGTCCTCCCTATCCAAAGATAAGTTCTCACAACATATGGATATAGCACACAAAACAAATCTAGGTTCATTCTAATCACTTATCCCCATCCTTCTTTCTAGTTTCCTTTAGACTTAAAATAGACAAAAATTAGTGAAACATTTCTGGAATGCCCAGTGGGACCCTAGAGTTTTCCTTGGGTTCATTTCTTGTTTTAAAACATTAATAGACGTGAATTATAGTGAAATTTTCATTTATTTGACTTCTTCCTTCTCTTTTCTCTTAAAAACAAAAAATTCAATAACTTAGTCTCTATTTAAAAGGCATTAAAACTGAAATTTTCTTTCTTTTCTCCTTGCCTCTAAGAGTAATTTGTCATTTTATTTTACAAAAAAAAGAGAATCCCTTTTTGACTTCCTCTTGCATACACATTAGGATTTTCAAATTTATACTCTATTCCTATTTCCTCTCTGTTTTCATTTGAATCTAATCATTTTAGATTTAGGTTTAAAACTTACTACATTTCATAGTTTGCTTGTTGCATATTAACTCACCTAGTTAATTACAAGAATTTTGAATAAATCATAGTACAACTATGTTACACAACCAAATCACAATCACATAAACAAGCATATAAACTCACCTGAGAAAAGGCCCATTAGGATTTCATCACTTGGTGGATCACCTTACCCTACCTAGCTATCCTACTTGGATTTCACCACCAAGGGGAGAACCCACTCCGTTCTCTAGCAGAGTATAATCTCTAGACAGAAGGTATATTTTGGATAAGCAGCCTAGCTCAGCTCCAAGTTCATGAAGTGTAGAGAGCAAGCTCCTATAACAAGCCATGTATCTGGTCTAACACAGATTTCCTCTTGAGCACCAAAACTAACTTAAAACTAGCTCTAGATTGCTTTCTAGTACCTTTGATAACCAAATTATCTTCTCACTATCTGATTAAGGCATAAGCAAACATGAGACTAAAAATTAATCTCTAGGACTTAATGGTTGTTAGTTGAATATTCTTTTTTTTCTTTTTTAATTACCCTCTATATTTTTGAGTTGGTAAGAATGATTTTCTATTGATTCACAAAATCAATACTATTTTAAAAGCTTAGTTTGTATAAATTATTATCTCAAGTTTTTTGAGTGTTATTCCTTCTTACACAGACCTTTTACATCCACTATTTTACCTATTTTCAACCTCTAATTTCTTAAAACATTAGATTTTCCATTTCCTAGGATTTCATAGTGACCAACATCAGTTAACCCTACCGGTATCAATAGACTTTACCTACCAACATCAGTTATTCCATTGATATCAGTCATCCCTATCGATGTCGATGAATGTGTAGTTTCATCTACTCAAAATAGTAAGCTAAAATAACCCATTTACTTACACTCAAACCTAGTTTTTCTTTATTTTATTTCCAATACAGGGTAGTAAGACTATTTAAACCACCTCTTACATGATATTGACACAAGCTCAGGCCAAAATTCTTGCCAATTATGCAAGACAACAACCACTTCCACCTTCCCCTCTCACTTCCAATAATAACATGGAGCATACTTCAGATATAGAGCATACTCCTATCCCTAACCAAATTCCCATTATGCTTGAGGGAGATCAAGATTTTACTAAATTTCTTAGTCACAATGTGGTAGCCCTTCAGCATTACCTTGCTATGAGCTAAACCCATAATTCTTCAAGTGACCCAATCTATGGTATGTTAACCTCTTTAATGGAGACAACCTTAGTTTTATTTGCCTCCATTATTTTCCCCATGGTTACCCGAACCACCACTTTGATGAGTAACCCAACTATAAACAATGTCCAAAATGTGGCATCTCTAATTGCCCAATCCAACTTAAACACTGGTGTAACTTCCCTACTTTCACAACCACAACTAGTTCAGCCAAGTCACATTCCAAAATTTAGTGGTACCTATTCCATCCACCCTCATGCCTATAATTACCCAAGTTAAAACTCACCCTTCATATAATCTAACCATGCCAATAATTCAACCTACAGTAATAATAACCAACCAAGGCATAGTCTCCAACCCAATGGGACAAGTCCCTTTTCTTTCTAGGCCTTAGCCTATGACTCATATCCTTATGTTTCCCCAACCCAACCTCAACAGGCTATGTCATACGCTCCCTCTACTTCATATCATCTTCCTTATAACTTAGGAGGAATCCCCCAAACTAATCCCCCTCCAGACCTCATTAAGATTCTAATGGATAAGATGTCTAATCTAGAGACATTTATTTCTGGTTCAAAGAATATATTATCTTATGATCAGATATGCAATGAACTAATCCATCCTTCTATGCCTATTCACCCTTATCAAATCCAATGGGAGCTCCCTAAATTTACTAATTTCTAGAGTAAAGAGGACCCACAATAGAGCTTATAAGTATTTAGACATGCTTGTTATTTAATAGGACATGATGATGTGTTACTACTTTACACTTTCCCTATGTCTCTTTTAGATGCTACCTTGGATTGGTATAGCTCTATACCTTAACACTCCCTTTTCTCATTTAACCAACTTTCACAAATATTCCTAGACCATTTCTCTATTAATATTTATAAAAATGTTTCTATAAAAAACCTTTATTCTATCAAAAAATTTGATGACAAGTCTATTGTAGATTTTGTCACTCATTAGAGAAGCTTGATCAATTAACTCTCCTTTTCCTTACCCCAACCTGAGCTTATTGAGATTTTCTCAAGGGCATGTGCTAACCACATCTCATCCACACTCTAGGTACAAACTTTTTGCACGTTTGATGAAGCTTTTACAATGGCATAAAAAATATAGGTTCATGTTATTAATGAAGGCAAAGTCAAGTTGCATATTAAGAATCCCAATACCAAGATAAATGACTCCTCTAAAAATTCTTTCTCTAACCAAAAGGATAAAGGTTCTGCTAACATGATGGTCATTAAGTTAGCCTCTTCCACAACCACAAGCTAATTGAATTCTTTGACTTCTCAAAATCTAACCAAGCAATTCTAACAATAGTATGAATAAAGACAATACACTCCCATTAGGGAATCATATACATCTATCTTAGAGAAAATATTGCAACAAGGTATCATAACCCTTCCTCAGATTTAACCCTCCTATATAGTTTGACCTTTCCCATCATATCCTAACCTGGTACAAGGAAGATGAGTTTTGTGGTTACCATCAAGTTAATAGCCACAACTATAATAATTGCAAGACACTCAAGAACATTGTTCAAGATATGCTTGATATGGGTGAGCTCATCTTGGATAATCCTAACACACCTCCTAATTAAAGTATGGATGTATTAAAACACCCTTTTCCTAACCATTCACCAAATCAAAATATTATCTAGTCTATAACTAACTCAAGTGATCATAATATCCATACGATTAATATGGTTTTTCCTTTATCTTTAGTTTAACCTACCCCTCAACAAGAGACACCTATTTCATTGAATCCTCCACCACATTCTATGGCATCTATTTTTCCCATTATTCATCCTTATGTAGAAGAGACTATTTCACCCATTCTACTCCCTCAAGAGGAAGAACCTCCTTTACCACTCTTTTTGCCATCTGAGGAGCCTGTAATCCCAACTCTGTTTGCACCAATATTACCTATCCTCTTACTATTTGAAGACCACACCCTACCTATTCCTCAACCACATGTTGAAGGGAACATCATTCTTGTATTATACCATATTAAGGATCCTTCTTCACCTACTTCTCCTCCACCTATAGAGAGTGATACCCCACCCACTTCACCTTTGCACCTAAAAGAGTCCATATCATTTACTCCCATAATAGACAAGAGACCTATTGTGCCTACTCTAATTTCACCACTCTTATCCCTTCTTTTACCTATGGAGGATCATACTTTACCCATGTCTTGCCCACATGTTGAGGGAGCCATAATACGTATGCTTTACCCTCTTGAGGAACCTACTTCACCTACCTCCTCTCCACCCATGGTAGACCAAGTCTCTTCTCCCATCTTTTTTTAAGAAGACCCCATTGTGGTTCTTTCTCATCTTTGGCTAGAAGTAGAAAAAACCAACAATTTCCCTCTTTGCCAAACATTGCATCTTTTTAAAGACACAACCATAAGGCCTATGTCAACTTTGTCAAATCCCTTCTCATGTTTGGTGAAAAGTCTAGAATTTATTTACTCCATGAAGCCTAACCCCACATCATTTTAGGGCTAGCTTAAGACTCCATATCCAACACAAAAATGTCAACCTTTACCACCAATCCCCTTACTACCCTTTTTCTTAAGGTCTTTGACAAAGCTAGAGCTTCTTCACCAAAATCACTAGAATTTAAGCCATCTCTGTCAAAACTATTGTTTCCAAAATCAGATTAGCCCATTTTTGGGAACAACCCCCTACGAAACTTGTATGTTTCATCTTTTGTCTCTCTAAGTTTGTTTTTGAGATGAGTTTTGAATTCATTCTCATCTTGGCCTAAGAATGTGAGAGTGACCATGATCTCATTGTCACCAAGGAACCCCTTCCCCCAGATTTCCTCTTCCAGAGTTGGTCTTTTCATTCTTTCATGCACGAGCGGCAAATTTTGCCGCCAGTGCATTTTGGCCTTTGTAAAGCAAGGGCGGCAAATTTTGCCGCCCCTGCATTTTTCTTGCAGAGGCGGCAAATTTTGCTACCCTTGCATCCCAACCTATAAGGGTGGAAAAATTTTCCACCCCTACATTCAAACCCATCGAAACATGTAAGGGCGGCAAATTTTGCCACCAAAGTATGCCTTAATTTCTATGCACATCATTTATTGCCATGCACGGTAGGTTGTTGGGGTCGATTTTCACCCCATATAAACTGATTTGAACCTCGTTTCTTCTCATTTCCTCATCTTCTCCTCCTACCTTCTATGTCTAGGCCATCTGATGAGTGATTTGAAGCATGTTTTTATGGATTCAAGCTTATGGCATGTGTGGCTTTCCAGGTTGGTCTCATTTTTTGTGTTTGTTTTTATTTTTCTTCAGCAGCTTATCATTTTTTTGTAAAATCCTTTCTTCCTATTGGGGATGGCTAAAAATTCCATCCCCCTCCATTTCCCCATGGGTTTCATCCCAAAACCTACAAGGGTGGCAATTTTTCACCGCCTGTATGTCTCGTTCCCCCTTTCTTCTTCACCTTCGCAGGTAGCAATTTTTGCTACTCGCATTCATTCTTTTGTGCATGAGCGACAAAATTTGCCGCTCACCCACACTCCATGCCCGACATGCATCGGTGGTGAATTTCACTGCCAATGCATGTCTATTCTGCAGGGGTGGAAAAATTTGTCACCCCTACCCTCACTTCTCTAACCTACAGGGGTGGTGAATTTTTTCGCCCCTACCTCTTTCACCCTTGAGTTGTAAGGGTGGCAAAATTTCACTACCCATGTAGTTCATCCCTATAGGGACAGTGAATTTTTTTCCCTTACATCTCTTTTATTTAGCATGTAGGAGCGGCAAATTTTGCCACCCGTGCATCCCTCCTCTAGATTTTTCTAACTCTGGAGGATTTTTCTGTGTTGACTTATTCTTTCCCTTTTTTCCTCATTTTTTGGTCCTTTTTCCAACTCATCCTTTTTAAGTGACCTCCATTGACCATGATCACTTAAATTATGTTTTCCCCATTTGCCCACTTTCCTCTAATCTCACAATCATGTCTGTAGGACCTTCAGAGAACTCTTGCTCATCGACACCTATCCGGCCAAAACTAGTTCCCATGTCTAAAGCATCTCTGAAAAAGGTGAAGACCATGAAGTATAAATATCAGGGCATCTTCTCGCTTACATCAGTCTCCTCAAATGTCGACAACATCTGGGACATAGAAATTGGCCATGTGGACATGGCCGAATTCATAGCTTGAATAAAGGCTATGAACCCAAGTACTAGAATAAAAAGGATCGTCGAGAGCAACATCCACCTGGTGGCAACTTTTTCAGTGGCAACACATCATACTGAGTTCTTTCTCCAATGTGCCCACTTCTACAACAAAAAGACTAGGTTGGTCTCAGATGCCAGTGGTAATGTGGTGATTCGACTGGATCCTGAATTCATTGATAAAGTTTTTATGTGCCCTTTAGCCACTGAAGTAACCAAGATTGACTTCACGAATGCCCAAAAGGAATATGATAAAGACCCTGAGAGGGAAAAGAAAGTCATGAACTACAAGTGGTTGAAGACCCCCAGGACCAACTTATCAAGATGGCTATGGAACTTTTTGAGGAGTGACTTCATTGAAGAAGTTGGTGACTTGATCACCCTTCTTAGTAGAGTAAGAGGCCTCTCGTCTTCTTCACTATTTCATGAATGGATGTATTCATTCATCAAGATCATCCTCTAAGGCAAGTAGGTTATCTTTTGGGGGGAGCAAATCAGTAATGCCCTCCATGAATAGCTAACCAAGGTACAGACTTATTACAAGTTCTATATGACTTCGTACCTTGTATACATAGCTACTGCCATGCAAACATTTTTGGGTTTAACCACAGAGGGAGATAGAAAGACAACCCCAGTGTACTCATATTACCCTCAGCTGACTCTGCAAGGATTGACCCACCACTTCAAAAGGGTAGATGATGCCTTTTTCACCATATTTTTATGCCTCTTCGACCCTCAGCTTGAGCAGAAGAGAGTATCAGACGAGGCTTGGGTAGTCATCAATGATTACGGGTGCATGTTCCTGTAATTCCCCACCTTTTACTATTTTTGGGTTGGATTTTTCCAAGGCTACCCCTATATGCTCCCCAGGTTCCCTTCAAATAAGTTGGTAATAATGAAACTTTGCCAACAACTGATTATCATGCATACCAGACAAATGGAGCTGAAGAAACTAGGCTTTAAGTTTCCAATCAAAATTGGTAGGTACTCCATTACAACCGCAGCCAAAGCCAAGGTCATGGAAATTGAAATGCAGATGGTCACTCTAAAACCATTCAAGAGAAGAGAAAAAATTGACTACAAGGGAGTTAAGGATAAAATCATGTAGAAGACTCAGTTCCATGAGCCCATGATTAAAGACATCTAGATCAACTTGAGGACGGTCGAAGAGATCCAAAGGATAGATTATTGTAGGCTAACCCTAGACCAGATTGAATATCTAGGACTTGCAGAGATCCCCTCCAGTCTGGCCGATGATGGAAACATCATCAACAGCAAATACCTGGTTGAAAAGGTTGCTAGTTCCCCTCTTCCTCCAACTTAGTGGTCTCAGAAAGAGCTAACTTCTTTGAGAAAAATATTCAAACCAATATTGGCTAACACCAATGATTGGTTAGTAGCCAAAGGGATTGTCTTGAGAGAATTCATCATGAGATCAGAGGTTGAATATCAAGTAGAGATGAAGAAAAAGGCAGAGAATAGAACCAAAAACAAAGGTGATGTACATTCCCCTTCTAGGCCTCACAATCCTAGAATCATCTTTCTATCTAAGAAACCAAAGACTGCTAAAGAGCCTGAAGCGACAACAAAAGGAACCAAGGAATAGAGCCCTCAAACACAAGTAGCCTAGCCAATGGAAATAGATGATCAACCATCAGGGCAACCAAGCACTGGACCTCCACTCTCACAAGAAGAAGCACAGCTGCTTAAGAGCATCTCTCCTTCTCCCCCTCAGTTTCTTGTGGTACCCTCTTCTCCTATCTCTTCGATCAGTGTTCCCTCTTCTAGAGTCACCTCTCCTTTTAGAGTCATATTCGGCGATCCTCAGGGCACTTCTAGAGATTCTCCTCACTCGTTTGGGTCCATTTTAAGTTTATCATCTCCTTCTTTCAACTTGGCAGAAATCCCTACGTAAGAGCCAAAATTAGTAGTTGGTATAGTTTCGCCAGTTACTCCAACTATGACCACTGTCACTACTAGCAGTGTAGAAGTTACCACAGTAACACCAGCTGAGGGAACCATTGCCACAGTAGGTACTTCTCTCCCGCCCTAGATGTCAGCATTCACCCCCAAAATAAAAAAGTTGGACATCTCTCCAAATGACTTCAACTTTGGTAAAATAATGTCGGTGAAAGCTAAAGCTCTAAAGAGGCTAAGGATCCTCTCGAAATTGGTCGAGGAAAAAGGGAATTTTTTTTTGAAAATTGCCAAACCTCCATAAGATGCAACCCTTGAGGGTTTTGAAATGAGTAGCTATTCCATCTCTCGTGTTAAACTTGGTAAAGTTACTCACGAAGGTGCGAAAAGTGACCTTCAGTCTGCTTTGAACATCATGGTCTAGAAATTTGACTGAGAGAAGGAGATGAAAGATTATTACAAGGCCAAGACAAAGCAGCTAATGGCAGTAATAAGAAGGTTCACTCTTCCCCTTGAAGCAACAACTCCAGAGGCCTTCTCCGTGGATGACCCAGTCATTAAAAAAGTAAAAAAGACTTACTTGAATGGAAAAGTCATAGAGGATTATATTGAAAAAATGCATACTCAGGGAGTTTCTTTGTTATCAGAGGTTGCAGAAAGGATGGGTAAGATGAGGAAGGTAAGTGCAGAGTTGGATGACTTTGTCTCTCTTATCTCTCAGGAGATTGATAATTCAGAAAAGGATCTTAGAAAATGGAAGGAGATGAAGGATCTAAAGAAAAGCACCTTGATATCTATCGGTGTCATCTCCAATAAGGACTCTTATGTTGAGATCAAAGAGTCACTGATTTTCAGGATCTAGGTACTCAAAGATTTAATTGATGATCTCAAGGCTTTCAGGGAGGCTAGTGAAAAGAGTGACACCAGCCTACTAAATAAACTTGAAGAGCTACCTTGCAACCTAACCTCTAAGGACAATCAGTTCTTTCCAAAAAAATAAATGATTTAGAGTTTCAAAGAGATGATTCAGAGAAATTTTGAAAAAAATCTTTCTCAATGTCTTTTGTAGACAATATTCTAGACGCTCAGTTAACTTTGGAAAATCTAAAATCTAGGTTAATTGGTCATGCTAAGGCCATTACAGCATTGAAGGACACATTAATCAGAGCCAGAATCATCTCCAAGAACATGGTTGCGCCAGATAGCATAGAAATTCAGGCATCCATCACTATGTACGGTGCCCATATGAAGAAATCTAGTAGCAAGAACTGAATTCTTCCTCTTCTTTCTTCTTCTCTCCTTATGCACTTTCATTTAATGAAAAGTGCATGCAATTTTTTAAGATGTAATTACATGTAAATATTTCAAAAAAATATCTCAAAGTCAAAGATGAGTCATCTTTGACTGAGATATTTTTATATTTTATTATTTTCTAGTTTTTAAGGATTTTCTCCCTATATATAGTGGAGACCTCATTTGTAAATGATCTTAGAAAAATTAATAGCAAACACTCTACCAAAATTGAAACAACTTTTGAGACTTTGTGCTCAAATTTGTAAATCATATTTTGTTGAATGAATGAGAAGCAGGTTTATTTCAGACTTTGTGTTGAAGTTATCTGTGTTGTCTAAGAAACAGTTTCTTATGTTCTCTTTCCTGATAATCTCTTATTTATCTGAATTAATAAGCAAAGTGGGTGTGTTTATATTATCTGAGAATGCTTCTTAAAGGTAGAGGTTGGACTTTGATCTACTTTTATCTTTGAGATTCAGTTATCTTTTGTAGTTTCAGGCGAAGACTTTGTGCTTTGTTTCACTCTACGGTTACGCTTGTTCTAGATCGATGAAGGAGGCTATGGAAGACTTTGTGCTTATGTGAGTTTCTTTTTGAACTTTGTTACTTTAGGTGATTTTTTGCTTCACGTTTGATACCATTCCTAAAATAAGAGGAATGTTGTTAGCTAAGGACTAGCATTTTCCTCTTTTATTCTTTATACATTGCCTCTAAAAAAAGAGAGGTAGATGTTGTTATACCATCCCATGTGTTATTTTTTGCTTAATTATATACATATATCCAGTGCGTAAATATTTATAGGGAACCTCTCCTTGATGAAAGGAGAGATTTACTTTGTCCATATTTGGTAAACCCATACTTGTCGTGGTGTAAATCTCCCTATGCTGTGGTTGATATACCCATTTTGTCTTCAATTAGTTAATGATAAAATATTCACCCAATAGTTTTTTGGTGACTCCGCTGGGGACACGAACGTGCAGTTTGAAGCCTCAAGCTTCAACTTGAAGCAGTTTCAATCCCTTTTTCATTTAAAATCTGGCAACTCCATGCTACATAAGAAGCCAAAGATCTAAGGGTGTTTTTGACCCTGTGTTTGAGTTGGTGCAATAGAGCAATTTTGATCTATTTCCTCCACTGCCTTTCCTCCAACGATCTAGGAGTCTTCTTCCTGATCTTATCGGGTCACCAACATAAGGTAGAGCTTCTTTTTCTATTGTTAATCATGCCTTGCCTATAAATACCCCACCAAGGTTTATTATCCCACCATTTAATCATCCTAACATAATGGCTCAAGGCCCGTGGGGTAATTATTTTGGTCCTCTTAATTTGACTGCACCCCTGCATGAACTACCTCGTAATTCTAAAAAAAAAATTCCTAAGTTTTTTGGTGATGGAAAGGTTCATCTCGATGAACATATTACTGCATTCTCCATAGCATGTGGCGTGATCGACATAGAATTCGAGGATGTAGTAGTTAGACTTTTTGTGGAAACTTTGCAAGGTGTTGCTGTAGATTGGTTCTATCACCTACAGGCTAGGTCAGTAACAGACTGGGATATGCTCAAGTCTAAATTTGAAGCTAGGTTTAAACTTACTGAAGATGCACACGCTTTGTTGGCTCAGCTAACACAGTTGAAAAAAGAATCCCAGGAACCCATGAGGGATTTTATAGCTAAATTTAACAAGTTGAGAAACTAGATTCCAACTGTGGTTCAGCCCATGCCAGAAAATCTCAAGTGCTTTTTTATCAATTCACAATTTCTAGAGGTAAGTTTCTTGTTGAGGCGAGCTGACCATATGAATCTAGCCTTGGCTCAAAGTTTGGCTACTGAGATTGAGGATGATCTTATCCTAGTAGGTAAGATTAGAAAAGACCCTACTAAAAATAAATTATCTTCGTCTGTTGAAAGTTCTTCAGGTACTACAAACCCTATGGTGCAAAAATTGACGAATGAACTGATAGCTTTGAAGAGACAAATAGCCCAAGGTACTTCTACTCCTACTTATTGAGATGCACCTAGGAAAATGTTCTAGAATCAATAATATTAGGGTAATGCTACCTAGAACCAAGGGCAGTCCAATCACCTACCTCCCCCTCCAAGGAGATTGGCCATTGAAGTAGCACCTGCCAATTCAGCAGTTGGTTACCTGAAGGCTGAGCACGATAATTCATTTCAACCTCAATTGGACCAACAAAAAGATGCTAATCTCTTCGATGAGCAGGAAGAAGAATTAGCTGACGACTCTAATATCAGTTTCCTAGATTACCAAGATGAAGCTAGAAGTAAAGGGGATGGTTTGGATGGATTCTATGCTATTTTTACCAGATCTCAAAATCAGTCTACCTCATAGACCGACAAAGGAAAGGTAGAGGAGGAACCCCGGCCAACGGTTTCCATTGATAAACATGGGACTCTAGTGCCTCCACAATCAAAAGAGCAAGTAATTCATAAAAAAGTAAGTTCCTCTAACCACGCCATCCCTTTCAATTCTGTTGCTCAGACCAATGCCACACATATTAAAGTCCCTGATGATAGAATCTCTTTCTCTATCGCAAGTTCTTTTCAATTATTTGATATAATTGATCATGCTAGAAAGACTAAAATTAAAATGATAGAGGTTGAATATTTGAGGGCTAACCCAAAATAGTTTGATAAGTTAGCAGAATATGTAAAAAACAAAGCCGTCCCCGTAGGACAAGATTCTTTGAAAGCTGTTCATGATCCCCTTAAAGATAAATTGGCTCAAAATAATCTTGTTTTGACTCCTCCTGTTGCTCTTGGGATAATAGAACCTTTCTATGTTTCCCTACTTATAAATGGTTATAAACTGAGTAATTATATCATAGACTCTGGAGCTTCAAATAATGTCATGCTCATGAAAGTGGCAGATTCTCTTGGCCTAGCTTTGACCAAAACTTTTGGGAGGTATTTTTCCATAGAAAATAAGGAAGTCCCTCTCCTTGGTCAAATTAAAGATGCTTAATATGCCTTCATGGCTTTTCTAGAAAAGTGGATAAAAATGACAATTTTAGTGGCTGATGTTCCAGTATCTTACGACATCTTGCTTGGATGGAATTTTTGCAAAGATGTTAGAGGTGAGCTAAGTATGGACTTATCGGAAGCAATGATTCTAGTTTAAGGTGTCATGAAGAAGTTGCTTCTTGAAAAAGAAGCAAGATATGTAGTTACCTGATCATTGGCACCAGAAGCTCAAATTTTATTTGAGTCCTTAGGCATGGGCAACTATTTCCTATCTACGAATGGAACCCATGAGACATCTGATGAAACTCTTACGGGTAATGACTTGAGATTGTGTTCAGTTGGCGCAGTGAGAAAATCAAAAAATCAAAATAAACACATGGAAGAGCCTCTTTCCCCAAACAAAGGAGTTTTCAAAGAAAAGGCAATGTCTAATGAGGTATGGACCTTGAAATTTGATGCCAGCTACTCCTTTACTGGTTCGAGAGATGGGGTTGTGTTGGTATCCCCTCAGGAAAATATTATTCCTTTGTCTTACAAATTGTAGTTTAACAATACCAACAACACGGCTGAGTATGAGTCCCTATTACTCGGGCTACTGCTAGAGAAAGGGGCATTAGGCTACTCCATGCTAAAGGAGATGTTGAGTTGATAGTCTTCTAGGTGAGAAACCTCTATCAGATGAAAAATGAAAGGTTGCACCACTATCGCAACCTGGTCTAGGATCAGATTGAAAATTTTGATGCTTTCAACATCTCTGCCATTCCAAGGGAATTTAATGACTGGGCAGATGCATTGGTTGTCTCTACCACCCTCTTAGTCCCTCACCCAGACTTTAAGGGAGACAAGTACACTATCAAGCTAGTTTTTTGGCCAAGTGTACCAGATAATGCCGACCATTGGTAAGTATTTAACAATGATGATCAAATCATTGCCTTCTTAGAGTAAAAGGATAGTTTTGAACAACTGCATTTTGAAGGTAGTGAACTCTGAGAATGTGAAGTAGCTCCTGAGCCAAATATGAATACAGGTGAGGATTTCCTACAACTTAGGGGGAATAGGATTCTCAAAGGTCTAGTTTCCCTAGAGAAGTTGTTTGATAACAATGACAGGTTTATTAAACAACAGTGAACAGATTCAAATTTTTTCCAAGATTTTGATTAGGTCAACTTGGGAACCAAGCATGATCTTAAGATGGTAACATTGGGAAATGTTGCACTTCTGAAGAAAGATTTGAGCTTGCTAGTCTACTCCACCAATATATGGATGTATTGGCCTATTCTTATGATGATCTGAAATCACTCAAGCCAAATGACATTCATCACGACATTTCTCTGAAAGTCAACTCTGTACTTTACAAACAAAAATCTAGGCAATATAACCCAAAAATCTCAAGTACCATTTTAGCTAAGATACAAAAGATGTTGGATGCCTGGATAATTTTTCCAATCCATCACTCAACATGGATTGCCAACATAGTGCCTGTCAAAAAAAAGAATGTTAAAATTTGAATCTGTGTCAATTTTAGAAACTTAACCCAGTTATCTTTAAAAGATAACTACCCCTTCCTATTATGGATCAAGTCTTGCAGATGGTAACAGGTTTAGAAATGTTATCAATGCTAGATGGTTTTTTAGGGTACAATTAGGTCGAAGTCAGAAAAGTAGATCAGCACCAGACAGCGTTCACCACACCTTGGGGCACATTCACTTACCGAAGAATGCCTTTTGGTCTGATAAATACAGGTGCCACATTTCAAAGGGTGATGGATCTCGCTTTCAAAAATGAGATGGGAAAATTCATTATGGTATATCTAGATGATCTGACAGTGTTTTCAAAACATTATTTCGAATATGTTCACCATTTGCAAAGGATAATGGAATGTTGTTGTCAGAATGATATTTCTTTAAACCCAAAGAAATATGTTTTCAGAGTAACTGAAGAGAAACTCCTCAGACACGTTGTGTCTTGTGACAGTATTAAAATTGATTCAGAGAGAGTCAAGTCCATCCAGAAACTTACTCTACCTACTAGCAAGACTACAGTTCACTCTTTCTTTGGAAAGGTGAATTTTTTTTGAAGGTTTATTTCTGAGTTTGCTGAAAAAACCCGACACATTGTCAACATGATGAAAGGTAATGCTACATTTAGGTGGACTACTGAAGGCAAATCAGCGTTCAAAGAAATTAAGGAAGCAATCACCCGTGCACTAGTCTTGGTCTATCCAGATTATACTAAAAGTTTCAAAATATATAGTTATGCCTCCGAACATACAGTATCGGCCATTTTGGTCTAACAAAATCCAGAAGGTGTAGAATCTCCTATCTCTTTCATGAGTTGTCCACTTAAGGATCATGAGCTAAAATATTCCCTTATGGAGAAGCATGCATATGCAGTAGTCAAAGCAGTCAAACACTTCAAGTTTTATATCCTAAACTCTCACACTAAAGTTCTTGTACTAGACATAATAGTAAAATCCATTTTGACTAAGCAAGAGTTCGATACGAAGAGAGGTAACTGGATTGCCAAGACTCAAGAGTTTGATCTGGACATCAAACCAACCAAGCTCATACGGGGAAAGGGTCTTTGCCAGTTGATTGCCAACAACATTCTAGGTGAAACAAAAAGTGAAAAAGTAGAGATCGAAGGCATGCCTACGGTCCTCTTTGTTGCCACTATTGATGAGTGGTATTCTGACATTGCTCATTTTCTAACATATGGTGAGTGTCCCATTCATCTTACTTTTAAAGAGAAATGGAATGTTAAATTGAAAGTAGTTGGTTATGTTCTATGGGATAATGGTCTTTACAAGAGAAACTTGGATGGGGCATTTCTTCATTGTGTTGACAAGGCACAATAAGAAAGACTCTTAGAATCTTTCCACAATTTGGCCTATGGGGGACATTTTTCTATACCGATGACAACACACAAAATTTTAAGAGCAAGGTATTATTGGCACACACTTTTCTAGGATGCCTATAAGTTGGTGCATAGGTGCGAATTGTGTCAGCAATTCGTTGGAAAGCCTAAGCTGCCTGCTTTACCTCTCAAGCCGGTAGTGATTGAGGAACCATTTTAGCAGTGGGGTATTGACTTCATTAGGGTAGTCAACCCATCTTTAACTATCAAACATGATTATGTCCTCATGGCAACAGATTATTTTACTAAGTGGGTGGAGGCCATCCCAATCAAATATGCTGCGTTTGAAGTGGTATGCAGCTTTCTCAAAGAAAATATCATCTCCAGGTTTGGGGTCCCACTAAAGATTATAATAGATAATGTGGCCTATTTTTCATCACATGAAATTACTCAATTTTTTTTATTATGGGATTACCTTATCCCATACTTTAGATTATTTCTCTCAAGGAAATGGCCAAGCAGAATCAAGTAACAAGAACCTGGTCACTATTATCAGAAAGTTGGTGGATGACAATCAGAGAGTGTGACACAAAAAATTATATGATGCTTTGTGGGTGGATAGAATAACACCCAAAAGGGCTATAGATGTGTCCCCTTTTTAGCTTCTTTATGGTTTAAATGTAGAAATCCCCATTACCCTTGAACTGCCAGTGCTTAAGTTAACTAAAGCAATCAAAGACTCAACCTTTGAAAGCTCAATCAACAAAAGGATTATGTGTCTAAATGAGCTGAATGAGCGTCGAGTTATGGTAGTGGATCAGATTAAGGAACATCAGAACCAAGTGAAGGCACTCTTTGATAGGAAAGCTAAAGTTTGCAAATTCTGAGTCGAAGATCAAGTCTTGTTGTGGGAAAAGAGGCGAGAAGCAAAAGCGATGCACGACAAATTTGACTCCTTGTGGAGAGGCTCGTTCATCATTCGACAGCTCTGTGGTAAGGCTAGCTTCTTGCTAGAGTACCAAGATGGAACACCATTTGCACTACCTCATAGTGGATAGCATCTGAAGCTGTTCAATCCTTGAGGCTTGGAGAAGCCCATTTGTATATATGTACAGTTTTTATGTTTTATCTATTTGTCTTTCATTTTTAGCCTAACTTCGTAGCCCAATGGCTTGGATGAAGGTGCTTAGAGACTGGTTTCTACTCCCACTAATCAATTTTATTAATGGAAGTTCCCCAATAGGAGCTAGCTTTTGTTTCTAAAATTGGATTAGCCCATTTTTTAGAACAACCCCCTACGAAACTTGTTTGTTTTGTCTTTTGTCTCTCTAAGTTCATTTTTGAGACAAGTTTTGAATTCATTCTCATCTTGGACTAAGAACGTGAGAGTGACCATGATCTCATTACGACCAAGGAACCCCTTCCCCTAGACTACCTCTTTTAGAGTTGGTCTTTTCATTCTTTCATGCATGGGCAGCAAATTTTGCTGCTAGTGCATTTTGGCCTTTGTAAAGCAAGGGCGGCAAATTTTGCCACCCCTGCATTTTTCTTGCAGAGGTGGCAAATTTTTCTGCCCTTGCATCTCAACCTAGAAGGGCAGCAAAATTTGTTGTCCCTACATTTAGACCCATTGAAACATGTAAGGGTAGCAAATTTTGCCACCCAAGCATGCCTCGATTTCTATGCACAACATTTATTGACATGCATGGTGGGTTGTTGGGGTCAATTTTCACCCCATATAAACTAATTTAAACCTCATTTCTTCTCATTTTCTCCTCCTCTCCTCCTGCCTTCTATGTCTAGGCCATCTAATGAGTGATTTGAAGTACATTTTTGTAGATTCAAGCTTGTGGCGCGTGTGGCTTTCTAGGTCGGTCTCATTTTTTGTGTTTGTTTTTATTTTTCTTCATCAGCTTATCATTTTTTTTGTAAAATCCTTTCTTCCTATTGGGGATGGCTAAAAATGCCATCCCCCTCCATTTCCCTATGGGTTTCATCCCAAAGCCCACAAGGGTGGTGATTTTTCACCGCTTGTATGTCTCGTTCCCCCTTTTTTCTTCACCTTCACGAGCAACAATTTTTGCCACCTACATTCATTCTTTCATGCACGAGTGGCAAAATTCACTGCTCACCCATGCTCCATGCCCAACACGCATCAGTGGTGAATTTCACTACTGATGCATGTTTATTCTATAGGGCCAGCAAAATTCGTTTCCCCTACCCTCACTTCTCCAACCTATAGGGGCGGCAAATTTTGCTGCCCCTACCTCTTTCACCCCTGAGTTGCAAGGGTGGTGAAATTCACCACCCGTGTAGTTTATCCCTGCAGGGGCGGTGAATTTTTCCGCCCTTACATCTCTTTTACTCAACATGCAGGGGCAGAAAATTTTTCCACCTGTGCATCCCTCCTCCGAATTTTCCTAACTCCAGAGGATTTTTCTGTGTTGACTTTTTTTTTCCTTTTTTCCTCATTTTCTGGTCTTTTTTCTACCCTAGCCTTTTTAAGTGACCTCCATTGACTATGATCACTTAAATTGCATTTTTCCCATTCACCCACTTTCCTCTAATCTCATAATCATGTCTACAGTACCTTCAGAGAACTCTTGCTCATCGACACCATCCGGCCAAAACCAGTTCCCATGTCTGAAGCATCTCTAAAAAAGGCAAAGACCATGAAGTACAAATATCAGGACATCTTTCCACTCACATCAGTCTCCTCAAATGTCGATGACATCAGGGACACAAAAATTGGCCATGTGGACATGGCCAAATTCATAGCTCAAACAAAGGCGATGAATCTAAGCACTAAAATAAAAAGGATCATCGAGAGCAACATCCACCTGGTGGCAACTTTTCCAGTGGTAGCACATCATACTGAGTTCCTTCTCCAATGTGACCACTTTTACAATAAAGAGACCAGGTCAGTCTCAGATGCCAGTGGCAATGTGGTGATTCAGCTGGATCCCAAATTCATCAATAAAATTTTCATGTGCCCTCCAACCACTGAAGTAACCAAGATTGACTTTGTGAATGCCCAGAAGGAATATGATAAAGACCCTAAGAGGGCAAAGAAAGTCATGAACTACAAGTGGTTGAAGACCCCCAAGACCAACTTATCAAGATGGCCATGGAACTTTCTGAGGAGTGACTTTATTGAGGAATTTGGTGACTTGATCACCCTTCTTAGCAGAGTACGAGGCCTCCCATCTTCTTCATTGTTTCATGAATAGATGTATCCATTCATCAAGATCGTCCTTCAGGGCAAGCAAGTTATCTTTTGGGGGAGCAGATCAGTAATGCCCTCCATGAACAGCTAACTAAGGTACAGACTTCTTACAATTTTTATATGACTTCGTACCTTATACACATAGCTTCCACCACGTAAATGTTTTTAGGTTTAACCACAAAGGGGGATAGAAAGACAACCCCAGTGTACTCATATTACCCTCAGCTGACTCTGTAAGGATCAACCTGCCACTTCAAAAGGGTAAATGATGCCTTTTTCACTGTATTTTTATGCCTCTTCAACCCTCAACTTGAGAAGAAGAGAGTATCAAATGAGGCTTGGGCAATCATCAACGATTACGGGTACATGTTCCTGCAATTCCTCACCTTCTGCTATCTTTGGGTTGGCTTTTTCCAAGGCTACCCCTATATGCTCCCTAGGTTCCCTTCAGATAAGTTGGTAATAATGGAACTTTGTTGATAACTAGTTGTCATGCATATCAGACAAATGGAGTTGAAGAAACCAGGCTTCAGGTTTCTAATCAAAATTGGTAGGTACTCTATTGCAATAGTAGCCAAAGCCAAGGTCATGGAAACTGAAATACAGATGGTCACTCTAAAACCATTCAAGAGGAGAAAAATTTGACTACAGGGGAGTCAAGGATAAAATTAGGTGGAGGACTTAGTTCCATGAGCCCATGATTGAAGACATCTAGATCAACCTGAGGATGGTCGAAGAGATCAGAAGGATGGATTACTGCAGGCTGACCCTAGACCAGATTCAATGTCTGGGACTTGCAGAGATCCCCTCCAGTCTGACTGATGATAAGAACATCATCAATAGCAAATACCTAGCTGAAAAGGTTGTTGGTTCCCCTCTTCCTCCAACTCAGTGGTCTCAGAAAGAGCTGACTTCTCTGAGAAAAAGATTCGAACCAATATTGGCTAACACCAATGATTGGTTAGCAGCCACAGGGATCATCCTGAGAGAATTCATCACGAGATTAGAGGCTAAATATCAAGTAGAGATGAAGAAAAGGCAGAGAATAGAACCAAAAACAAAGGTGATGTACCTTCCCCTTTTAGGCCTCACAAGCCTAGAATCATCTTTGTATCTAAGAAACCAAAGACTGTTGAAGAGCTTGAAGCAGTGGCAAAAAGAACCAAGGAAAAGAGCCCTCAAACACAGGCAGCCCAGCCAATGGAAACAGATGATCAACCATCAAGGCAACCAAGCACTGGACCTCCACTCTCACAAGAAGAAGCATAGCCGCTTAAGAGCATCTCTCCTTCTCCCCCTCAGTCTTTTGTGGTACCCTCTTCTCCTATCTCTCTGATTAGTGCTCCCTCTTCTGGAGCCGCCTCTCCTTCTAGAGTTATATTTAGAGATCCTTAAGGCACTTATAGAGGTTCTCCTCGCTCTTTTGGGTCCATTCTAAGTTTATCATCTCCTTCTTTCAACTTGGCAGAAAGCCCTACATAAGAGCTAGAATGAGTAGTTGGTACAATTTTGCCAGTTACTCCAACTATGACCACTGTCACTACTAGCAGTGTAAAAGCTGCCGCAGTAACACCAGCTGAGGGAACCATTGCCATAATAGGTACTTCTCTCCCACCCTGGATGTCAGCATTCACCCCCAAAATAAAAAATTTGGACATCTCTCTAGATGACTTCAACTTTGGCAAAATAGTGCTGGTGAAAGCTAAAGCTCCAAAGAGGCCAAGGATCCTCTCGAAATTGGTCGAGGAAAAAAGGCATTTTTTTTTTTAAATTGCTAAACCTCCACAAAATGCAACCCTTGAGGGTTTCAAAATGAGCAGCTATTCCATCTCTCATGTTGAACTTGGCAAAGTTACTCACGAAGGTGTGAAAAGTGACCTTCAGTCTGCTATGGACATCATGGTCCAGAAATTCGATCGAGAGGAGATGAAAGATTATTATAAGGCCAAGATAGAGTAGTTAACAGCAGTAATAAGAAGGTTCACTCTTCCCCCTAAAGTAATAAATCTAGAGGCCTTCTCTGTGGATGACCCTGTCATTCAAAAAGCAGAAAAGACTTACTTGAAGGGAAAAGTCTTGGAGGATTATATTGAAAAAATGCATACTCAAAGAGTTTCTTTATTATCAGAGGTTGTAAAAAGGACGAGTAGGATGAGGAAGGTAAGAGCAGAGTTGGATGACTTTGTCTCTCTTATCTCTCAAGAGATTGATAATTCAGAAAAGGATCTTAGAAAATGGAAGGAGATGAAGGATCTAAAGAAAAGCACCTTGATATCTATCGGTGTCATCTCCAGTAAGGACTCTTATGTTGAGATCAAGGAGTCACTGATTTTTAAGATCTAGGTACTCAAAGATTTAATTGATGATCTCAAGGCTTTTAGGGAGGCTAGTGAAAAGAGCGACACCATCCTGCTAAATAAACTTGAAGATCTACCTTGTAACCTAACCTCTAAAGACAATCAGTTCTTTCCAGCAAAAGAAATGATTTAGAGTTTCAAAGAGAAGATTCGGAGAGATTTTGAAGAAAAATCCTTCTCAATGTCTTCTGTAGACAATATTCTAGACACTCAATTAACTTTGGAAAATCTAAAATCTAGGTTAACTGGTCATGCTAAGGCCATTACAGCATTGAAGGATGCATTAATTAGAGCGTAGAAATTCAGGCATCCATCACTATGTACGATGCCCATATGAAGAAATCTGGCAGCAAGAACTGAATTCTTCTTCTTCTTTCTTCTTCTCTCCTTATGCACTTTCATTTTGTGAAAAGTGCATGTAATTTTGTAAGATGTAATTACATGTAAATATTTCATAAAAATATCTCAAAGTCAAAGATGAGTCATCTTTGACTGAGATATTTTTATATTTTATTATTTTCTAGTTTTTGAGGATTTTCTCCCTTTATATAGTGGAGACCTCATTTGTAAATGATCTTGGAAAAATTAATAGCAAACACTCTGACAAAATTGAAACAACTTTTGAGACTTTGTGCTCAAATTTGTAAATCATATTTTGTTGAATGAATGAGAAGTAGGTTTATTACAGACTTTGTGTTGAAGTTATCTGTGTTGTCTAGGAAACAGTTTTTTATGTTCTCTTTTCTGATAATCTCTTGTTTATCTAATTTAATAAGCAAAGTGGGTGTGTTTATATTATCTGAGAACACTTTTAAAAGGTAGAGATTGGACTTTGATCTACTTTTATCTTTGAGATTCAGTTATCTTTTGTAGTTTCAGGTGAAGACTTTGTACTTTGTTTCACTCTACGGTTACGCTTGTTCCAGATCAATGAAGGAGGCTACAGAAGACTTTGTGCTTATGTGAGTTTCTTTGTGAACTTTATTATTTCAAGTGATTTTTTGCTTCACATTTGATACCATTCCTGAAAGAAGAGGAATGTTGTTAGCTAAGGACCAGGATTTACCTCTTTTGTTCTTTATACATTACCTCTGAAAAAAGAGAGGTAGATGTTGTTATACCATCCCATGTGTTATTTTCTGCTTAATTATATACATATATTCAGTGCATAAATATTTATAGGGAACTTCCCCTTGATGAGAGGAGAGATTTACTTCATCCAAATCTGGTAAACCCATACTTGTCATGGTGTAAATCTCCCTATACTGTGGTTGATATACCCATTTTGTCTTTAATTAGTTGATGACAAAATATTCACCCAACAAGAACCCTCACCCTCATAGGAATATGTTACATTAAAATAGATTAGGCCCTTAGGTGTATGCCCCATTTCTAATTTAATTCATCCACAGGTGAAATTAGATTTAGCTCTTCAACCACAAGTTGGAGTTTCTCACCCTAAAATATATAAGAATGTTAAGCTACCTAGATCTCACCGATCCCTTCTTCAACCCTCCACTTTATCATCCATTTTGGGGTCATACCTTTCTACTTTAGTTTGAATATCATCTAACCAAGCAAAATAAAAGGTTAAGCTACCTCCACTCTTACCTTTGCCCTCTATTAGGCCTCTCACATCCAACACTAAGAAAATGATAGCAAAACATGTTGTTTCAAACGGTTTTTCGCTTTTCTACATTCAAAGGAAGTAAAAAACTAAAGATTAATGGTCAAGGGTTAGATGATACCTGGATGAAGTTTTCACACCGTTATCAAGACATTGTAGGGACTCTTTTTTGGCTGTGGAGGATGACACCTATAGATAAGAAAGACTTAAACAAAGAGATTGTTAGATAGATATATGGTGGATTGCCAAGCAAAGCTCGGTCTCAGAAGTGCAAAGACTTCCTTGAGGGATGACAATCCACTAGTTGATAAAAAGAGTGTTTCTAGAAAGAGAAATGGTGAAATATTGAATAAAAGAAATAGAGATAATACGTCCCTATATTCTATTGTCGGTCTTCCATAGTCACCGATGCCAGTTAGTCTGCCATCGTCAGTTGGTCAAGGTTGCTGAGGTCAGTTAGTCTATCGACATCAATGGGAAAAATGACCGATGTCGATCTAGGCAATGGCCTTGGGTGAGTTTTGGATAGGGCTCTGGTTGATAGACGGGTCTAGAAGAAGTATGGGTCTGTGTAGGGTGGTAAGACAGTAGACAGGTTCTTCAGGAGGGACAGAGGCAGGGGATATGTTGTCAAAAAAAGGGTAAGGGTAGGAGAAAGGCCTCTCAGCCTCTCAAAGAAGAAAGTTAGGTCTAACCTGGCTGATAGCTAGGTCTGGTTGATAATATGGCTTAGAAGTAGTAACTAGAGAACCAATTACTAATACATTCTAAGCTACTGAAATGACATAAAAGAAGAATACTTAGCTCCTGCTTGCTGGAGAAGGAGTGTAGAAGACTTGTTACTGATGCGACTGATGTAGAAGACTTCCTGCAATGTCTCAATCAAGGGAGGAGTGACTGATGTAGAGTTCCTGTAGCCTGTGATGCTTGGTGTGCGTCTGGGTGAGAGAGAGAGAAGTTGGATTCAAAGCAAGAGAGTTAGCATTTAGATCTATGATTGATTGATCCAATGCTATGATTTTAGCATCTTAGGGGGAAGAGAATTTGCCTTCGAGTTGTTTTAATCGATTGACGTCGGTGATCCCACTAGCATCGGCCGACTGGCAACCGACGTCGGTAGTTAGAAGATGGGAAAAAAGCTATTTTTAGCCTTTTGCCCATTCTTCCATCTACCGAGTTTAGTGGTCATGGTAAAATGGTCGAAGGTGGGTTTAATAGGCATGAGAGGTTAGTGGGAGGGTTGAAATAGGTCATAAATTGGTCATAGGGTGATGGGAGGCATCCAAGGGGAGGTATCCAAGGTGGGGTGTGTCCAAGGGTGAGGTGTCAAGGGGGGTGTTATTAATTTAAAATAAGTTATTATTTTAAATTAATAAGTGTGTGGGTTAGAAATGTGTTAAAAGTGGACCAAGGGGACCAAGGGGGAGTCGACCAAGGAGTAGACACAATTTTAGTGTCTACATTTGCCCCTTTTTGTCTTGTTGATCATTTTGACGAACTGCAAGACAAAAATAGGAGTAAGTTGCCCCAGGTATGGAATGAGGTCTTTTTTGTCCTGTTGGTTGTTCTAGTGAACTGCAAGACAAAAATAGGAGTTGGTTCCCCCGATTATGGGATGAGGTCATTTTTGTCTTGTTAGTTGTTCTAATGAACTTCAAGACAGAAATAAGAGTTGATTGGCTCAAGTATGGGATGAGGTAGCTTTTATCCTGTTGGTTGTTCTGGTGAACTGCAAGACAAAAATTAATGTAGGTTTCCCCAATTATGAGATGAGGTATTCCCCCTCAAAGCAAGAGTCAAGGAAAGAGAACCTAAAATTGGGTGCCAATTTGATAGATAGTGGATGGATATGGTGAAGTTTGAGTGTGAACGCTGCAATAGTTGGGAGTACGTGCATACCACTTCACGAGATGGTCAGGTCAAATTATTGTGGATCAAGGTCAAGGAGTGCCAAAATTGAAATAACTGAGCCCCAACATTTAGTCATAGCTGATTGGGTTATTCAATCCAAGCTATAGCTCAATGGTCATCATGTTCCAAGTATCTCAGGCTCAGGAAGTGCTCCTGGAAAACACAAAAATGTCACAAGTAGTGGGGATCAACTTGCTCATGATCCAATACTTGTGAGGGTCATAATATGGGTTGTAGACAATTTGGCTAACCATTCGTGAGGTAGCATACATGCAATCAAAACAACTAAGGCAAAGTTGTCTCAAAAGTGGTCATGGTCAGAGGAGATAGTCGCGATCTCCATGGTCATTGGTCGAGTTGAGTTGAGATAGATAGTTGGTCCATTAGATGGATGGATGAAGGAATGGCCAAGCTAACCCCAGAAGACATCATGTCATCTGAGTGCTACCTACATAGCCCCTATTGGAAGGGCCTTAGGCTAATGTAGTTCAGGCTGAAGAGTCAAAATATTTGATGATTGATTTTGGTCATGGTTAAAGGTAATATGGTTTGTCCATCAGATAGATGAACAAATAGATGTGGCTGAGCTAACCCCAGAAGTTGCCATGTCATTTGAGTGTTGCCTACATAGCCCTTATTTGAAAGACCTCAAGCCAATGTAGTTCAGAATGGTTGATAGGTTGGTTTTGGTCATGGTTAAAGGTAATATGGTTTGTCCATCAAATAGATGAACAAACATATGTGGCCGAGTTAACCCCAGAAGATGTTATGTCATCTGAGTGTTGCCTACATAGCCCTTGTGTTGAGGGCCTTAGACCAATGTAGTTCAGGTTGGTTAATAGGTTGGTTTGGTCAGGTTATGTTATGGTCAAAGGTAATATGGTTTGTCCATTAGGTAGATGAACAAATGAATGTGGCTGAGCTAACCCCAGAAGATGTCATGTCATCTAAGTGCTGCCTACATAGCCCTTGTTTGAAGGGCCTCAAACCAATGTAGTTCAGGCTGAAGAGTCAAAATAATTGATGATTGGTTTTGATCATGGTTAAAAGTAATATGGTTTGTCTATCAGATAGATGAATAAATAGATGTGGCTGAGCTAACCCCAAAATTTGCCATGTCATCTAAGTGCTACCTACATAGCCCCTATTTGAAGGACCTCATGCCAATGTAGTTCAGAATGGTTGATAGGTTGGTTTTGGTCATGGTTAAAGGTAATATGGTTTGTCCATCAAATAGATGAACAAACGGATGTGGCCGAGCTAACCCTAGAAGATGTCATGTCATTTGAGTGTTGCCTACATAGCCTTTCTGTTGAGGGCCTCAGACCAATGTAGTTCAGGCTGGTTGATAGGTTGGTTTGGTGAGGTTATGTTATGGTCAAAGGTAATATGGTTTGTCCATCAGGTAGATGAATAAATGGATGTGGTTGAGCTAACCCCAAAAGACGTCATGTCATCTGAGTGCTACCTACATAGCCCTTATTTAAAGGGCCTCAGACCAATGTAGTTCAGGCTGGTTGATAGGTTGGTTTGGTTAGGTTATGTTATGGTCAAAGGTAATATGGTTTGTCCATCAGGTAGACAAACAAATGGATGTGGCCGAGCTAACCCCAGAAGATGTCATGGCATCTGAGTGCTGCCTACATAGCCCTTGTTTGAAGGGCCTCAGACCAATGTAGTTCAAGCTGAAGAGTCAAAATAGTTGATAGTTGGTTTGGTCATGATGATGAAGGTATAATGATGTTACAGCCTTTTCCATATCATGTGATGGTGTATTTTGTAACATTGGTTGAGTAGTATTTCATCCCTATCAATTTTTCATATTAGTAATGATGTATGCTAAAAATGAATTGAGATTATTTATGCTTCAACAAGTAATGGTTTATGCTTGACATAAATTGTGTGTGGTCAATAGTTTCCATGTGTATTGGTTTCCATAAAAACTATGTGAAATGGACTATGTCATGTTAGTGGTCTGAAGATGTTTGGTTTGGTTTGATTGGGTTGGGATAATGGTTTGGTTGTATGTGACCAAGATGTATAAGAAGTGAAAGGTATGTTGCTCTTTCATTGATAAGGACCATAAAGATGGCATAGGTAGGGGGTTGCTTAGAAATAAAAGCCTCGTTCATGCATTACGTCGTTGACCACTGGTTGTGTTAGAGAAACAATTGAATCACTTGACGTTAAGTGAGCTCAAAATCCATTGAGTATGTTGGGGTGATAGGTTTGATTATGTGAGATGTGAGGGTAGGGTAACCCTTTTAGTAGGGATAACTTTGCCCCTTTTATAGGTGACCCTGAGAACGACTATAGACAAGTCCATGACTTTATAGTTTGTCAATCAGTTTTTTTTTTTGGGTAGACTGATCAATGCGGGAAGTCTACATGGAGATGTCATTTTGTTTTATGGTCATTTGTGAAGCTGATCGATGTGAAAAGCTTCTGAGATAGTGCTGTTTGTAGCAAAAAATTTAGGCATAGCCATCCTTTGAGGGAGTGGTCTATATTTTTACTTTATATGTTTAAATGTCTTTGAATAGTTGTCCTTCAAGGGAGTAGTCTATTTATTACAGCAATGATGATGTAGCTATCCTTTGAGGGAGCAATTTGCATTTAGAGTTTTATGACCTTTGGATAGGCATCCCAATTTTATATATATATTTTTGTTGATTGAAATTTTGGTCATGGACTTGACTATAGAGGTTTAGAGGGTTTCCCTTTTATTAGGACAAAGCATTCATGCTTGACAAAAGGGTTGTCTAATGTTGGGAAAAAGGGTTGAAAGGAATGAGGATTAAAATGACAGGGATTGCTCAAGGGATGAGCTCAAGTTAAATTTCAAGTGAATGATTACTCGACTAACAGTAGAATGGTCACAGATGCAAGGCATAAAGGGGCTCAGGTTCTGGTTAGCCTTCAAGAGAAGATAGATGATAAGTCCCTGACCCATACTTGTGTGGTTTGAGTCAATTAGGAGCAAACTTGCCCCGTGTGCGTCATTTCAAATTGGTCACATGTTGGTCATTATTTGGTTGGTTGATGTTTGGTCGATGCTTGGTTGGTTGATGTTGGATGTGAAGTTGGTCAGGATGTTGTTGGCATTTGGGACAATGCCAAACATAATTGTTACAATCTTGGTGAAGAGTGGGCCAATAATAGCCCAGGCAGAGGATGCGCTTGGCAAGCGAGTTACCGCTGAAATGTCCCCCACAAATTTTGTCATGGACTTGTTTGGTGACGTGGGATGTTTCAGTGGTTGTTAGGCATTAGATAAGGAGGTCGTTGAGACCTCACTTGTAAAGAAGTCCCCCTAGCATGGTATAGCGAGCAGTGTTCTTGATAAAAGCTCACCGTCTATTGCTAGAGAGTTTGGGAGGGATGATGGAATATGTCAAGTAGTCCATGAGTCACTTATACCAAGCGTCATGTGGACTAGTGAGGTTAGGAGGAATTTCCCCTAGAGATGATGGTCGAGACATGTCCAAGATAGAAATTTTGGGTTGTGTTGGCTGAGAGGTCTTGACGAATAATAGATATGTCAAAGGTGTAGAAGTCTCGTATGTTCAAATAAAGGTTGAGGAGGTGGTTGAGAGACCATAGTCTTATGTTGGGATCCCAATTTAGGTGAAGAGGTTTGAGACATATGAGATGGTATCGATAGTTGGTCAAAAATGTGGTCAAAAGAAGCCTCAATGTGAGGGGTGTCCTTTTTGAAGTGTTGACAGATGACAGCCTTGAGGGTGAAACAACGCTCAGTGCCATGCCCCAGTGTGCGATGATACCAGCATATTTTAGTGTCATCAAATCAAGGTGGTTTTGGTCTGAGAGGTTGGTAAGGCTTGATAGGTGGGAGGACGATGCTAGATGACTACAACAATCGACATAACATCAAAGCATAAGAACCCTTTAATGGGTCTGCACTCTTTGTTGCAGTAGAGGTTGACAACTTCTTTTTAGGAGTTGTTTGGAGGGTTTGTTATGTCACCTTTTTAGTTGGTGGTATGGCCACATGTGGAGATGGCACGTTCTTGTTGAGAGGTGTTGGATGTGGGAGTAATCCTGCTAAAGTAGATGGATGTGGACCCAAGATGGATGGTAATGGCGAAGGTGGGGGAGGAGTTCTCCAATGGGGTTTAGTAGCCTTCTTTGGTTTAGTGTGAGGACTACTATTGTGTGGGGTGAGGTTTAAGTCTACCATCACTTATGGGTGAGTGAGGTTAGATGTAGGGTGCACACCGAGGAATTTAACCTATTTTGGCATGGTAGATGACTGTAAGGGTTTGGATGAGGTTGCGTGAGGTTTTATAGTTGATCGTTTAAAAGATTTAGGTGATTCTGAGAGAATCATCATTAGATCTTCTTTGGTTAAAGTTGGTGAAGTGATAATTTCTTCTCTTGGTGGAGAAGGAATTAGATAATGTGGCTCTTTAGTTGGATAGAGCGTAGGGATAATCATGGCAGAAAAAATATGATCCCCCATTGATGATAAGAAGGATGAGGGTGAGGCAGTTGGTGTTGGTGTTGTCAAGGCATCTTCCAATATGGGAGAGGTTAAGGTAGACTCTCCTAGATGTAGAAGAGGGGTAGATGGAGGACTAATAGGAGAAGAAAGCTCTTCTACCTGTGGTGGACAAATAGGAGAAGAAGACTCTTCTACCTATGATGGATAAATAGGAAAAGATGGCTATTCTACCTGTAGTGGACAAATAGGTTACCTAACCTCTTCAGACTGTGAAAGAGGTTGATCAAGAATAAAAGGAAAGATCGTGTTGACCATGCGTATATTGTGCTCTTGAAGGTCATTGGCCATGGTTTGAATGTTATTTTGATTAGGGAGATGGTTAGGAAAAGGTTGTCTAAAGATGTCTATGTTTTGGTTGGGTGGCACATTTGGATTGTCTAAGACAAGATCCCCCTTATCTAACATGTTCTGGACAATGTTTTTGAAGGTTTTGCAGTTGTTTATGTCATGGCCTTTGACTCGGTGATAGTTTCAAAAGTCAGTTTCCCTATACCATGTAGGGGTAGGTTTTGAGGAGTTGAATTGAGGTGGTCAAATTTGAGGGAGATTAAGGACCCCCTGTTTGACAAGTTTGTCTAACACCGAAGCATATGATTCTCCTATTGGAGTATATTAACACTATATGTATCATTGTTGGAATTGTTTGGTGATGCTTTGTGATGTGGAAGGTTGAGATTGGTTGGTTGTTGTTGAGGATGGTGATCTAAAGACCATAGCGTTTTCCAACCCCTTAGATTTGGAGTGGGAAGAAGAAGGTTTGGATGAAGAAGGGTGATTGGATTTTGCGTTACTACACAATTTGACTCTATCTTCTTCGATTGCATGGAGTTCAAGCTTTCAGGCCATCGTGAAAGCTTCGTCAAATGTGCGGAAGGTTTAAACCTACAAGGTAGATGAGATGTGTTTGGCACATGCTCTAGAGAAGAGCTTGATGAGCTCAGGTTGAGGTAAAGAAAAGGAGAGTTGGTTGATTAAGCCTCTCTAATGAGCAATGAAATTAGCTATGGATTCATCATCGAATTATCTGATAGAATATAGGTATGTGATGGAGACCTTTTTAGTTATGTTAATTAAAAAGTGGTCGAGAAATAGTTGGGCAAGTTGAGTGAAAGAAAAGATAGAGTGACTGGTAAGGGAGCTATACCAATCAAGGGTGGCCCCCAAAAGTGACATGGGAAATGTGTGTAGCAACAACGCATCATTATGTGCTATAAGATAACAAGCATGTCTAAACGCTCATAGATGTTGTTGTGGGTCTTCCTTACTCTGAAAGTGAGTAAACTTGGGAAGTTCTCACTAACTGGGATATGGTCAAATTGGGACTGAAGGATGAATGGGTTCATTACAGATTTGTTCATATGAGAGAACATTTCTTGAACCAGAAATGGATGTCTCAAGATTAGACATCTTATCCATCAACATGTTGATTAGATCAGTTGACGGATTTGCAGGTGGGGCACCCACTAGATTTTAGGGCACTTGGAAGGTGTTAGAAGGGGCATATGACGTAGTTGGTTGTGCTTGTATAGGCACAACATATTGGTAGTTCATCATAGGGACTGATGTTGAAGTCAAGGGTGGTTGTGTCATAAAGCTAGAAGGCATAACTTGGCTTTATGTTGCCACAGGTGGTTGAATGGTGGCACTAGTAAAAGGATAGGTAGTCACTCCCACGTTTATAGGTGCAAGAGTGTGTGGAGTCGAGATAATCAATTTTTGATAAAGTGTAGAACTTGGTTGAATTGAAGAGTCTTGAATTTGGCCCTTAGCAAGATAGTGTTGGAGAGCCTTAACGTTATGGTCAAGGAATCTCTCAAAATTTTGATCCCCTTTGGGAACAATTGGAGATTGATCGGGGGTTAAATGAATATGAGAATATTCAATGTCTGAAGTACACTCCATTAGGGGACTTGATATGAAAGGTGAAGGTAGAAGTGATTGTTGCCTTGCATGGTCAACAAGAGTTTTGGTTTGACTATGTGTCAAAACCATCCAAGGCAAAAAGGGTTAGGTTCTAGAAACTATGTTTTTTTAGTTTCAAAAACTTAGAATGTGTGTCAACAGCAAGAAAGTTAGGTTTTAAGCTTGCTATTTTAGAAGAAGTTTTGTTGAAAGTGATCGACGTCGGTAGAAAAACTAATGTCAGTGAATAAAGTTGCCGATGCCAGTAAGATAACCGATGTTGGTGAAAATATGTGCCGACATCGGTGGAAAAACCGATGTTGGTATCTGTGTGTTTCCAAAAATTGAAAGTTTTTGGAAGAAAGAAGAAAGTTTGAGTTGTTCTTAGATCTCTGAATGCGACCTCACCAACTCAAAAAATTAGATACAGATAGGAAAAGAGATGAAGACAAGTAGCCACTAAATGTTAATTCCTAATAATAATTTTTAGGATCATGTTGGCTTATGCCTTAGAAGAGTGTGTTTGGGAAGTTGGCTTTTAGAACGGGTCCTAGAAGAAGTAGTCTAAGGTTGGTTTTGGGTTAGTTTTGGTGCTCAAGAGTCTGTATTAGGTTCTATACATGGCCTGGTGCTAAGGAGCAAGCTCCCCTCACTTCACGAGCCCAGAGATAAGCTGGGTCACTTAGCCAGTATATACTTCCCCTAGAGTTTATACTCTACCAGAGAATAGAGTGGGTTCTCCCCTTGGTAGTGAAGTCCAAGTGGGATTACCAGGAAGGGTAAGGTATCCGCTAGGTGATGAAATCCTAGTCAGACCTTGTCTCAGGTATGTTTAGATGTTTAGTTTGTGAAAGTGGTTTGGTCATGTAACATAAGTGCACTACGATTTATTCATAATGCTTTTTAAGTTACTAGGTGAGCTAAAAATGCATGTAAGCAGAAATGAAATGCAAAATATTTTTAAGCCCAAATTGAAATGTGTGTTCAGATGCAGACAAGTGAGAAGAGGTTAAGAGTATGAATTTCACTACTCTAAGATGCAAGAAGGAAATGTGACAAGAAGAAAAAGAAAGATTCTTTTTAACTTTGCTTATGATGTCTTTTCGAAAGAGATAGAGTAAAAGGATGCCAGAAGAAATCTAATGCACCTATATGAAGAGTTTGATTTTAGAAGAAAAATGATGAACCCAAGGAAAAGTCCAGGGGTCCCACCGGGCATGCCAGAATGTTTCAAATTGTTTTTCACTTTTCTACATTCAAAGGAAGTAAGAAACTAAAAATTAATGGTCAGGGGTTAGATGATACCCAGATGAAGTTTTTGCACCATTATCCAGACGTTGTAGGGACTCCTCTTTGGCTATGGAGGATAACACCTATAGATAAGAAAGACATAAACAAAGAAATTGTTAGATGGATATATGGTGGATTGCCAAGCAAAGCTCAGTCCCAGAAGTGCAAAGACTTCCTTGAGGGATGACAATCCACTAGTTGATAAAAAGAGTGCTGCTAGAAAGAGAAATGGTGAAAGACTGAACAAAAGAAATAGAGATAATGCGTACCTATATTCTTTTATCGATCTCCACAGTCGCCAATGCCAGTTAGTCTACCGTCATCGGTTGCTCAAGGTTGCCGATGCCAGTCAGTCTGCTGATGTCAGTGGGGGAAATGGTCGATGTTAGTCTGGGCAATGGCCTTGGGTGAGTTTTGGACAGGGCTCTGGTCGACAGATGGGTCTGGAAGAAGTCTAGGTCTATGTAGGGTGGTAAGATAGTAGACAGGTTCTTTAGGAGGGATAAAGGCAAGGGATATGTTTTCAAAAAAGGGGTAAGGGTAGGAGAAAGGCCTCTCAGCCTCTTTGGGAAGAAATTTAGGTCTGGCTTGGCTGATAGCTAGGTCTGGTTGATAATATGGCTTAGAAGTAGTAACTAGAGAACTAATTACTAATACATTCTAAGCTACTGAAATGACATAAAAGAAGAATACTTAGCTCTTGCTTGCTGGAGAAGGAATGTAGAAGACTTGTTGCTGATGCAACTGATGTAGAAGACTTCTTGCAATGTTTCAATCAAGGGAGGAGTGACTGATGTAGAGTTCCTGTAGCCTGTGATGCTTGGTGTGTGTCTGGGAGAGAGAGAGAGAAGTTCGATTCAAAGCAAGAGAGTTAGCATTCATGTCTATGATTGATTGATCTAGTGCTGTGATTTTAGTGTCCCAGGGGGAAGAGAATTCACCTTCAAGTTATTTTAAGTGACTGACCTTGGTGATCTCACTAGCATCGGCTGACTGGCAACCGACGTCAATGGCTAGAAGATGGGAAAAAAGCTATTTTTAGCCTTTTGCCTATTCCTCCATTTGTCGAGTTTAGTGGTCATGGTAAAATGGTCGAAGACAAGTTTAATAGGCATGAGAGGTTAGTGGGAGGGTTGAAATAGGTCATAAATTGGTCATAGGGTGATGGGAGGCATCTGAGGGGAGGTATCCAAGGTGGGGTGTGTCTAAGGGTGAGGTGTCAAGGGAGGTGTTATTAATTTAAAATAAGTTATTATTTTAAATTAATAAGTGTGTGGGTTAAAAATGTGTTAGAAGTGGACCAAGGGGACCAAGGGGGAGTCGACCAAGGAGTAGACACAATTTTGGTGTCTACACATGTAACTCTACCATCACCAAACAAGACACCATGTAAAATTACCTTTCCAACACCAAAACAAAATAAGGTGTCCACTCTAATTAGTAAAAAAAGCACAAACCCACTTACAGGCTCTCAAAGGTTTTTCTTACATCAGTTACTGTAATCTTTGGTAATAACTCTTCCTCCCATTAAGCCCTATAGTCCTCTTGGAATGAATCCACATTGGTTTGATGATACACAAGTATGTTTATATCATCATTCACTTGGACATGATATTGATAATTATAAAGCCCTCATAGTGGTTATTCAACAACACTTCGATGTTGACTCTTTGATGATACTCCCATTAACCTTCCCATTATTCCACCTTTGGAATATATAGTGCCTCCTACTATTCTACCTAAATTTAAACCCAAAGATGTCATTGTAACCCCTTTACCACCTCCTTCACCAAATTTTTATATCAACATAGTTAATGTGGCCACACGGTCACAAAACCAAAAAGATAAAGCTAAGGAAAAGGTCACTACACCTTGGACCCATACCTTCAACAAAGACAATCCCCCTACTAACCCTAAGATTTCCATCTTGGGTGTTCCTAAAACAATATATTCAGACATTATTCAAAGCTCAATGGTGAAATAGGTTCACCAAACTCCTTTGGAAATGTCTTTGTATTAGTTAATCTAAAGCTCATCACAACACTATCAAGATTTGAATAGTGATTTTCAAGAAATTGAGGTACAATTAGATGATCCCCAACCTCTTATAGCTTTTGTTGGCTCCCTTAATTTCATCTCCCTAATTTATTTTAGTGATTCATAAATTCCACTTCAACACCCTGAATATTAGGATTCTGCCCTTTTTATTACTAAATATATTGATCAAACTCATATCAAGAGAGTTATTATTGATGGGGGAGTTAGTATTAACATTATTTCCACCCATGCCTATAAACACCTAGCCCTTCTCGACAATTGCATGTCTCAAATTGATGTGGTAATTCATTCCTTTAATGATACTACAACTACTATGGTGGGCACTATTGTCTTACATATCCATGTAGGTCCCCACACAATTCTCAAGCTCTTTTATGTTGTGAAAGGAGAGTTCCAATATAACATACTGCTTGAACAACCTTGTATACATGTTATGTCATGTGTACCCTCAATTTACACCACTACGTCAAGTTTGAACATGATAGACAAGTACATGTTATACCTGTTGAGCCACCTCTATTTAAAACATGTAATATTACCTATACTACCTATGATGTTGTCATCCCATTGAAAACATCATCTTCCACAAGGAGACCTTTCAATGTTTGTCACTTAGTGAATATCATTTGTTGACACTCGACATGTTCTATACTCCACAAGAGTATGAAAGGCTTCACATGCACCCAAATTATGATCCTCATATTATGATGGTCATCCCTTATGGTCCCCCTAACCTTTGAACCAATTTCACATATGGGGGAATTGATCAAGCTCCCACTATCAATAATCCATTTTCTTCACCACAACTATTTACCTGTGACTTCTCTTTCCTAAGTAACCCTTGATTTGCTCACACCTATCTCTATAGGTGTGCCTAGAAAGGATTTGGTTTGGTTCATTATGAAAAAGGTGTCCATATGACTATTAAATATCCTACTAGAAACACCATTGAAAATGCCAAAAAGAGGCATGGGGTGGGATATGACGAACCAAATAAACTCACTAAAACCTCCCATGAACCAATTATCGAAGAATTAGTCTCTCCTTCTCCACCTTCTTCTCTACCATCACCTAACAAATTAGAGGTATCTATACCTCCTAATTTTTGTTTAATAAATCCCATCCATTTGGGGCCTCTCACCTATTATTAGGGTAAGGAAACAAGGTCCCTTCCTCTCAATCATCCTAAAATAATTGATGAAGATTCTCCCACTATTAACACTATCTAATATCAAGATGATGATGAAATTATCACCTACATGGGTGTAGATGATTCTTATATCTAATGATCTCTCCCATCCAAAATGCAAGCTATGTTAAATGAATCAACCATTGACATCAACCTTCCTTACCATGATATCCCTTACATCTTCAAGATTGGCCAATATGTAGATTCCTCTTAACAAGCTGATTATGCCACATTTCTTAATGACCATAGCAAATCCTTCACTTGATCTTACAATGACATGCCTGGTATTGACCCCTCTATCATCACCTATAACATTATCACCAATTGAGATGCTAAACCCATTAAGCAAAATCTTCACAAAATACATCCTCGTATTGCTCTCCTTGTCAAAGAAGAACTCCAATGCCTCCTTTCTGTTAACTTTATCCAACCCATCGATTACCCACAATGGATTTCCAATATTATTTCTATCACAAAATCTATTAGGGGAATTCATATTTTCACTGACTATCATGATTTAAATCTTGCCTATCTAAAATATTATTTCCCATTGCCTAATATCGACCAACTTGTTGATTTAATGGCCAACCATGAGATGTTATCACTTATGGATGGATTATTTAGATATAATCAAATCTTAGTCACTCCTGAGGATCAACACAAGACCACCTTTATTACCACTTAGGAGACTTTATGTTATTGAGTCATGCCTTTTGGACTGAATAATACTAGTGCAACCTATAAGCACGTCATGACCTACATTTTCCATGATCTCCTACACAAAATTATGGAGGATTACATGGATGACTTACTTAGTAAATCTAAATTTCATCAAGAACACTTGAAAATTCTCAAAACCATATTCACTCATCTCTTCCAATATAACATTTGACTAAACCCAAAGAAATGTGTCTTTGGTGTTCTTTCTGGTAAACTCTTAGGTTTTATCATTTCTCTATATGGTATCAAGATCAATCCTACTAAGGTTAAAGAAATCCTAGAAATGCCTCTACCTACTAATATCAAACAATTCCATATCCTACAAGACAAACTTTAGTCAATTCAATGCTTCATTTCCTAGTTGTCAGATCGCTACCAACCCTTTCACATCTCCTCAAAAAGGATGTCTCCTTTCAATAGAATACAGATTGCCAAGAAGCCTTTGATGCACTTAAACAATATCTCCTTTCCCTAATGGTTCTTATTCCACCTAAGGAAAATTAGCCTTTTTACCTATACATCTCTGCAACAGACCATTCTCTAGGTGTTATGATTGCACATCAAGATGACCAACATTGAGATCAGGTGGTTTATTACATAAGATGCACACTTATTAATTATGAGACTTGATATACCCATATTGAAAAACTTTGCCTTGAATTGGTCTTTTCCACCTCTAAGCTTTATCATTGTCTCCTAAATCAAAAAACCTATGTGGTCACCCATACTTATCCTCTCAAATACATGCTTTCTAGACCATATCACAACCAATGTGTAGCCCAGTGGCTCATGCTTCTTACTGAATTTGACTTGGAGTTCATTCAGTAAAAATATATTAAAGGGAAAATAGTCATTGACCAATTATTTGTTGCCCCTTTACTTGAAAATCAACCCTCAAACCTTGAATTCCCTGATGAATCTATTGTAACACTCTCCACTGATGACATCTCTTATCAAATGATGATGTTCTTTGATGGATCTAAATTATAGCATGGTGGGGGTGTGGGGATCATTCTTATTCCTCTAGATGATGAGCCCATGCCTTTGTCATTTAAACTAGATTTTGAATGCACTAAGAATATGGCTAAATATGAGGCTTTGATTCTAGGACTTCAAACAACTCTCTTCTTGGGTATCAAATCCATAACCATTTTTAATGATTCTCAGCTAGTGGTTAACCAAGTTAATGGTTCTTACCTATGCAAAAATTAAATTCTATAAAGGTATAAGAATCATGTATATACACTTTTGGGATTATTTGACTCTTATTTCTTACAAATTGTTCGTCAATCTACAAACAAGTTTGCTGATATGATGGCTTCACTTGCTTCACATATACCATCTTCATCTTCCTCTTTGAGAATCTATGTCACCATGCATCACTTAACATTACCCTCTTATGTCTTAGCTAACATCCTCTTTGTCAGAAATGTAACAACCAACCTATAAGAATTTTGGTATAAACAACTCATGGATTATCTTTCCTTCTCTATTACCCCTCTTGATCTTTTTAATAATGGGAGATGGGCCTTCATAAAATGTGCCACTCATTATGATGGGTGTCATCATCCCCTTCATTTAATCAAATTTCTATTGATGTCATATTTAACCAGGGTTGTGTCTAAAGCTATATGTAACAAGAGGAATCGTAGTGATTTAGTAATTGAATGGAGGTATTTGTATTTTTGTTTTGTTTTGGGGGGTTTTTAATGTCTTAAGGATTTTTTGGTTAAAACCTTATTTGGAATCAAACTATGCAAATATGTTAGAAATAAACACACATTGCAGAAATGAAATTGATTGCTAGAAATAAACACACATTGCAAAAATGAAATTGATTGCTAGAAACAAACACACATTGTAGAAATGAAATTGATTGCTCGAAACAAACACACATTGCAGAAATGAAATTGATTACTAAAAACAAACACACGTTGTAGAAATGAAAATTCAATCTAAAACTCCCACAGAAACAAATTTACAACAAATCTTAACTTTAAGGAATTTAAAGCATTTATGAATTTAACATAATTACCTATTTACTTTTGCGAATAGAAATATAAATACCAAAAAAAATGAAGATCTTAATTCTTTGGAGGAGTGGGCCCTTGCTCCGCCTAGAACAAGATTTGAACAATTTAATTTGCTTTTAAAATAGAAATGACTATTTCATTGATAAAAATGTTCTATATTACAAATGTACTAATCTATCCTTTATCTCTCTATTCTTCAATGATTTTCTCTATCTTTTATATTCTATATCTATATCTAAATTCCCAAGTATGTATATATAGATGCTTTGATCACTATAACTATTTCATAGATACGATGGAACTGAATTATACCCAGAATAGATGCTGAATTAAGATGTGGCTAGATGTCCAACTATGTGATAAATGTCTTGATTTTTCAAGTTCAAAAATTTGAGAATCTTTTCCTGATTTAATGGGATCATTGATCTGGTAGATCACCGGCCATTTGGAATAGATCCTCATTGATTCCATATCTAGCCACAAAAGTTTTAGAGCTTATCTATAGGAGTACCAGAGCTAAATATAGAGTTTTAGAGCTAAGTCCAAAAATGTGACAACTTGAAATAGTATGGTGGAGTTATAAAACTAACTGTGATTGTTTCAAAATAGATTATGTAGGTTTTAGAACTAACTATGATGATTCTATAATAGATTCTGTAAGTTCCAAAACTAATCTGAATTGAGTTCAATGCTTCCAAAAACTTGCAATCCACTTCATATTTGTTCTTTAGCCTGATGATGACTTATTTTATTGTAAAACTAGAATTTTCCAACACACTTGTTAGGAATTACAGGTCTTTTAAAATGTTAGAATCACAATCAACAAGAGATGGATAATCACATCCTAACTCATCTCAGATCAAAATAAAAGTTACAAAATGTAATCAAACTTAATACAAAGAGAGAGTAAGATGAGGTCATTTATTATATATTTATTGGGAATATCTTGTCCTCATCACTTCCCCCATACTTACTTGTTTGTAAGTCCTTTTATAGACTTCACTCTTCAAATTTAGGATTGTATATCCTGCATTCCATTTGATTGCTTAGATCAAATGGCTAGAACTGAATATCCCAATGCTTTGATTCAGAAGTACTATACCCTGCTCCTACTTCTAATTTTCTTTCTATTCCTCAAATTGAGTAGGATGTTGAGGTTCTCTATTTTTCCAAGGAGATATGGGGGTGAGAAGTAGAGGTGCCCTTGTCTGTATTCCTATCCATATGCTCAGGGGAGTTTCATTGATCCAGGGAATTATTGTGCATAAAGATTTTGCCCTTTCTAAACTCTAGATAAAATTTGAAGGGGATATTACTTCCATTATTTTTAATGCCACTGGAATAAATTCCCATCTTTTAAAACATGCATCATAGATATTATCAAATTTTGCCTTTTCATAAGAGGTGAAGACATCCATGCTTTTCTGTAAACTAAAAAGATAAGGTCCCTTGAATTTCTCATTAAATGCATGGGATTAGAAATATGTAGCAAAGGCGAGTGGATTACCATAATGAATTCTCATATAAAGACCAGATGAACTAGCCTTTGACCAATGCTCTGACTCCCTTTCTTTCCATGTAATCTAATTTTCAAGAATAGAGAAAAATGTGTTAAACTAGCTTTCTCCTACATACAAACTGATCATATAACTTGTATTTCTTTCTAGCATAAAATTGCAGAGGTAAAATTCATAAAGAAGGTTTTTTTGTTCTATATTAGCTAAGGAGTAGATGATCGAGAAATTAGTTTCATCTTTTATTTCATGTGGAAGGCCACATGCTATCCTTGCCAACTACCAGTGAATAAATTGTTCCTCTAAAGACATGCTATAAATAGGAGAAGGTCTTTTGCATGCAAGCAGCTTCTCACTCATCATACAAAGTATTTGTATTTTCACAAGACATTTATACTTATCATTTTCCTCTTTGTAAAATTTGTCTTCCCATTCCTTCTTTTCTTTCTCTTCTTCCACCAGTTTGCCTTTCAAGTCTGTATTAGATGCTTTGATTTCACTGAGTTCTCTACATGTGTCATCCCATAACTGCTTGAGTGGTAGATAAGTCAATTCAATTTGTGCAGAGACTATTGACATAGACGTTTATATTGTACATTTTTCCTCATTCTCCATTAGTTGCCTTTTAATTTTTGCTAATTCTTCATTCTTGGATGTGAACTGGTTTGTTAATTTTTCAAGGAGCATTTCCTTCTATTCTAACTTGAGTTCAAGGAAGTTTAATTCCTCATCCTTTTCCTTGATAATGAGTTCTACTCTAGAAAAAAATAGAGCCTGTTTAATTTACTAGTTTTGTTCTTTTTCTGAAAGTTCTTGGAGAGATAAGCATTCCTCTTCCACCATAGGGGATTTCCCTTTCCTTCTCCAAGATGTCTATTCATCTTCTGCATGTGATGGTGTTGTAGTCTCACCCATTTATTGGAAAACTGGCTCTTCAAATCTTTCATTTTCTTTTTCCTTTTCTACTTGGCTTGGTCCAAGAGGAGTCATGGCGATGTTGCCCAAAATATCAGCAGCTTCAATTTCTAGCCTTTCTTGTTCTTCCATCTCCTCTGAACTTTCTTTAGACTTTTTATGATGTTTTCTTTCTTGAGTAGCCTCAAAATGTGTAGACATAGGTCTCCTCTTAGAACTTCTTCTAATGTTCACCTTTTGTTTAGGCCTAGGTGAATTGTCATTGTCAGAGATAGGTATCAATTCTTCTATAGCTTTAGTAGAAGAAGAAATGGCTTGAGAAGGTACAGTAGGGTCTGCAATTTTAACTTTTCTTCTAGATTTTCTTATTTTTGGTATTTCCTCTTCCTCTAATCTTTTCTTTTCCTCAGCAATGGTAGCAGTTTTCAAATGAACTAAAGGAGCAGGAGGAGTTGCTATTGTTTTTCTAGGAATACCATGGTTTTGTCCAAATTTTCCAAGAAATTTGTCCCACATTTCTTCCCCATTTTTCTTGGAAAGGAAATGGTGTTGGCATACTAAATGCACTAACCCATGATGTCTAATTTTTCCTACACCCCAAGAATACCTCTGGGCCATGGTATGGATGGATTCAAAAAGAAATCCTAGAAGGTTTACTATATATTCTAGTTTTTCAACTCCATATCTAAGGTGTATAAGGATTTTTAGGACTTCTTTTCCTACTATCCCAAATTGTCCATCATAGGTTAAATATTTAACTATCCAGAATGCTACTCTGTCAAAGGGTTTGGGCAAGTTGGCCCTCTTAACTCCTTTGATGATTTTCTTTGTATTATAAATATATTGGGGTTCATCTTCCCCTTCTTTCGATAGGGTTTTAGCAAGGTCTTTCAATGTCCCTTTGACAGGGTTTGGGACATGCATTATCAGTATTCCAAACATCTCACTTATGATATTCACTAGAAAAAGGAACGAAAACCTTCATAATCTTTGTCCTTGTTTTCTCTAAATTGATAATAAATTCTCTTACCAGTTCATCACTATATTTGGGAAATTTCCTTAGAAACTCCAGCCATCCTGCATGTTGAAAGATATTTACTACTTCATCTGCAAGGAGTTGGGTATCATTGTCTAGTTTTGACTTCTTTTTGATTCCCATGATTCATTATTCTTTGAATATTTCACATGTTAGCTAAAAATTGCTTCTTGTATCAACAAAACTGATGATTTTGGCTACAAAACTAGCAGATTCAATTGTTGATTTGGTGAATTTAGTTGTAGAATTAATGTATTCAACTGTGGAACTTATCAATTTCAACTAAAAAACTACTGTACTCAGATGCAGAACTAGCAAATTTAGTTACTTCAATCATAAGAATGATTCTTTATGGTTATCCACCAACTCATTCCATCATCAATATCCTTCTCATGATTTTGCACTTTTAACCATGATGTATAATAGATGACTCATCATACTAATCTTTCTAAATCAAGTCTAATCACACATGCAAACTTTCCATTTAACCTTTAACAGGTTAAAAATAGAATTACCATCCTTGATGATGTAATCCCTTCATCATGATGACACATCATCCCTAAAAAATGATTATAAAATAGTTAGAATTCAAAAAAGTTTTATTTGAATTAGCCATTTATTTGAGAAGATCAACTGCCATCACTAATTTTCAATTGATCTCTAATTTTGTTTTGGGGAAGAAAATGCCATTTACTAGTTTTCATTCTCTTCCTTTTATTTTGGATCTTTTCATCTAATTATTTGATCATTTTGGAAGAATTGGGCTCTTTCATATGATCAAATTCTTTGTTTGCTTCAATTTGCTTCAAGAATTCATCTTTAATAAGAAACTTCCTATAAAGTTTTAGCCTGTGTCTATTGACCAAGAGTATTCTTCTATTGCCATCAATGGGAAGTAACTAAATAGAACCATTGTCAAATATCTACTTGATCTGATAAGGTCCCAACCATCTAGTTCTTAATTTACCTTTGAATTGTTGGTACTTAGAATCAAACAGTAATGCCCAGTCTCCTACTTTGAATTGTCTTTCCTTGATATGTGAATCATTCCATTTCTTCCTTTGACCTTGGATTATCTTTGTCTAGTGAAGTTCTTTCATTCTAAATTCATCTAATTCATTGATTTGAAGGATTCACTCCTTTTGAGCTACATCCAATTCAATTCCCACCTTAGCTATTGTTCTAAATGTCTGTAGTTCAAAGTCAATAGGCAATAAGGGCTTTTTCCCATAGACTAACTTATATGGTGAAAACCCTATTGTAGTTTTCCAAGTTGTATTGTAAGCCCAGATAGCTTCAGGTAGTATTTTTACCTAATATCTTCTTTTAGATTTAACTATTTTAGTGAGGATGTTTTCTAATTCTCTATTTGTTACTTCAACTTGTCCATTTGCTTGCGAGTGATAGGGAGATGACTTCCTATGATTGATTTGATAATACATTATGCAATCCTAGATCATATTGGACATAAATTATGGTCCCTGGTCTAAAACTAAGCTTCTTGGTGCTCTAAACTTTACCATAATTCTGTGCCAAAGGAAATCAGCAACTACTTCTTCAGTGACATTTGTTAAAGCTTGCACTTCTACCCATTTTGTTGCATAATCAGTACACACAAGAATGTGCTATTTTCCTTATAAAAGAGGTTAAAAGGTCCAACAAAATCCAATTCCCATCTCTCAAATGGTTCAATCACTACTTGTGGTTTTAGAGGCATTTCATTGGTAATGGTTGGTTGTCCCATCCTTTGACAAGGATCACACTGCCTGATATATCTCTTCACATATTTGTAAAGAGATGGCCAATAGTAACTAGTGCCAAGTATCTTGTGAGCTATTCTTTTCACTGAATAGTGTCCTCCACTTGGTTCATCATGACATGCCTAGATGATGTCAAACATTTCATCTTCTCTTACACATCTGTGTAAAACCAAATCAAGACCACATTTAAATGGCATTCCATTTAACCATTTGAACTGTGTACTGGTTTTGATTAATTTTTTTATTTCCTTTTTAGTCAAATAAGGAGGAAATCCCTATTGTAAGATAATTTTCCATGTCAAAAAACTATGGTGTGTTAGCTGAAATAACAAACAATCGTTCATCTGGAAAGTTATCCTTGACTAGATCATGCTCCTCCGTATTGGTCAATCTTGACAAGAAATCAGCCACCACATTAGATTTGCCTAGATTGTCCACAATGGTAATATAAAACTCTTGTAAAAGTAATGACCATCTAATTATTATACCTCTAACCACTAGTTTGTTCATTAAATATTTAATTACTGAGTGATCTGTATGTACAAATATTTTGTACCCTATAATGTAATGTCTAAATTTATTGATTACATAGATCACAGCCAGAAATTCTTTTTTAGTGGTAGTGTAATTTCTGTCAATGGGAGTAAGATTTTTACTGAGATAGTAAATAGCATACATTCTCCCTTCATCATCTCTTTGTCCGAAAACTACACCAATTGAGGTATTTGAGGCATCAGTTTGGATATGAAAAGGTTTCTTCCAATTAGGTCCTTGCAATATTGGGGCAGTTACTAATTTCTCTTTAATTTTTTCAAAAGCATGTTCACACTGTTCATCCCAAAGAAATTCATAGTCCTTGGTAAGCAATTTAAACATGGGGGCAAAAATTTTACTAAAATATTTGATAAAATGCCTATAGTATCCAGTATGTCCTAAGAATGATTTGATATCTATGGGAGTTTGAGGAATAGGCAAGTCTGAAATAATCTTGATTTTGTTTTGGTCAACTTGAATTCCTCTTTTTGAAATATGGTGCCCTAATACGATCTCTTCATCAACCATCATCAAACATTTCTCATGAATAAGAGACAAGTGATGTTGTTCACATCTTGTTAATACTCTGTCCAGATTTTTTAAGGCATCATCAAATGTATCTCCATACATAGTAAAGTCATCCATGTATACCTCCACACAATCATTTTTTAGGTCTACAAAAATTACTAATATAGCTCTTTGAAAGGTTGTTGGTGTATTACATAGTCCAAATGGCAATACTCTATAAGCAAAGGTACCCCATAGACAAGTAAATGTAGTTTTGTCTTGATCCTCAACAACAATTCTGATTTAATTGTATCCACTAAATCTATCCAAGAAGGAAAAGTACTGTTTACCTGAAAGGTTGTCTAAGACTTGATCCATGAATGGTAAGGGAAAATAATCTCTTAGGGTGGCTTTATTTAGTTCCCTATAGTCAACATAAATTCTCCATTTTCCATTCTTTTTAGGGACAATTACAAGAGGAGGCACCCACTGGTTATCTGAGATAGGGTATATAAAACCTACTTGTAATAGTTTTTCAATTTCTTGTTTGACTATATCCCTTAAGGTTGGATTAATCCTTATCTGAGGTTGCCTAACTAGTCTAATAATTTTAGTATAAATGTCATAGGTGTAGATACTTAGATGAATTCCCTTCACATATCTATATTCCTAAGCAAATAATTTAATATGATCCTTCAGAACATCAAATAGTTTGACCTCTTCATCATTCTTTAACCAGCTATTAATATTAAAAAAATTTCCTAGTTGAATCTTAACATGTTTGGTTCTAAGATATGATGAACTAATTTATTTAAAGGGTTCCATTAAGGTGTTTAGTGGATAGGCATGTGGTAAAAATATATGATATGTAGCAACATCTTTGAAAGTTCCTAGAGGTATAATGTTGGACAAAGGACAACATGAAGAGTTATGATACTTATCTTGTTATAGGTCGAACTCCTTGTTACTACTATTTTCCAAAAATTCTTCACCATCTCCTGATATCTGTAAAGCTGATGCTATAGATCCTTCCTCTCCCCAAGAGAAATCATGTTCCTCCAAAGTGAAGTTATCTTTACTTGTAGAGAATTGGTTTGGTTCTACAACTAACTGTGATGATTTTGAAACTAACTGGGATGGTTTTGAAACTAACTATGATGGTTCCAAAACTAATCCTGACTGCTCCAATGATGATTGATGTTCATTTAAGGAAGGATTAACCATATCATCTATTTCTTGTACATGATCTTATAATGTTATCATGGCCAAAGAAGACATATTTTGCTCATTAATATCAAGATTATCAACACATAATTTTACTTGATTATCAATAAAAGGTCATGCAGATGGATATAATGAAATTTGCTTAGAATTCTTACCATTTAAAATAGTCATATCACCTAACCTGCAATCAATTAAGGAATCAACTGTAACTAACCATGGTCTCCCTAAAATAATGGGATAACCAAGTGTTTTATCTTTTGGCTGCAATATAAGGAAGTCAACTGGATATTCCCATGATTCCACCATTACTACCACATCTTTAATAACTCCTAGTTTTGGTATAGACTGATATGCCATCTACGATATGGTATTAGTAGGTTGTATGCCTATTAATGGTAATGTTTTCAAAGTGTCCACTATCATTACATTGATAGTTGCACCCAAATCAATCAAAATGTTATGTATATCCTTATTCCCTATAGAAACACAAATAACAAGGCTGATATCCATATTTAGGTAGTAAGAGTTTTTCTGCTAATAAATTAGCTAGTTTCCCATCTACCTAAATAGTCTTGGGGTACTGCTTCTTTCTTCCAGGTTTTTTAAAACATAACAATTTGATTAACTTGTTCAACTCTAAAATATCCTTAATTACTTGTAACAATAGTATTTCAATATTCAATCTTCTTAGTTCTTGCACTAATTTAGATTCCTTAAGTTCTATGGTTTCTTTAAATCTTTCTAGAAATGGAATCTCAGTAGAATTTATTTTTGGTTCCTTATCTTTTTCTTTGTCATCTTCTTTAGGTGTATATGTGCTAGGGGTTTTAGCTTCTTCTATCATCTTAGTGATTATAATAGGTGGACTGCTAACTATTTTTCTAGATCTGGTTTTAATGTTTTTACAATCCATTGTATATAAATCAACTAATTTTTCTAGTTTTGTTTCATATACAGGGGTTGTTTATTTATTTCTTGGGTTTGCTAATAGTTGCACTGACATTTGGGTTTGGACTATGTTTTCAATCTGTGGATTTATGCTTGAGGTCCCATTATGGCTTGTTGGTTCTGATTTGGATAAGTTTTTCCTTACACATAATTACTAGGGCTCCATCTAGGTTGTGGCCAAGCATAAGGATTTCCTTGACCATCCCAAGGTTGTTGATGTCCTTGCGTATACCAAGATTGACTTACCCAATCCTGAGGATGCCATGTGGGTTGAGGGGCCAGAGGTGGCTGTCCCCAACTTTGTGGTACTATTTGAGCTACCCATGGCATCATTCAGGGATGAGGAGCTGGTCTTGGTATAAACTGTCCTTGGTTAGGTTGTCTTTGAACAAAATTTAATTCTTCTATGGTGGATGATGTATTGGTTTGTTTGAGCTGATTTTTTATGAGTGAAAGAAGAGAATAAGCATGAGTATCATGTTCTTTAGATTCAAAGACAAGACATACTTCCATTTTATCTAAAGGACATTCCCTTATTACATGCTTCTTCTTGCATCTAGGATAATACATGGCTAATGGTTCAAGTTGGGCATTTGCTTTAGCTTGTAATCCATATATGGTGGAGGTTAATTGAACTAATATGTCTATTTTAAAGTTTTCCAATTCATCCATCAATTTGTTCATATTTGGATTCAAATTTTTAACCATTTTCCCTTTTCTAGGTCCACCCCTTGTCCTTGAATAGTTTCTACAAATTTCTATGATTTCATCCATTCTTAATTGAGCAATGTTTCCTCCACCAATTAAAGCAAGGGTTTCCCTAGATTCATGATCTAGACCTTTGAAAAAAATGGTTTTATTTAAATCTTCTTAAAGTACAAATCCACATCTTTTAATCAGAAAGAGGAATCTGTCCAAATAATCTTCTATATTTTCATCTTCTTCTTGTTTGATTTTGAAAAATTCTCCCTTTCAATTTCTTCCTCTAAAATAATATTGATATTTGTCTAAAAAAATAGTTTCTATTTATTGCCAATTGGTAATAGAATTAGATTTTAATCCCATAAACCACCTCATTGTTGCATCCTTCAGAGTAGATGTAAAAAAACTTCAATTTTTGATTATTTATCTTGTAATCATAAGTCTGACTTAGTACTTTAAACTCAAATAGAAATTGGTTAGGATCCTCAGATGACATTCCTCTAAATGTGGGCAAGTGTGCAGGTGAAATGTTTTTCATAGTGGTTTCATCATCCTCGATATGAATGGGATAGGTAAAGGTTCTCTCAACTTCTCTTCCAACTTCTCATTCCATTTTTTTGGTATTTTCTAATCCCTTCTCTTAATCAATGTGGTATGTGGTATATTTTGGGGATGGTGAAAAGCCAGGAGTAGGGGGTTGACTACTCAATTGAGAATAAAAACTTTCCCTCAATGGATCTTGAGAAATAATCCTCCTCCCTAAGGTTTTACTTGGTTCTGGTGACTGATCCAAAAATTCCAAAGATGGAAATTTTGCTTCTTATCTTGTAGGAGATAATGGTGCCTCCAATTCTTGCTCAATGTCCTTTCTTAAACTAGAGGATGATAGAATTTCTTGTTTAGATATTTTGGGGAGAAATCTACCTATTTTTACTCATTTTTTGTGCTTTTTACATTCAGAAGATAGAAAGAAACTAAAGATAAATGGTCAGGGGTTAGATGATACCTGGATGAAGTTGTGCACCGTATTCAGACATTAAAGGAGCTCCTCTTTGGTTGTGGAGGATGACACCTGAAGAGAGAATAAGACTTAAACAGAAAAATGTTAGATAGATATATGGTGGACTGCCAAGCAAAGCTCAGTCCCAGAAGTGCAAAGACTTCCTTGAGGGATGACAGTCCACTTATTTGACAAAAGAGTGTTGCTAGAAAGAGAAATAATGAAAGGCTAACAAAGAGAAATAGATAAAGCATACCTGATTCTTGCAATTTGCCTCTCACAGTCATTGACACCGGTTAGTCTACCGGTGTTGATTGGTCAATGTTGCAAACGTCGGTTAGGCTACCGGTGTAAGTAGGGGCAATGGTCCTTGGTGCTAATGTTGGTAGGGGCAATGGGCCTTGGATGGGTTTTAGGGAAATTTTGTGGTTGATAGAGGAGTCCAGAAGGAGTCTGTGAGTTTAATGGTTTGTGCAGGGTTGCAGGGCAGTGAATATGGTCTAGAAAAGGGCTAAGGTAGAGGACAAGGGTGGAAAGAGAATAAGAATGAGAGGAAGGCTCTGAGAAGAAAGTTAGGTTGTCTATCAATAGTACTCAATAATATTCAATGAACTAATCACCAATGCATTCTAAAAATACTAAAATATAAACCAGAATAATACTTAGCTCTTGGTGGAGAACTAGAAGTGTAGAAGACTTGTTCCCGTTATGGCTGATGTAAGAGACCTCATGTAATGTTTCAACCTGGTGTGGAGTGAATTCTATAGAGTTTCTTAGCCTAGAGAGTGATGATAGAATGCTGATGCCTCATCTTAAATCCTACCTTTGATATGCAAGGAGTCAAGAAGCAAGAGAATTCAGATCCCAAGAGCAAGAGAATTCACATTCAGGTCTATAGCCGAGGTTAGAATTTAGTTTTAATCAACCGATGTTGGCGATACCCCCGGCATCGATTGACTGTTGATCGACGTCAGCAGCTAGAGAATGGGTAAAAAGGCTATTTTTAGCCTTTTGCCTATTCCTCCATCTACCAAGTTCAGTTGTCATTACTGAACGGTCCAAAGGCAGGTTTAATAGGCACGAGAATTAGTGGGGGAGTTGAAATAGGTCTTTATGATTAGTCATAGGGTGATAAATGGTCTAAGAGTTAGGAATCCAAGGTGAGGTGTTTAGGGGGGATGATTAATTTAAAATAAGTATTTTAAATTAATAAAGTATAGGTTAGGCATGTTGAAGTTAGAAAGGGACCAAGGGGGGGTTGACACTATTTTGGTGTCTACATTTGCCCCTTTTTGTCTTGTTGGTTGTTCTGATGAACTGCAAGACAAAAATAAGAGTAAGTTACCCCAGGTATGGGATAAGGTGTAGGTTGCCCCAAGTATGGGATGAGGTATTCCCCCTCAAAGTGGGAGGTGAGGGAAGGTAACTTGATATCTAGTGCTGATTTGATAGGCAGTGGATGGGTATGATGAAGTTGGAGTGTGAACACTACAATAATTGGGATTACACGTATACCACTTCACGTGATAGGTAGGTCAAATTATCGTAGTCAAAGGTTGAAGAGTGCTAAAATTGAAATAACTAGTCCCCAGCATTTAGTCGTAGCTGATTGGGTTATTTGATCCAAGCTATAGATCCAATTGGTCATCATGTTCCAAGTATCCCAGGCTTGGGAAGTGCTCCTGGAAAACACAAAAATGTCATAAGTAGTGGGGATCAACTTGAGCATGATCCAATACTTGTGAGGGTCATAATATGGGTTGTGTAAAATTTGATAACTATTCATGAGGTAGCATATATGCAATCAAAACAACAAAGGCAAAGTTGTCTCAGAAGTGGTCGTGGTTTGAGGAGATAGTCACAATCTCCAAGGTCATTGGTCGAGTGGAGTTGAGGTATAAGTGATCTCAAGAGTTGTGTGTTGTGGTCAAGGAGATGTATGTGATCTCCAATGTGCTCCATGAGAAGTTTAGGTAACTCATTCAATGTCAGGGCTGATTGTTTGGTCATGAGTTTGGGTTGGTATAGATAGTTGGTCCATTAGATGGATGGATGAAGGAATGGCTAAGCTATCCTCAGAAGACCCCATGGCAATTGACTACTGCCTACATAGCCCCTATTTAAAGGGCCTCAAGGTAATGTAGTTCTCCCCAAAAGGGAAGAAGAGAGTTGAGGTTATGGATTGGGTTTGATTGGGTTAAGTCATGGTTAAAGGTGAAATGGTTTGTCCATTAGGTAGATGAACAAATGAATGGCTGACATCATTAGGGAGACAAACGGGCAAATGGCCAAGCTAACCCCAGAAGATGTCATGTCATCTGAGTCCTACCTACATAGCCCTAATTGTAAGGGCCTCAAGCCAATGTAGTTTAGAAGAAGAGTCAAAATGGTCGATAGTTGTTTTGGTCAGGTTAGTGTCGTTAGCATTTCCCATACGTGTGATGGTACATGCTTGAAATGATGAGTGTATGATGATGTTATAACCTTTTCCATATTATGTGATGGTGTATTCTGTAACATAGGTTAAGTGGTTTTTCATCCCTAGCAAGTTTCCATATTGGTGATGGACGTATGCTAAAAATGAAATGAATTTATTTATGCTTCAGCAAGTTTCCATATTGGTGATGGTATATGCTTGACATAAATTGTGGTTGGTTGATAGTTTCCATGTGTATTGTTTTCCATAGAAACTGATGTGAATGGGCTATGATAATTTATATAACACAAATTGATATTTGCATTAAATAAATCATGAGGTTATGTTAATGGTTAGAAAATGTTTTGGTTTGGTTTGGTTTGGTTTAGAAAATGATTTGGTTGGATGTGACAAAGGTATGTAAGAAGTGAAAGGTGTTGTGTTCCTTCATTGACAAGGAACATAATGATAACATAGATAGGGTTTATGTAAACAAAAGCCTCATTCATGCATTACATTGTTGACCATTGTTTGTGTTAGAGAAGTATTCAAATCACTCGACATTAAGTGAGCTCGAAATCCCTTGAGTATGTTGGGGTAATAGGTGTGATTAGGTGAGGTGTGAGGATAGCGTAACCCTTTATAGCAAGGATAATTTTCCCCCTTTTATAGGTGACCCTGAGAATGACTATAGGCAAGTCCATGACTTTATATATATATATATATATATATATATATATATATATATATATATATATATATAGACTGATCAATGCGGAAAGTCTACATGGGGATGTTGTTTTGTCTTGATTTGTGGTCATAAGGAAGCTGGTTAGTGTGGGAAGCTTCTAAGAGGGTGCTGAGTATGTAGCAAAATTTAGGCATAGCCATCCTTCAAGGGAGTGGTTGATATTTTGCTTTATATGTTTTGATAGATTTTGAATAGCTATCCTTCAAGGGAGCAGTCTATTAATTATAGCAATGATGTAGTTGTCCTTCAAGGGAGCAGTCTACATTTATAGTTTATGACATTTTGAATAGGCATCCCAATTTTATATATTTTATTTTTGACTGAAGTTTTAGTCATGGACTTGACTATAGAGGTTTTAGGGTTCCTCTTTTATTAGGACAAAGCATTCATGCTTGACAAAAGGGTTGACTAATGTAGGGAAAAAGGGTTGAAGGGAATAGGATTGATGGGGGTTGCTCAAGGGATGAGCTCAAGTTAAACGTCAAGTGAATGATTACTTGACTAATAGTAGAATGGTCGAAGATGTAAGGCATTAAGGGGCTCAAGTTTTGGCCAGCCTTCGAAAGAAGACAAATGATAAGTCCCTGATCTATGCTTGTGCATCATGATGTAAGGTCTGAGTCAATTAGGAGCAAACTTGCCCCATTTACTTCTTTCCATATTGGTCACATGTTAAAGATGATTAAGAAGTCGGTTGATGTTTGGTCGATGTTGTGATAGTTAGTATAAAGTCAAATTCCCCCAGTCATTTTTGTGACAGGGACAATGTTTGATACCCATTGCGGATAATCAGTGGGTTGGATAAATGAGATGGAGAGAAGATGATGAAGCTCCTCTTTTTCAAGGAGTGTGATGTGAGGATGAATCTTGTGAAGCTTTTGCCTAATAGGCTTAGTTTAAGAGGGTGAGATCCTGATCTTCTAGGTTGGAGTTTGGAATCTTAGAATTAGGAACGGTGATGGAGGCAATGGTTGGTAATGATTTGACTAAAGTAACTAGTGGTTGGGGGTCTTCAGGTTGGACCTCCACTATCTGTAAAGCTTTGATTAAAGCTTGGTGATGTTGTGGAGAGCTTTGAATGAGGTCATACAAAGATGTCTTCACAGGGGTTTGGTGAAGTTGTTTCACCATGGGGTCATGAAGTGGCTTCAAAGATGTTGGATGGGATGTGCCCAAGATTGAAATCTTGGGTTTTGGTGGTTGAGGAGGCTTGACAAATGGATATTTCCAAGTGATAGAAACCTTCTCTTTCCCTTTATCCTTCATGGTCTGTGATCTAGTGGCCACATTGATGGTGTTGATTTCGAACAAAGGGGTTGAAGGTGATAGAGGAACCATAGTTTTGCATTGAGATCCCGATTTAGGTGATGAGGTTTGAGAGGCATGGGATGGTGTTGATGGTTTGTTGAAAGGGTGGCCAAGAGGATCCTTAATGAAAAGGGTTTCCTTTTTCAAGTGTTGGTGGATGACAACTTTAAGAGCACAACAATGCTCAGTGTCATGTCCAGGTGTGCGATGATACGCACAAAATTTAGTGTCATTGAACCAAGATGGTTTTGATCTGAGAGTTGATGAGTGTGAAGGTGAGGAGGTTTGGGAGGCATGGGGTGATATCAATAGTTTGTCAAAGGGGTCCTTAATGAGAAGAGTGCCCTTTTTTAAGTGTTGATGAATGACAACCTTAAGAGTGCAGCAATGCTCAGTGTCATGTCCAGGTGTGCAATAATATAGATAGATTTTAGTGTCATCGAACCAAGATGGTTTTGGTCTAAGAGGTTGGAATGACCTAATAGGTGGGAGGGTGATGCTAGAAGACTACAATAATTGGCATAACAACAATGCATAACAACCCTTTAAAGGGTCTGCACTTTTTGTTATAGTAGAGGTTGACAACTTCTATCTAGAAGTTGTAGGGGTTGACAACTTTTGTTTAAGAGTTATAGTAGGAGTTTTGTGTACTATCGTTTTGGTTGGCTTTGGAACCACATGAGTAGATGGCACTTTGTTGATGAGATGTGTTGGATTAGGGAGCACTCCTATTAAGGTTGAAGGATGTGGACCCAAAATAGAGGGCAATGGTGAAGGTGGGGGAGGAGTTCTCTGACGTGATTTAGTAGCCTTCTTTAGTTTAGTGTGAGGACTACTATTATGAGGGGTGAGGTTCAAGTCTACCTTCACTGGATCTTCTTTAGCCAAAGTGGGTGAGGTGGTAAGTTTGTCTCTCGGTGGAGAAGGGATTGGAGATTGTGGCTCTTCAGTTGGATAGAGCATAGGGATGGTGATGGCTTCGACATGTGGTCTAGGAGTGGGGCAAGTATGATCCCCCATTGATGATAAAAAGGATAAGGGCAAGGCAACTAGCGTTGGTGCCATGAAAACATCCTCCAATACGGGAGAGTTCAAAGTTGACTCTCTTACATGTGAAAGGGGGGTGGATGGAAGACTAATAGGAGAAGAAGGCTCTTTTAGCTATGGTGGAAAAATAGGAGAAGAAGACTCTTCTACTTGTGGTAGACAAATAGGAGAAGAAGGCTCTTCTACCTATGGTGGACAAATGGAAAAAGAAGGCTCTTCTACCTAAGGTGGATAAATAGGAGAAGAAGGCTCTTCTACCTGTGGTGGACAAATGGAAGAAGAAGGCTCTTCTACCTGAGATGGACAAATAGGTTGACTAACCTCTTCAGACTATGGGAGAGGTTGGTTAGGCATAAAAGGAGAGACCGTGTTGACCATGTGTATATTACGCTCTTGGGAGTCATCGGCCATGGTCTGTATGTTGTGTTGGCTAGGGGGATGGTTAGGGAATGGTTGCCTAAAGATGTCTATGTTTTGGTTAGTCAGCGCATTTGGGTTATCCAAAACAAGATCCCCTTTGTCTAACATGTATTGAATGATGTTTTTGAAGGTTTTGCAGTTGTCTATGTCATGACCCTTGACACGATGATAGTAGCAAAAGTCATTTTCCCTATACCAAGTAGGGATGGATTTTGAGGGGTCAAATTGAGGTGGTCAAATTTGAGGGAGCTTGAGGACCCCCTACTTGACTAATTTATCCAACACGAAAGCATATGATTCTCTTATTGGAGTGTATTGACACTGTATATTCCATTGTTGGAATTGTCTTGTGAAGCATTATGATTTAGAGGGCTCAGATTGGTTACTTATGGTGGAGGATGATGTTCTAGTGACCACAGCATTGCCGACCCCTTGGACATGGAATGGGAAGAAGAAAGTTTGGAAGAAGAAGGGTCATTAGTTTTTGTGTTAGTATTTTTACTACGCAATGTGACTCTATCTTCTTCGATAGCACAGAGTTCAAGCTTCCTAGCCATGGTGAAAGCTTTGTCAAATGTGTGAAATGTTTGGACCCACAAAGTACATGAGATGTGTTTGGCACATGCTTGTGAAAAGAGCTCAATGAGCTCAGGTTGAGGTAAAGAAAAGGAGAGTTGGTTGATTAAGCCTCTCCAACAGGCAACAAAATCAGCTATTGATTCATCATCGAATTGTCTGATAGAATATAGGTCCGTGATGGAGACCTTTTTAGTTATGTTAATTGAAAAGTGGTCAAAAAATAGTTGAGCTAGTTGAGTGAAGGTAAATAGAGAGTGATTGGTAATATAACTATACCAATCGAGGGCATCACCAGAAAGTGACATGGGAAATATGCGTAGTAATAACACATCATCATGTGCTATAAAGTAACAAGCGTGTCTAAACGCACGTAGATGTTGCTGTGGGTCCTCTTTACTCTGAAAGTGAGTAAACTTGGAAAGTTCCCACTGACTAGGATATGGTTGGATTGGGACCGATGGATGAATAGGTTTATTATAGATTTGTTCATATGAGAGAACATTTCTTGAACCCAAAATGGATGTCTCAAGGTGAGACATCTTATCCATCAACATCTTTATTAGATCGGCTGACAGATTAGCAGGAGGGGCACTCCCTAAGTTATAAGGTACTTGGCATTGTGAGGGGCATATGACATAGTTGGTTGTGCTTGTATAGGTGCAACATATTGGTAATTAGTCATAGGGACTGATGTTGAAGTCAAGGGTGATTGTGTCATAAGGCTAGAAGGCACAACTTGACTTGATGTCGCCAAAGGTGGTTGGATGGTGGAAACACTAGCCAAAGGATAAGTGCTCACTCTTGTATTTATGGGTGCAAGAGTAGGTGGGATGGAAACAATTAAGTTCTAGAATGGTGTAGAACTTTGTTGAATGGTTTGTGGTTGAGGGGGTATAAAAATCCCAATGGAAGTGGGTTTAAAAACAGAAGGAGAGGCCACACTTTGAAGATTGGTCATGGTCAGGTTGTTAGTTGAGGTAATGGCCTAGGTGTCCATGGGTTGGGTTACGAAGGTTGTTGATATGATTTCCATTTCAACTAAGGAAGTTGGCATCCCATAAACTGGGTTGCCTGAAGGATCTCACATTTGACTTCTCGCGAGATAGTGCTGAAGAGCCTTAACATTGAGGTCAAGTAAGTTTTCAAAGTATTGGTCCCCTTCAGGAATAATAGGTGGTTGAGTTGGGGTTGGTTGGATAGGAGTGCATTCAATCTCTAAATTATACTCCATTTGGGGACTTGATATAGAAGGCGAAGGCGGGAGTGGTTGTTGCCTTGCGTGGTCAACAAGAGTTTTGGTTTGACTACGTGTCAAAACCATTCAAGGCAAAATAGATTCAGGTTCTAAAAACTGTATGTTCCAACCTCAGAAAACTAGAATTTGTTTTTAATAGCAAAAAGGTCAAGTTTTTAGCTTGCTGCTTGAGAAGAAATTTTTTTTGATAGTGACCGACGTCGATAGAAAAACTGATGTTGGTGAAGTAAGTTGCTGATGTCGGTGAAGATCAATTGCCGACATCAGTGGAAAAACCGATGTCGGTTACTGTATATTTCTAAAAACTCAAAAAACTAAAAGTTTTTGGAAGAAAGAAGAAAGTTCTGAGTTGTTTTTGGAGCTCAGAATAATGCATCCTTACCAGCTCAAAAAACTAGATAAAAATAGAAAAGTAGATGAAGGCAAGCAGCCTCTAAACGTTAAATTCCTAAGAATAAATTTTAGAGTCGTGTTGGCTTATGCCTTAGAATAATATGTTTGGGAATTGGGCTTTTAGAATAGGTACTAAAAGAAGCAGTCTAAGGTTGGTTTCAGGTTAAGTTTTGGTGCTCAAAATATGTATTAGGTTCCATACATGGCCTAGTGCTAGGAGCTTGCTCCTCTCACTTCATGAGCCTAGAGTCAAGCTGGGTTGCTTAGCCAATATATACTTCCCCTATAGTTTATACTCTGCCAGAGAATAGAGTGGGTTCTCCCCTTGGTAGTGAAATCCAAGTAGGATTACCAAGAAGGGTAAGGTATCTGCTAGGTGATGAAATCCTAGTCGGGCCTTGTCTCAGGTATGTTTAGATGTTTAGTTTGATGTGCTTCTGGTCTGGATGTGTAACATGTGTGCACTATGGTTTATTCATAATGTGTTTTTAATTATTAGATGAGATAAAAATGCATTCAAGAAGGAATGAGATGCAATATATTTTTAACCCAAATTGAAATGTTTTATTCAGATGCAAACAAGTGGGGAAAAGGTTAAGAGTATGAATTTCACTACTCTAAGATGCAGGTAAGAAATGACAAGAAGAAAAAGAAAGATGTTCTTTTTAACTTGTGCTTATGATGTCTTTTCAAAATAAAAAGATAGAAGAAGGATGAAAGAAGAGAATCTAATGCATCTATATGAAAGTTTGCATTTTAGAAGAAATGAACCTAAGGAAAACTCCAGGGTCCCACCGGGTAGAGTGTCACCTTGACGTGGTGAAAGTCATCGCACTGGGCGTGCCATAATGTTTCTACTCATTTTTTTCACTTTTTACATTCAGAAGAAATAAGAAACTAAAGATAAATGGTCAGGGGTTAGATGATACCTAGATGAAGTTGTGCACTGTATCCAGATATTGAAGGAGCTCCTCTTTGGCTATGGAGGATGACACCTATAGAAAGAATAAGACTTAAACAAAAAAATGTTAGATAGATATATGGTGGACTGCTAAGCAAAGCTCGGTCCCAGAAGTGCAAAGACTTCCTTGAGGGATGACAATCCACTTATTTGATAAAAGAGTGTTGCTAAAAAGATAAATAATGAAGGCTAAAGAAACAAAATAGGTAAAGCGTACTTGATTCCTGCAATCTGCCTCTCACAGTTGCTGACGCTAGTTAGTGTGCCATCGCCGGTTGGTCAATGTTGCCAATGTCGGTTAGGCTGCTGGCATCGGTAGGGGAAATGGTCCTTGGTGCCAATGTCAGTAGGGGCAATGGGCCTTGGATGGGTTTTAGGGAAAGTCTGTGGTTGACAGGGGAGTCTGGAAGGAGTCTGTAAGTTTAATGGTTTGTGCAGGGTTGCAGGGTAGTGAATATGGTCTAAAAAAGGGCTAAGGTAGAGGACAGGGGTGGAAAGAGAATAAGAATGAGAGGAAGGCTCCAGGAAGAAAGTTGGGTTATCTATCAATAGTAATCAAGAATATTCAATGGACTAATCACCAATGCATTCTAAAAATACTAAAATATAAACCAGAATAATGCTTAGCTCTTGGTGGAGAACCATAAGTGTAGAAGACTTGTTCCCATTATGGCTGATGTAGGAGACCTCATGCAACATTTCAACCTAGTGTGGAGTGAATTCTATAGAGTTTCTTAGCCTAGAGAGTGATGATAGAATGTTGATGCCTCATCTTAAAGCCTACCTTTAATATGCAAGGAGTTGAGGAGTAAGAGAATTCGGATCCCGAGAGCAAGAGAATTTGCATTCGGGTCTACAACCGAGGTTAGAATTTTGTTTTAATCAATTGACATCAGTGATACCACCGGTGTCAGTCGACTGTTGACCAACATCGGTGGCTAGAGAATGGGTAAAAAGGCTATTTTTAGCCTTTTGCCCATTCCTCCATCTGCCAAGTTCGGTTGTCGTTGTTGAATGGTCCAAAGGCGGGTTTAATAGGTGTGAGAATTAGTGGGGGAGTTGAAATAGGTCTTTATGATTAGTCATAGGGTGATAAATGGTCTAAGAGCTAGGAATCCAAGGTGAGGTGTCTAGGGGGGATGATTAATTTAAAATAAGTATTTTAAATTAATAAAGTATAGGTTAGGCATGTTGAAGTTAGAAAGGGACCAAGGGGGGGTTGACACTATTTTGGTGTCTACACTACCCTTGGAATCTTGTGGTCTACTCATAAATTAGGGAAATTTTCTTTAATTACTAAATGAATGATTGTTGCTCTTGTTGACACCTAATTAGAAAATTCCAACTAGTGTTCCCCGGCAATGGTGCCAAAAATAATGGGTGTCATCATCCCCTTCATTTAATCAACTTTTTTTTGATATCATATTTAACCAAGGCTGTGTCTAAAGCTATATGCAACAAGAGGAATCATAGTGATTTAGTAATTGAATGGAGGTATTTGTATATTTTTTTGTTTTGGGGGGTTTTTAATGTCTTAAGGATTTCTTGGTTAAAATTTTATTGGAATCAAACTATGCAAATCTGCTAGAAATGAACACATGTTGCAAAAATAAACACACATTGTAGAAATGAAATTGATTGCTGAAAACAAACACACATTATAGAAATGAAATTGATTGTTAGAAATAAACACACATTTCAAAAATGAAATTGATTGTTGGAAACAAACACACATTGTAAAAATGAAAATTTAATCTAAAACTCCTATAGGAACAAATTTACAACAAATATCAACTTTAAGGAGTTGGAAACATTTATGAATTTAATAGAATTACCTATTTACTTTTGTGAATAGAAATATAAATACCAACAAAAATGAAGATCCTGGTTCTGTGGAGAAGTGGGCCCTTGCTCTGCCTAGAATAGGATTTGAAAATTTTAATTTGCTTTTAAAATAGAAATGACTATTTCATTAATAAAAATATTCTATATTACAAATGTACTGATCTATCCTTTATCTCTCTATTCTTCAATGATTTTCTCTATCTTCTATATTATATATCTATATCTAAATTCTCAGGTCTGTATATATAGATGCTTTGATGGCTGTAACTATTTCATAGATACGATGGAACTAAATCATACCTAGAATAGATGCTGAATCAAGATGTGGCTAGATGTCTAGCTGTGTGATAAATGTCTTGATTTTACAAGTTCAAAAAATTGGGAATATGTTCCTAATTTAATGGGATCATTTATCCAACAGATCACCGACCGTTTCGAATAGATCCTCATCAGTTTCATATCTAGTTGTAAAAATTTTAGAACTTATCTGTAGGAGAACCAGAGCTAAATATAGAGTTCCAGAGCTAAGTCTGAAAATGTGACAACTTGAAATAGTATGGTAGTGTTCTAGAACTAACTGTGATGGTTTTGGAATAGATTTTGTAGGTTTTGAAACTAACTGTGTTGATTCTAGAATAGATTTTACAAGTTCCAAAACTAATCTTAATTGAGTCCAATGCTTCCAAAATCATGCAATCCACTTCATATTTTTTATTTAGCCTAATGATGACTTGTTTTATTATAAAACTAGAATTTTCCAACACACTTGTTAGGAATTACAGGTCTTTTAAAATGTTAGAATCACAATCAACAAAAGATGGATAATCACATCCTAACTCATCTCAGATCAAAATAAAAGTTACAAAATGCAATCAAACTTAATAAAAAGAGAGAGTAAGATGAGGTCATTTATTATATATTTATTGGGCATATCCTGGCATCATCACATTACACTATACTAGGGGGACTTCTCTACAAGTGAAGTTTTGATGGTCTTCTCCTTAGATGCCTAACTAGTACTGAGACTCCATTTTCTATTAAGGAAGTCCATGATGGTATTTATGGTGGGCATTTCAATGGTCACACATTTTTCAAATGTATCCTTCAACTTGGCTATTATTGGCCCACACTTCATCAATATTGTGTTGATTATGTTCAGCATTTTGTCAAGTGTCAACAACATGCTAACCTCCTTCACATTCCTAGTCATGCATTGTAATTTACCAAATACTTTTTTCCCTTCTCCTAATGGGGCTTAGATATAATCAAAGAGATTAACCCTCATTCATTGCTCCATCAGCATTCTATCATTACTGCCACTGAATACTTCACCAAGTGGGTTGAGGCCATCCCTCTCATCCCTATTAAAGCTAATAAAATTATTGACTTCATTAACCATCACATCATCTATAATTTTGGTGTACCTTACAAGATTATAATTTATAATGTCAAGTATTTCAAAAATAAGACTATTTAAAATCTTTGTGATGCATTTGGAATCAAATTAAGCTTCTCATCACCATACTATCCCTAAGCTAATAGATAGGTAAAAGCTTCTAACAAAACTTTGACCAAAATTCTCATGAAGGTAGTTAATGATACGGGCAAGGATTGAAACACACACATTCCTTTTGCTTTATGGGCTTACTATACTATCATTCAAACCCCTATAGGTGCTACACCTTTTTCATTGGTATATGGGATGGAGGCTATTTTACCTCTTGAGTTCTAGATTCCTTCTCTTCACATTTCTCTACATGACATACTTACTAATGATGAATTTCACCAAGAACATTTGGCCCAACTTGAATTACTTGATGAACGTTGTCTCATAGCCCTCAACCACCTCCAAATCTATCAAGAGCGTATCAAATGCACTTTTAACAAAAACCTCAAAAAGCAAGATTTCAATATAAGAGATCTCATTTTAAAAGAAAATCATTATGTGATGAACATAGATAAAATCAAATAGGGTGAGTTTGTTCCTAATTATCTTGGAACTTATATCACAACTCATAATTATGATTTAGGAACTTATCGCTTGTCTTCTCTTAAAGGAAGGCTAAAACTCAAGCCTTTAAATGCCTTACATCTACGACCATTTTTTTTAAACAAGCACTGCTTTACTTCATGTTTAACTTGAGCTCATCCCTTGAGCATCCTTATTACATTCATTTCCCTTCCTCTTCACCCTTGCTCCTTTACACTTAGATAACTTACATAGTAGTATGGTTTTATCCTCATAGTGGAAAACTCCTAAGCCTTTATAGTCTTGTCTATTACTAAAAATTAAAAAATGGGATATTTGAAAAATTTGTAAAATCTTAGGTCATGCTTTTCAACATAGTTTTCTCCCTTTAAGGACAACTACGTAACTTTCCTTTGCTACTAGTAATAGACTGCTCCCTTAAAGGATAGTTATTTAAGATTAAAAACAAATGCTTAGACCACTCCATTGAAGGATGGCTAAGCCAAGATTTATTCTCAAAGGAAAAAAAAATGGAAAGGGCTCCTCACCTTTTTTCACAACCTTAACCTATACAAAATCCCATTGTAGGCTTCTCACATTGATCAGTTTACACCAAAAAAAAGCTTTAAGTCATGGACTTGCCTATATTATCGCTCGGGTGACCCAAAAAAGGGACATATCATTTCTACTTGGTAGGTTATGTTATCTAAATATTTTCCCTCATTCTACCATTATCATCTCATACTCTTTCAAGGGACTATGAAACACACTAACAAACATAATGGTTCAAAGATATAAGGCATGAAAGAGGCTCATTTTCTTGAGCTTATTTATGTTCTAAATTACAGTCTTTGCCAATGCATGAGCATTCTACCTCTTTATTTTCCCATCCCCATAACATGTTGATATCTCTATTTGACATGAAGAAATAATTCATACCAACACTAACATAACCAACCTATTTATTTTATGCATACACCATCATAAATATGGAAAAATACTGAAATAAATTAACCTAATCAACCTATTTATTTTACTCATACACCATCACAAATATGGAAAAATGATGAAATAAATTAACCTAATCAATATACTCATTTTAATCATACACCATCACAAATATGGAAAAATGATAAGATGAAACTAACCAATCAACTATGCATATACCATCACATCAATGGGAAAGGCTAGTCTAACTCAAATAACATGATCAACATTAACATCCAAATTAACATAGCACAAAATAAACATCATCCATATCATTATCATAATCACAATAAATGCATCTCAAATAAACACATGGTAATAAATGAACATCTCATATATATAATATGTGATCAAAGTACATGTTCATCATCTACATCATCATAACATCATAAATCTCTCTCAAAATGTACATCTCACATGTTCAACTCATAGGTTGGTATACATGTAACATATATAAACAAAAATTTGTAAATTCTGATACTTAGGGTCCTCAAGGCTCTCCATGTGGTTGTGAGCAGATAGTATCATCACCACTCTCCATCTATCTATGTCGATGTGAGCTAGAAGTCATCATATATGACATCGAATTCTCTTGTTCTCTAAACTCTAAATATCTCTATATCTATGGGAACTCTCTAATTGTCCTCTCATAGTAAGCAATCTCATCTAGGGAAATTGAATACCTCACCATAGATATAGTTTGTGGAGGACCCATAACACCTAATGATAGCCCAACTTGTACTAACCCCTATGGTGGTGGTGAAGGAGGAGTGGCTTAGCCTACTGCTCTCACACTATCTCTCTTTATTATCACTATAGTCACCTAACCCTATAAAATAATCACTTATCCCTGTAGTGTTGTAACCTAACCTTTTATATCCCTAATCTAACCCTACAACATCACCACCTACCTCTATAAGGCTAAAACCTTTGCCTAGGCTTTCTCTCAAGCCTACACTACTACATCTTGGGTCTGTATTGTGGTATTTTGGGCCTATAGCACTACATCCCTCTCTCTGACTAACCCTTATAAATCTCGTGGTGGCCCCTTGACCTCCACCACTAGATGTAACCCTACCTACCAAGCTATATAGGCCACTTTACACCCTAGGTCCCCAACACCTGACCCTGCTGCCAACTCCTCAAAATCTAGACCATCAATCTCCTAAGGCAATGATAAGGGTGCCTTTATGTCATCCCTCATGTATCGATGGAAGGAAAGTATAACCATCTCCAACTCATTGACCCATCTCCTCCTAACCCATAGTGAGCTTTGCAACCCAACAAGCTACTCTGCCTACCCTCTAAAAACTAGGTATGTCAGATATGGTCTCTATAAGATATCTGCATGAATCAAGCCGTTGATCATGTACCTATAGTAGGCAATGTCTCACATGATTTCATCCACTCAATTCTATACCATCTCATTTCTCTACCCTATCTAGCTAAGATAATGGTTGGTAACCCTAGTGGTCATGTCACCATTATGTGCTCATATACCCAACAATGCAGTAGATGGCTGACACATAAACTATATCATCATTACAACCTCAAACCCCATGAATCTCTATATAACTATACTAAAAATACTAGACCCCAAGTAAAAATGGTCCACTACTCAATTATCTATGTAAGCACACATGTCAAAGCAATCAAAAATCTCCCTCCATCTACATCTGGTAATGCATACACCATAATCATAATCATCATCAAGATGCTTAAACAATGTTGCTCCTCATTAGCCATATAGAGTGGCTCATATGCAAAACTCATAGAGTGGTAAGTCACCTCACTAACATGCTCCCCATATAAAGTGATCATGTGTATATCATACTCCTCTCTTGAGTATATGAAGAGCTCCTCACCTTGGAGTGATAGTCATAGAATCCTATACACATCCTCCTACATCATTTTCAACTTCCCAATTAGCAAATAAATGGTGTTGGTGGTATGATCCCACCTCTCAATCAAAGATATCATTAGAGACACATCCCACATGACTTGATAGTACCATCAACTCCTCCTAAACCCATGGTTTCCATATGCTCCCACTCATCTAGAATAGCATCTCTCTTTATGCATGTCAATAACCTTGGTAGATAAACTTGTAGTGTAAGTTCCATCCTCACATATATCCATACATAAATAACTCAGGTCACATCCCTTTTAATCTACTCTATCACCACCTTTTTCCCTTCTCACTAGGATAACTACATTGGTCTGAGGCCCTACACTAGGCTATGTAGGTAGCACTCAGTCGACATGGGGTATTCTAAGGTTATCTCAGCTATATACCCACCTTACTAACCACCGTAGACTTCATTTCCTCTCTCTCTCTACCCTAGGCTTCATTACCTCTCTCTCTCTACCCTAGGCTTGCCTACCTATTCCAACTCTAGGCCTCACTACCTATATTCTTAACTCTTGACATTATGACCTATCCTTTAAGCCCTAGACCTCTCTAACTATCTCAACTTACCTTTTTCCCTAAAACATACCTTTTTAAATATTTTCCCTAGGTTTTGGGAGAACTACATTAGCTTGAGGCCCTAAACTGAGCTATGTAGGTAGCAATCAGACAACATAGGGTCTTTTAAGGCTAGCTTGGCCATTAGGCTAGTTGATTACTTCCACTAGAGATCTAAAACTCACCCTTTTTCCTATTATGCTACTTTTATATAGTCACTAACATCAGCATTAATTCCAACATCAGCACTATATCAATCTACGTCATGATCAATGTTGATAGAAAACTACCAACCTTGATGTTGTGTCAGCTAACATTTATCGACCTCACTAATGTCAGTGATTGGTTCATCCCTAGGGCCAAAAAACCCAAACCCAACCTTACCCATTTCCCCTAAAAACCTACCCCCAAAACTCCCTAACTTATCCTACACCTACCCTAACTTATTTTCTACCCCTCCATAACATTTTATACCCCCCACCTCTCACATAGCCTAAAAATTGCAAATACCATATCAAAGTAGTGTAGGCTCTTACCTCATCTCTCTATCTCTTCCTGGTTGGCACTGTTGGCTCCTATGGTAGTGTGCCTCCCACTAGGTTACCTCCTTGCACTGCCATCTTAAATTTCTCTCAAGCTATATTTTTTCTCTCCAATCACCAAGTTGTAAATGAGTTTGGTCAGCCACCAAAACCCCTTTTATCAAGTTTGGTCAGCTATTGATATTAGCATTCTTAACCTAATCTATCGACATCAGTGCTTACACCTATCAACATCAGTAATGTTTCCCTAGTTTAACTAATGTCATCAACTTATATTACTGATATTAGCACATTTAATTGATGTCAACACCATTCTAATACTATTTTCCAACACAAAACCCCCAACTTTTCAAAACCTTACCCATACATTGGGGCAACTATAGATCATATATATCTCCCCCAACCATGACAAAATGACATTGAGGATCTCTTAAATCATCACCCTCAATGACTTTTCTTGGAGATCACAAATATTTCCTCGCTCATTAACCCTTTTACACCACCCTTGCATTGCATGTCCTAAATTCTTAGGTTATTCTACTATAGTTGGTTATTATGCACACACATGTATTTTAGGTGTTTTGGATGGTAACCAAGCCCATCCTATCACCTTCAACCCTTTTTTATTTCTTAGGGGCACTTCTTCCCTTGGATACCTGAGACACATTGACCATTATAGATATAAATTTGATTGATTTGACCTATTAGCTATCACTTACAAGTTGTGCTTTGGTTACTTCTATTTGAGCCCTCCTTAACTTTGCTTATTCTTAACTTTATTGACTATAGCTCATTATGGCCTACACATATGGATTGATACTCAATTTTCCACCATTCACCTAATTACCTTTTTATCAAATTGGTACCCGATTTTAGTTTTTCCTCCATTAATTCCCATTTTGAGGGGGGATACCTCATCTAATACTTGGAGCATCTAACTCCTATTTTTTGTCTTGCAATATGCTAGTAAAAATTACAAGAAAAAAAGGGGAAAATTTAGATGCCAAAATTATATCACACACATGTGCATAACTCCCTATGTTGAAACCCCCTAAACCCATTTTAATAATTACAATTAATCTCCTTAACCCATACTTTTACCCCTCACACATTTAATTAATTTAAAATACTTAATCAAGTTAATTAAATACTCATATTGCCACCTTACTTGACCACATTACCCTATGACTAATTCTCCCCTGATGAGTCACCTCAAGAATTGGTCCCCTCATCCTAACTACCCAAGACTTATTTTCACTTCCAAACTAAATTCTTAAACTACTTCCTTTCTAACCTCTTTTTTTACCATTTTATAATGGGTGTCGCACTTGGCATGCACAATAATAAAAAATAAGCCAAAAATAGAAAGGTTTGCCTATTTTAGGGCTGTCAACATCGATCAATCCTTGGTTGACATTGGTGGGATCACCAATGTTGGCAATATAAGCAAACTCCAACTTGTAGTTCAAGTCAGCAAAAATTAAGAAAATCAATTTTTACTCTCATTTAGGTTATCACCATTCTATTTTTGACATCAAAGCTTAGAATCACCCTATGTAAGTCAATCATAATCAGCAATTGAGATCTTGAAGACCAAAAAAACCCACTTGTTCTCTCTATTTAGGGATTCAAGTTCAAACTCCCTGATAGGGACCATCAACCTAGCACTTATCATTTAGTGACCACCATAACTACATACGTCATTGATAATGTGGGTTGTTTAAATATTTATTTTTCTATCTATTTATATCTACTCTATATTATTATATGCACTTGTGATCATACCCCCATGAGGGAGTTAAAAATATTATTTGTTTGTTGCCCCTTTACTTGACATATCAAATCTTTGACCAAACTTAACCAAGCCATAATCTCCCTCTCATAACTCTCTCAACCTCCCTAACCTGATCCAAACCATTTCCCAGACTTAGGAAAGCCTTCTGTAAGTTCCCAAATAATTATTGCCCCTATCAACCTCAATATCCTAACTAACATTGGTCACCTCACTACCAACCTTGGTAGTATAACTGATATTGATCACTCCCCTACCAATATCAGTGACTATGAATTCCCTAGCCTATTCAAAACCTACCTAGACAACTTCTAAAACATAAACAAAGTACCTCCCCTACATCTTATCACTCTTTATTGCATACAGGTTGTTAATAATGGTAATATTATCTCTCTTTCACTCTCTCTTTACCTCTCTTGAAATTATTTATTATTCTTTTTCCTCTCAAAAGTGGATTTTCATCTCTAGGGAATTTTCACACTTCCTAGAATAAGCACATAGATTAGCAGCCCACTCATTTATCTACTAACAAAAATCTTGTGGTAGTGTTTTCTTACGTGTAGGTAGTCCTCCCCAGCCAAAGAGGAGTGCTCACAACATCTGGATATGGATCACAAACCAAATATAGGTTTATTCTAATCACTTATCCCCATCCTTCTTTTTTTTCCCTTTAGACTTAACAACTAGACTAAAGGTTTTGTGAAACAACTACTTTATTTAAGTGTTTTCTACCCTTTAGAACAAAATAATATGGTTGAGTGACTATGGATTATTCCCTTGACATAGTTGATCTATATTTATAGACATTATTTACTTTCTTTTACCATTTTTTTAATTATAATACCCTTTTTCATAGACACTTGAGTCCATATCTACTTTCATGTACTTTTTACATTAGTGAGTGAATTTGGCTTGTTACTACTCACTCACCAATGTTGGTTTTCTTTTTATGCATCTTTTTCCATTAGAAATTGAGTAAGGATTGTTACTACTCACTCCTTAATGTTATTTTACCATTTTTACTTTCTCATCTTTATTTAAGTAAGGATAGTTACTACTTTCACATTCAAGTTTGATTATCATCCTTTTTCACATGTATCCTTGGTTTGACTTGGTGATTTTTCCTTTCTTACGTAAGGTTTACTTGTTTGAGTTTTTTGATCTTTAGTAGATTTATCTTTTCAGTTACCTAATTTAATTTGAATTTTGACTTGGTCATTTGGTCTAACATAACACTTGTCACCTTAGCTTGCCAAATTTCCAATTACATCTCATCTGCATAACATCAGTTATCTTTGCTTTCCTACATTTCTTTCTTTTTGCTCTTTAGTTTTGTACCCTTAGATTAGTCAAAAGTAGTCTTTTTACCCTCTATGATCAAAAATACAAACACAATAGACAACCATCTAATGATATAGATAAGTCAAGGCATGCATTACTTTTATTTTTTAGTTATTTCCCTTTTAGTCATTTACTTTCAATTATTTTATGCTTTAAAATATTGCAACTTTTTTTTAACTTTAGCATTGTGTGTTGATATGTTCTTTCTCAAAGTACCATCTTTTGTTACACCTGAGTGACACATGATGAGCTTTGAGTGGGGCATATGTATATACATAATATTTTTAAACTTTATCAATTACTGATGCTTTCTATTTTGAAGGAACCCATCAAGTCTCTATTTGAATGTATGCCTTAAAGGGTGAACTAAAAAAAGGGTGGGAAAATCATTAGTGTTTCATAGGATTATTATCCCTCATTAACACTTGCTATCAATCCAGTCGGATCTTAAAAACCATTCCCCTAAGCTTTGCCTCCTATTTTTCACCCTCCTCTAGTCATTTACCACCTTCATTAGCACTTCCCTAAGCTAAAACCCATTTTTTATGGTTTACATTACATAGTCACCCACATCAAACTTTTACTCATTTTAATAAAACTTATTAGGGTCTAGGTTGTGCCCTATCCAGCCTAGTCAATGACCTAGTGTATTTTTGTCAATTATGATACTAGGTCGACTGGGTTGACCTTATCAACCCAAACTTTTAAAAGGGACTAGGGTTAGATCTACCTATTTAAACACATCCATTTTTCCATTCTTAGAAAGATAAAAATATTTAATTATTCATTTGTGATTATTTATAATATGCTCTTCTAACATTGTATTTGAGGAGTCTTAGCTTAGGGTTTCTACATGGAAAAGAATCTTGTATTGTGGAGAAAGTCTTGGATGCTTTGGCCTTTCTTAGTAATCCTTAAAAAAAATAAAAACCTCTTATGAAGCACCTTTGGCCAAGGGAGAGATTGCATCTCAATGGGTTCATCTTCAAGGTAAGTATATTTAATTTTTTTCCTCTCTTTAGTAGATAGAAGTAGCATAAATAATAGATTTTGAATATATTTCTCTCTTCATGTATTAGGGTTTTACCTATACATATCTTAATTAGGAATCTCTTATGCATGTTTAATTTTATGTTTATTAACCCCCACTTTGTGACACAATATTTGGCAAGCACTAGATTATATTTTGATTTACGTTTTATTATTTTAGTGAATATGAAAACATAGGACCTAGTTAGGGTTATTGCATAGTTTTGTTGGACTGAAGGCTTTAGAACCCTCCTTAATGACATTATTTGTGGTAAGATATCCCTTAAATAGGTATAATAGATCTATCTTGGTCATGACCCTGATTATCTAATGTATCCCCAATTGGAAGTGTAATTAGGATTTATCTTCTCCAAGCTAGGATTGATTTATAGATCTGATGTATTTCCCATTGCATACATAATGTCTTATCTTTCATGAAAAATATAATTGTTTCATACATGAAATATCATTAAAAAAGTGTAAATTTGATGAAATGAGAATGTAAAATTAGTTATTTACATACATATTCTAGTCTATTAAATATTTATATCACTTCTAATTCACATTTCATAAGGGCATAATTCAATATATATGACAATTCAAATCATTGCTAGTATATCTCTATCATTGACACTTATGTGAGTTATTCAAATTTGAATGCTTTGTTATAATTTAGAAACCTTGGTTTAATTCAATTTTTTTTATAAATATTGTAAAAATATTTAAAAAAATCATATATTCTTAACAATTCAAAAACATTCAAAATATTCAAAAAATCCAAAATCAGGACCTGAACATGGTTAGTTACCTAGTTTACATTTTGAAAATATGTTATTTATTTCATGATTAGTAGATGTCATATTATTTATATATCACACATTAATTTCAATGGTATTTATGAGTGTTTTATAAGACATAAAATCATTTATAATGATAAGATATTGGAATATTCTTTACCCATTGGCCTTTCTAAGATGGCTGGATCTTATTCACAAGTGACAATATGGAGTTTTTATCATTCAATAACCCCTAGACTAATAATATTTCATGTTATTAAAAAAAAAAAAATCTATAAATTTTATCATACATAGTGTATATGAACATGTTATATTATAGTATATGATCACATGACATATGCATAACTTAGACTAATTTCGCTAATTATATGTTCCATTGATGTTGCTTAAATTTACATATTAGATTATAATTTTAGTTTTATATTGTGTTGGCCCTTAGTCCTTGTGTGAAATTATTGATTGATGCATCTCTATGAGATATTACTTGTGTGTGACATTTAAACACGCTATTGCTTTGTCCGTTAGCCCTATGTGTGTGTAACATTTGAACATGTCCCTTGTTTACAATATTATTCATGTTTATGCATGTTATTTAGGAAATTTTAACATGTCCTTATTATTTCCTATTGCCCCATTATGTAATTTTTCTATCATTTATATTTTTTGAGTGTGTGCTTGGTGAGACTGATGAGTTTGATAAGTTCCATGATCTATATCATGTACTCATAACATTTTAACACACTAGAATACTAATTCCATGAGCTTAATTGAGACATTATATAGGCCTTACCTCTTAAATTTTATGCAAAATATAAATCTTATTGTGCTAACATAATTTTTCCTTATGCTATAATTTTCAATGATAAACCCTTTAATATGCATGTTTCAAGTTAAATTTTATTTTTAGATGAATGAATTTTAGGATAAATTACCTCACCTCAAAATTGGTTCATTTCAATGGGATTATCATGGATGAGATGAGCCATTTTCAATAGTCAAATTATGTTATTTGGCACAATCACAATCACAAAGTTGAAAATTGTTACACATTTAATTTATTGACACATATTATGGGGGAATATTACATTGCATATGCACTCCTATTTCAATTTCAAAAATAAATTCACACATTTTAAAAAATTTAAATAAAATTAACAATGAGCATTCACATATAGTATCAAATTCTATAATTACAATGGGGAGATGATATAATTTCATGCCACATTTTTCAATTTTGCTAGTGGTAGACATGGTAGGAGAATGGGTGCACTCCATTATATTTTGATCATGCTTTCAAAAATACTAGAATATAACAAAATATTTCAATTAAATCTACAATCCATATATAATGGTTGATTTAGTTTAGTTGCATAGTACATGACTTGGGGTTCATTGTGTAGTCCAAAATTATTTGTATGGATCCATTAGGATTTCAACTCACTTCACATATTGGGGTTACAAATATAAATAAAGATGATTTGAGGTTCAAATTCCCTCAATGAGTGTTATTACATTTCAAAAATATAAAATTCAAGTTGGGGTTTCATCACCCCCAATTTTCTCTAATGGTTTAGCTAAGGAACTATCTTCTCCAAGTGTTTTATGGGAGGAACTAATTCTCAAACGATAAAAGGAAGTGTCATCACAAATTAAAGTCATAAAAATTAACATTTATTTCATAGATACATGTGTATTTATTTCATGTTGTCATTTTAATTTTTAAATTGTTTAAATATAAGAAAATTTCAATTTATAAAAGTTTATTTCTAATTATAAATTGTCAAAGTTCAAGCAAACTTTATAAAATTTAAAATTCAAGTTTTAAAGTTTTAGATTTAAAAGGAAATAAATAACTACTTCATGTATTTTTTAAGGTTTTCCAAAGTGTATGACGTGTTTCACAATTGAAGTATGTAGCTCAAACAAGAAGTGTGTCTTACATACTAAGATAGAACTTTCCTTTAATATAGTTTAATTTATAGAATGGGGAGTGGGGAGGGGGGAGGGGGGAAAGCAAGTAGGTATGTAAAACCTATATCTATTCATAAATACTTGATCATGATTATTTTACCCATTTTTATCATTAGATATATTTTTTAATTTAACTGACACCTATTTCTTCATTTGGACTTACCATAATCCTAAGAAAGGACCTATTATATATTATAACTATCATGTGTCACACACATACATGTTATGATTGCTAAAAAAACCTATATGTATTTTTATTCCTTAGTTCAAACCCAAATCCTGACACATTTCCTTAGGGAAGATAATTCACCAACAGGGACAACAAAAACCATTAATCTTGTCCTTATCCAATAATTCTATCGATTTCCTGCCAATAGTCATATTTTCAAATGAAACCCTCCCTAAGGTTAGCCTTCTTATTTTTTAGATTCATAGCATGTTTTCATCTATATTATATTGATATACATATACATTGAAACCACTTTTTTACACAACTATAAATATCAATTCATAAGGCTTATTAACACAAGTGCACATTGAGAAAAAGTTCCATATTCTTCCCAAATTAGGTTTCAAACACTTCAAGTAGTACTCAAACAAGTCTCAAGATAATTATATTCATCCCTAATCTAACATGTTCAAATATTCAAGGTGACGTTAGATGCATTCATATAGTCAAAGGAACATAATTTCACAAATCACTTAGATTGGAGAACTGAATGGAATTTTAACCCCTCTTCAAATTATTGGTATGTAGGTAATGCTCAACACAATGGGGTGTTAAGGTATATAAAAAATACATTGTTGATGCATTTTTACTCCTTTACACTTATTTATCTCCTTGTGGTACAAATCTAGGGTTTTTAACTTCAAGAAAGTACACACAGGTCTCTACAAAATTCTAAAGATTAAATCAACATAATAAGACCTCATTTTCATTTTTGTACTTGGTTATTCTAAAAAATATAGTGTTTTGTAAAAATACAAGCTCGACCAATGGGGACAATAGCCAAAGTCACTGATACCCTCTACCATTCATTCTTATCCTTGAGGGCACTTGAGCTTAGCTTATATAATGTTTCTATGTTTTATCCATCATGTCAGTTCTTATATTATATTTTTTGATTTAGTCAAATAATGGATCAAAAATCTAAGTTCATCTATTTTTACTTAGTTTAGCCTTGTTTTTTTTGTTTTGATTTGTCTATTATAGTCATTTATCTTTAGTTTAATATTTAAAACTATATTCATAACACCTTGCTTTATTCTATTCCATTTTTGTGGATTAGGGTTAATTTTAATATTAATTCAAATTCATCATAACACACTTATAGGCAAGGTAATACAAAAAACATGATAAATTTTAGATGGATGTTTGTGATATTTCACTTCAATTTAGGTAAAGAAATAAAAACAAAAATTTATGATAAATGTGTTACAATTTGTCATGGCCAAAATTGTATCGATTACATGAATGTATAATATTAGTTATTGCCATGATTTGCAACAAAATTTGTGATAAATTTGAATTTATTACATGAAAATAAAATAGATTACATTAAAATAGAATATTAATTATTTCTATGCTTGGCATCAAAACATTGAATTAGTTCAACAAATTAAATTTGAGAATTTAGATGTTTAACGCTAAATTCAAAAAACCTTCAAATTGAAAAAGAAAAACATGGTCTAAAAATCTCTAATTTAATTAATTAGAATATGATAATAAAAATATTGAATTCTTATGTTTGATAATATAAAATATTGTAAAAATAGTTTATAGTTTTAGTCTAAACTAAAAAATGTTCAAATTTTATGAAATGATGGTTTGTGGTGGTTATATGATTTGAGGCCATTGACTATTTGTTTTTATAGTTTAGAGTAGATTGAAACTCATGTGTATGTATACATTAGTTTAGAAAGGTGATTCAATATTTCATTTTTCTCAAATCAGACAACTATAGCTCTAGATCTACACATCAAGATTGCATGTTTTTGCGTAATTTTCTATGAGTTGATGCATTTTTTTTCCAAATCTGACTCTATCGATGAGTCCAAAGTGGCTAATTTATAGTGGGATAGGTTTTATGCCCCTGATATGTGGGAATCTATTAGTTAATTATGACCATCCATAGTTAAATGATTTTGACTTTATTTTTCAAATTTGGGGTGTTTTTATTTTATTTTAAAAATATCAATAAAAACATTATGAATTGGCTTTTTTTTAATAATTTTTTATATATATTTTAAAAGTACAATAATAATAAAACAAAAGTAGTAGGTGACTTTATTGCCCATGTTACATATCCCTTCCACTCCTATGTGGCATGAATTACTTCTTAGCAACCCCATAACACCCACTAACACCCCTGCCCCACCCTCCCAACCCATGCCACATCCTCCTTCCCCACATGACTCTTACATATCCACCCCAACTTGCATTCTTACCCCAACCACCTAAACTCTATCTTATTTTCTCAATACCACCAAGAATATATTTTTTAACCCCATCACATGCTACCTTCAAACATCACCCCATATAAACTTGAAGCCTATCGTTACCATCCAAACCACCTTGTTCCTATTATTGAGTTCCACCATTACCCTCTACCCCATGGCCTACCATTTTTTTGATCCTTTGATGCCAAAAAAACCACTACATTTGTGTGGCCATTGGTTTTGGAATTTATATTATCTTTTTTATCATTTAATTATTATTGATATGTTGAAAGTGTGTATGGTTTTCAAAAATATTGGCCCACCCAAAATTGCCACCAATCACTTGGCCACCCAAACATTAGCCATTGTTGACTGAGGTGTATTTAATTTTATTTTTGCTTTTTATTTTTTTAAATTGATTATTTATTTATTCAATCAAAATTCATTTTTTTAAATTAAGAATTTGTAAGGTTTGTTAGTGTAGTGGAAAAAATATTTTGTTAAGACATTAAATTTGTAGGAGGTCTCAAGTTTGATACACCTAAACTACATTTTTTACTCAAAAGCTTTTGTAGAAGGAATTTTTAGTGACATTAAGGCTAATGGCTAGGACTTAGTCTAATAGGAAATCATAATACCCAAATAAATTTTTATTCCTCCTATAATCAATGAATATATCATTTCAGTGGGATATTTTATGATTTCAATATTCATACTTTCATTTTTACATTCTATTTCACACCTCACCGGTGAGCATTTTTTAAGATAACATTATAAATTTTTGATCATATATTGTCATTTGGATTTTAGAGCTAATTATTTTAGCATTGTGAATATTTTTCTGACCTATTTTTCATGGTTTATTCATTTTTTGGGCTAATATAATTTAAATTTAACTTTTTCAAAATATTTATAATGGCCTTCTTTACAATCTAACACTACCCAAATTTCTAGGCACTTTTCTTCATACTTTTTAAACTTAAAATTGGATTAATGAAACACTAACAATTTAATTAGATATAACTAATAGAATATAAGTTTGACCTTGAATTAATAGAAATAAGCACATAATGAGATTCAACAATGATATTTTTTATAATAAAAAAGTTTAACATGTACAATAAAAAATACAGGAGGATAAAGAGAAATTTATCTTATTTTTCACACTTCCTTGGTTTATGTAGGTTGAATAAAAGTTGTGTGTTATGAATTAGATTCATTATTTCTCAATTTGAAGGTTAGCTTCTTGTTTTGGTTAGTACTATCATTACAGGTCTAGAATTTTAGTAGGTCTTCACCACATTAGTTGGTCTTAAACTTTTGAAATGAATCTTTGAAACCATCCCAAATGGTGTAGTTACTATAATAATCTATTTTTATACTTTAGATTACGCTTTATTATGTGAACATTCACCTAAATCATCAAATCTTATTTTCCTATACAAACATTCAAAATATCAAATAAGGGGAATCAGGCAGTAGGATTGAGTTGGCCTAAATTTGGTCAATCCCCATTGAAAGACCAAGTGTTACACTACATTTCCAATGCCCAAAAAAGGTCTCAAAATAAAATTTATATCTTATACTAATGTATGCATGTGTGAAATGGTGATATTTATATCTAGACATTCTTTCTCCTAGATTTCCCTTGGCATAATCATGTAAATGTAACAATACTTTCAAATATATCAGTAGTAACTCAATATAAGCATTGTATAACTTCATGTAGGTTTTGAAATGTGATATTGATTGTCCTAAATACCTTATAACAATTTTGTTTATATAGGAAACTCTTATAATTTTAATTAAAAACTTAGTGGTGTGCAAAATGGAACCAAAAGACCTTAAATTGGAAAGCAATAACTAGAAAGAGGAAATATTTCATAAGGGAAAATAACATATAAAGGGTCAAAACTATCGAGAAGAGTTAGGATATGGAACAAGATATAGTACTTTTCCTAAAACCCAACCCAAACTCAAAATAACCTTGAAACATGAAAAAGTGTTTAAAATGCTTTATTTGTAAATGTGTTTCAAATAAAGAGAATAAGAAAATTCGGTCAAAAAGTCATATAAAATAATAAATTAAAAGGGGAAAACATAATAAAAATGTGCCATTGAGTTTTAAATTCTTAGATAAGATCCATATTAAAAATATGGTTAAAATACATAAAATAAATGTTGTTCCAAATTTAGGTGTCTATAATTCCACCCTGATAATATAACATTTTAATAAAACTAAAAAATATTGTATGAAAGAGGAAAAGAGAATGCAAACTTGTGAAAATGATTTTTGTGTAGAATTTTCATGTGCCATGATGATCCAAAGTGATCCTACAAAATGAGATGTGATTATTATTTAATTATATATATATATATATATATATATATCACAAATGAAATATGTAATCCCACTAGGTTTTATCATAATATTGCAATAATTAAAATAATAATAATAATAAATAGACATATTCAACATATAGATTTCACCATAAAAAATCATAACTAGTGATCTTTAACTAACTGTATTAATTTAGTAAACTATAAAGGTTATAGCTAATCCACTTAGCTAAGGATCACCATGAACATATATAGAAATCATGAACAATATTGAATTATCATAATTATTACATCACATCATAAATGATATAATATAGTTTTAGCCACAATTTATATACTATTATAGCCTCTATTGTAGAAGTACAATGTATAAATGATATATTTTCAGCAATACATAATAATATATCAAATTATAAAATATGATACAAAGCGCCCATTTCATTAAAATTTATCTATTTCAAGTCTAAAGAAAACAAAAAATAAGGATAGGGATAAGTGATTAGAATGAACCCAAATTAGTTTGTGCACTGTATCCAGACATTGTGAGCACTCCTCTTTGGCTGGGGAGGACTACCTATAAGTAAGAAAGTACTACCACAAAATGTTTGTTAGTTAATAAATGAGTGGGTTGCCAAGCTACGCTCTTGTTCCAGGAAGTGTCAAACTTCCTTAGAGATGGCAGTCCATTTTTGAGAGATAAAAGAGTAATAAATAACTAAGAGAGAGTAAAAGAGAGATAATATTACCATTATTCGTAACATGAGTGCAGTAAAAAGTAACAGAGTGCAGGTGGTATATTCAGTTTGTGTTTTGGAAGTTGTTTAGGTAGGTTTTAGATGGGTTAGGAAATCCACAATTTCTAATGTCAATTAGGATTCCAAGGTTGGTGAGTAAGTATGATCGATATTAGTTATGTTTCCAAGGTCAGTGAGGAAGGTGATTGATATTGGTTAGGCTACAAATGTCGATAGGGGCAATAATTGCCTAAGAGTTTGTAGAAGGTTTTTATGGGTCTAGGAAATGGTTTTGGTTAGGTTTGGAAGGTTGTGGGAGAGTTGTGTGTGTGTGTGTGTGTGTGTGTGTGTGTGTGTGTGTGTGTGTGTGTGTGTGTGTGTGTGTGTGTGTGTGTGTGTGTGTGTGTGTGTGTGTGTGTGTGTGTGTGAGAGAGAGAGAGAGAGAGAGAGAGAGAGTAGTGTTTGGTGTGTTAGAATAAGGAGAAACAAGTAGGGAAGCTTTATAATTCTTTCATGAGGTTCAATTAGGAATGTGTAAAAGTAATAAACTATAGATGTAAAGGAGTTGCAAAGTAACTAATAAAATACTTATAGAATAAGTGATGTACTTAGCTATAGTGGTGACTAAATGATAAGTACCAGATGGGTGGCTCCTGTCAGGTAGTCTAAATTGATGCCTTGAATAAAGACAACAAGCAGGTACTACTAGTTCTCAAGAGCTTGGTTCTATATTTGGATTGACTTATGCAAGATAATAGTAAGCCAAGATGTTAAAAAAGTCTATATGCAAATAATAACAAGTTTTCTCAATTTTTACTGACCTAAACATCAATTTGGAGTTTGTCTTATATAACCAATATTAGCGATCTCATCGACATCAGTCATGGGTTGACCAACGTCAGTGGCATAAGAATAGGTAAAACTACTATTTTTAGCCTATTTTATATTGCTTCTCATGGCAAGTGTGGTATCCATTAAAAAATGGTAGAAATAGGAGGTCAAGAAGGATATAGTTGGTTAGGAATTTATTTTTGGGGTGAGAATAAGTCTTGGGTAGTTAGGATAAGGGGACTAATTCTTGAGGTGATTCATCAATTGAGAATTAGTCTTAGGATGAGGTGGCCAAGTAAGGTGGAAAAAGGGGTTTATAATTAACTTAATTATATATTTTAAATTAATTAAATGTGTGAGGGGTAAAATCATGGGTTAAAGAGGCTAATCATTATTATTGAAAAAGGGCTCAAGGGGGGTTTCAACATAGGGAGTTATGCACATGTGTGACATAATTTTGGTGTCTAAATTTGCCCCTTTTTATCCTATAATTTGCACTAACAAGTTGCAAGATAAAAATAGGAGTTATATGCTCTAGTTATGTGATGAGGTATCCTCCCTCAAAATGGGAATCGATGGAGGAGAAACTAGAATCGAGTCTAGTTTGATAAGAAGTGAATTATGTGTCTACTACTACGAGCTATAGTTAACAAAATCAAGAATAGGTAATGTTGAGGAGGACTCAGATAGAAATAACTAAAGCATAGCTTGTAAGTGATAGATGATAAGGTTAAAATAATCAAAGTTGCATCTCTAATTCGTCCATATGTCCTAGGTATCTAAGGTAGGAAGTGCTCCTGGGAAACATAAAAAGGTTGCAGGTGACAAGATGAGCTTGGTCACCATCTAAAACACCTAATATACATGCATGTGTATAATATCCAACTATAGAAAAATAGCATAAATGGTCCAAATAAGCAATGTAAGGTTGGTGTAAAAGGGTCAATGGGCAAGGAGATATTCATGATCTCTAGTCAAAGTCATCATTAGTGGAGATTTAATTGATCTTCAAGGGTGGTTTTCATTGTTGGGGAGATATATGTGATCTCTAAATTACCCCATATTATGGGTAGATTCTAAAGGTTTATGGTTGTGTATTTCAATGGTATTGACATCGATCATGTTATCAATGTTAGTAATAAATATTGTTGATGTTAGCTACCTAGGGTAAAGTTGTTGACATTAGTGGGAAATAGTGCCAATGTTAGTAGATTATGTTAAGTATTTCAACATCACTGGGTGACCAAACCTAATAAAAAGGGGTTTAGTAACCCAATAGAACTCATTTACAACATTTAATTAGATAAAAATAGAGTTCTGAGAGTGATTGAGATGGTAGAGCAAGGAGGGGACCCAACGGGAGATGCACCATCATAAGAGCTAGTTGTACCAACATAAAGGAGATGGAGAGATGAGGTAAGATCCCCTATGATTTGGTTGTGAATGTGAGTTGGTTAATTTTATTTTTGTAGGCTAAATTTAAATGTTGGGTAAAAGAAATGTGTTGAGGGGGGGTAGGAAATAGGTTTAGGTTAATGGGGAGGGTTTTAGGAAGGATTAGGGGTAGAAAATTTAATTTGGGGAGATGGGTCATTCATCCTTAGGGTTGAACTAGTCGCTAACATCAGTGGGGTCTACTGACATCAGTCGACACGGTGCCGATGTTAGTGTGTTTGACCAATGTTGACTGACACTAGGCATCAATGTTGGCATAAAAAACTGATGTCGATGACTATGAAAAACCCAAAATAAAAGAAAAGTTCAATTTGGATCCCTAATTAAAGTAGTTAATTAACCTAATGCCTGAGGTAGCCTCAAAAGACCCCATGTCAATTGAGTGATATCTACATAGCCTGATTGAGGGCCTTAGGCTAATGTAGTTATCTTAGAGCCTAGGTAGAAAGATCAAATGTATGGTTAAAAGTGTGTTAGGGGAAATAGGTAAAAAAGGTAGTTTGAGATAGGTTAAGGGACCTAAGGCTCAAAATATAGGTCATAGGGTCAAAATTTAGGGAGATAAGCCATGAGGCCTAGATTTATGATAGGTAGTTGGGCCCAAGGTGGAGAGAGAGGTAGTAAAGCCTAGGGTAGAGATGGGAGAGTAGGTTATATATTTAGATTGGTATATGGCTGAGCTAACCTCAAAAGACCCTGTGTTGACTGAGTGCTACCTATATATCTCAATAAAGGGCCTCAAACTAATGTAGTTCTCCCAAAGAGAAGGGAAAAAGGTAGTTGTAGGTTATGTTAGAAATTATGTGACTCAAGTTGTGTGAGTATGGATGTAGGCTAGGCTAGAGTTAACATTATAAGATCACCTATCAAGGTTATTGACATAGATGAGGAGGGATGTCACATCAAATGAGTGGGAGCGCATGGAAGCCATAGGGTTAGTGGGAGTGTGATGATAGTGCAGAGTCACATGAGATGTGAGTTTGACGATAGCATTGATCGAGATGTAGGATCATACCACCAACACCTTCCATCTACCAACCAAAGAGTTGACAGTGACTCAAGAGGATGTATACAAGATTTTATGATTACCACTCTAGGGTGAAGATCTCTTCTAATGTTTGAGAGAGGAGAATGATATTCACATGGTAGAATTATTTGGAGAGTATTTTAGTGAGATGACTTATCACTCAATGATATTTGCCTATGAGCCATTATATATTACTGATGAGGAGCATCATTAGCTGAGCATCCTGATGATGATAGGGATTACTATGTATGAATTACTAGATATAGATGGTGGGAGATTTTTGATTGCATTGGTAGGTGTTCTAGCATAAATGGTTGAGCAATGGACTATATTTAAATGGGGACCAATGTTTCTAGCATAGTTATATAGAGAGTTGTCGGGTTTGAGACTATGATGGTGATATAGTTTGTGTGGCAGGCACTTACTCCACTATTGGTCATACAAGCATATTGTGGTGACATAACCATTGGAGCTACTTACCATGATTTGAGTTGGCTTTAGGGTTGGTTTTATATGGTGGAGAGATGGTATGGCATAGACCCAAGCAAATGACATAATGCATGATATTACTTATTATAGGTGCATGATAGAGGGATTGATCCCTATAAACATTTTATGGAGACCCTACTTGACATACCCTTCATTCAAAGGGTAGGAAGAACGTCTTGTTGGCCTATAGAGATTATTATGGGTTAGAGGGAGATGAGCTAACATGCTAGAGATGGTACCCATGGTATGGGTCAAGAGGTAGTTTGGCCTATTATAGGATGTACCACCTGCCTTCCCTCAATATAAGAGGGATGATATAGAGGCACCTCTACCTTTTCCATATGAGATAGTTGGGCCAAAGTTTAAGGAGCTACCAATAGGGTTGATTCTAGTAGATCCAAGGTCCATAGTGGTATTTATGGCTTGGTGGGTAGGTTTATATCTCATAATTGAGGTCAGGAGGCCACCACCAGATTTATAGGGATTGGTGAGAGAGAGAGAGAGATGCAACTGTACAGGATTGAATATAATAGTGTAGTCTTAAGATACAACAATGCAGGCTCAAGATGTAGCTTAGGCATAGTTATCAATTTTATACGGATAGGTGGTGACATTATAGTGCTAGGTTGGGGCATTATAAGGCTAGATCAAGGTATTATAGGGTTAGGTTACTGCATTGATAATAAAGAGGGATAGTTTGAGAGAAGTAGGTTAGGATACTCCTCCTCCTCCATCATAGGGACCAATACAGTTGGGCCTTCAGTAGGTGTAATGGGACCACTATATATTGTATCTTTGGTGAGGTATACTACTTCCCTTGATGAGATTGCATATTATAAGAGGGCCTTTAGGGAGTTTTCATAGATTTAGAGGTACTCCAAGTTTAGAGATTAAGAGAGATCAATGTCATGTGCCATGACTTCTAGCTCATGTAGATGCATATGGGTAGAGAGTGGTGATGACACTACTTCACAACCATACAGAGAGCCTCAAGGACTCTGAGCACTAGGGTTTATTTTTTGTTATATATGTTATATGCACACTGGCCTACGAGCTGAAGATGAGAGGTGTATATTTTGAGAGAGAGATGATATTTTGATGATTTATTTATGTATAATTATGTTGAGCATATATATATATATATATATATATATATATATATATATATATATATATATATATATATATGATATGTATATTTATTATGATTTTGAGATGTGTTTATTGTGATTGTGATGATCATGTTGATGTAGATGATTAGTACTATGTTGATATTATGTTAATTTGATGTTAATGTTGAGCATGTGAGTTGAGTTAGACGAGCATTTCTCATATGTGTGATGGGATATGCATAGTTGGTATGTTAGCTTCATCTTAACATTTTCCCATATTTGTGATGATGTATGATTAAAATGAATAAGTTGGTTATGTTATTTTATTTTAGCATGTTTCCATATTTTTGATGGTGTATACTTAAAATAAATGGAGTAGGATTGATAGTGCTTGTATGATATTTTCATCTTAGTAGAGAGATTGACATGTGATTTGGATGGGAAAATAAAGAGGCAGAATTCTTGTGTATTAGAAAAGACTATAATAATAACATAAATAGGCTCAAGAATATGAGCCTCTTTCATGATTTGCACCATTAGACCATTTTTTTTGTTAGAGAAGCATCATGTTCACCTTGGGTTAAGAGATTTCAAATTCCTATGAAAGAGTATGAGGGAAAAAGGGTAAATGAGTGAAAGTGTTTAGGTAGCATAACCTTCGAAGTGGGGATGAGATGCCCTAGCTATGGGTGACTCGAGAGAGACTATAGGCAAGTCCATGACTTAAAGATTTTTTTTTGTATGCTGATCAATGTGGGAAGCCTACAATGGGATTTTGGATGTGTTGAGGTCATATGAAGCTGATAAATATGAGAAGCTTTTTTATTTGTATTTCCTTTTGAGAACAAATCTTGGCCTATCCATCCTTTAAGGGAGTGGTCTAAGCATTTATTTTTTATGTTTAAATAGTTGTCCTTCAAGGGAACAGTCTATTGATAGTAGTAAAGAGAAGTTACGTAGATATCCTTCAAGGGAGAAGTCTATGTTGAGAATCATGACCTGAGAGAATACATATCCCATGTTGTTGTTTTTATTTTGCTCTTTTTAGTCATGGATAAGTATATAGAGGCTTAGGAGGTTTCCACTTTGAGGGCAAAACCATAACACCTCATAAGTTAACTAAGTGTGTAGGAGTAAGGGTTAAGAGGAAGGGAAATGAATGTAATAGGGATGCTCAAGGGATGAGCTCAAGTTAAATACAAGGTGTAATGATGGTTATTTAATAAAAGAATGGCTATAGGTGTAAGGCATTCAAAGGCTTGAGTTTTGGTCTTCCTTCAAGAGAAGATAAGTGATAAGTTCCTGAACCATACTTGTGAGTTATGATGTACGGTCCAAGCCAATTAGGAGAAAACTTACCCCTTTTGATTTTCTCCATGTTCATCACATATTGATTTTCTTTTAAGAAAAGATCTTCAATATTTAAATCTCACTCTTTGAGGCTTTTTTTTGTAAGCACGTTTGATACGGTCTTGATAGATTTGAAGGTGGTTGAGGGCTATGAGACGGTGCTCATCAATCAACTTGAGTTGAGCCAAATGTTCTTGGATAAAGTCATCATTAGTTTGTATTTTAGATAAATTCAAAGAGAAGGAATCTAAACCTCAAGAGGTAAAATAGCCTCTATTCCATATGCTAAGGAAAAGGATGTAGCACCCATAGGGGTTTGAATGCTAGTGCGATAAGCCCATAAAGTAAAATGAATGTGTGTGTGTTAATCCTTTTCCATATCATTGGCTACCTCCATGAGAATTTTGGTCCATGTTTTTTTAGAATCTTCTACCTATCCATTTGCTTATGGATAGTACGATGATGAGAAGCTTAATTTGATTCCAAATGTATCACAAAGACTTTGGATAGTCTTATTTTTGAAAGATTTATCATTATTTATTATAATTTTATGGGGGAAACCAAAATGATGGATGATGTGGTGGTTAATAAAGTCAACAATTTTATCAACCTTAGTAGAGATGAGAGGAATAGCCTCAACCCACTTGGTGAAGTATTTAGTGGCAGTAATGATAGAACGGTGATAGAGGGATGAGTGAGGGTTAATCTCCCCAATTAAATCCAAGCCCAATTGGGAGAAGGGCTAGAAGTCTTTGGTGGCTTGTAATGCATGACTCAAAATGTGAAGGAGGTTAGCATGTTATTTATGTTTGATGTAACATCAAACGTAATTAGCATAGTCTTGATGAAGGGTTGGCTAATAATAGCCAAGTTAAAGGATACGCTTGGAAATTACATGACCATTGAAATGTCCACCACAAATTCCATCATGGACATCCTTAATAGTGAAGGGAGTCTTAGTAATAGTGAGACATCTAAGGAGGAGACCATCAAAACCTCACTTGTAGAGAAGTCCCCTTAGCATAGTGTAATGAGTGACACATTTTATGAAGGCATGTCTCCCATTATTGGAAAGATAAGAAGGGGTAATATAAAAGGAAAGATAATATATGAGTTACTTGTACCATAAGTCATATGGGTGGGATGTCGCATTCTTGATGAAGAGAATGTTAGTGGATGCATAAGATGGTAATGTTAAGTGATGCATGGTAAAATAGATTTTTGAGGAAGAAGATGAAGAGGGTATGTGTGAAGCAAGTAAAGCCATTATGTCAGGAAACTTATTTATAGATTGAGGAATAGTTTGTAGGAGATAAGAGTCAAATGATACTAATAGTGTATCTACATGATGTTTATACCATTGCATAATTTTTTTTTACATAGGTAGGAACCATTAACCTAATTAACCACTAGCTAAGAATCACCAAAAAAGGTTATGGATTTGATACCCAAGAAGAGATTCATTTGAAGCCCTAAGATCAAAGCCTCATATTTGACCATGTTGGTAGTACATTCAAAATCTAGTTTAAATTACAAAGGCATAGGCTTGCCATCTAGAGGAATAAGAATGACTCCCACACCCCCACCATATTGGCATTTATGCCCATCTAATAACATCATCATTTGATAGGAGATGTCATCAGTGGAGAGCATTATGAAGGATTCATAAGGGAATTTAAGGTTTGAAGGTTGGTTTTCAAGCAAAGGGGTGAAAACTAACTGGTCAGTGATTATTTTCCCCTAATAGACTTTTGTTGAGTAAACTCTAAGTCAAATTCAGCGAGTATGAGCCACCGAGCTACACATTGGTTGTGATATGGCTTGGAATGCATGTATTTGAGAGGATCAATATTGGTGACTGCGTAAGTTTTATGATTTAGAAGATAATGATGGAGCTTAGAGACTGAAAAGACCAATGTGAGGTAATTTTTTATTATAGGTATATCAAGTCTCATAATCATAAAGTGTGTGGCTTATGTAGTAAACCACTTGTTCTCAATGGTGATCATCTTGACATGCAATCATAGCACCTAGATAATGGTCTATTGTGGAGATGTATAAGTAGAAAGGCTGATTTTCCTTAGGTGGAATGAGAACCAGAGGGGAAAGGAGATATTTTTTGAGTGAATCAAAAGCTTCCTAGAAATCTATATTCTAATGGAAAGAGACATCCTTTTTGAGGAGATGGTGAAAGGGTTGACAATGATCTGACAACTAGGAAATGAAGCAGTGGATTGATTGAAGTTTGCCTTTTAGGCTATGTAGTTATTTCATATCAGTAAGTAGAGGCATCTCTAGTATTACTCTAACCTTAGTAGGGTTGACTTCAATACCATGGAGAGAAATGGTAAAACCTAAGAGCTTATCAAAAATAAGACCAAAGACACATTTATTTGGATTTAGTCAAACATTATATTAGAGGAGATGAGTAAATATAATTTTGAGAATCATCAAGTGATCTTGGCAAAGTTTATACTTCCCATGTAAGTCATCCATGTAATATTCCATAATTTTGTGTAGGAGATCATGGAAGATATAAGTCATATCACATTGGTAGGTGGCACCAGTGTTCTTTAGACCAAAAGGCATGACCTGATAATAGAAAGTCCCCTATGGGGTAATGAAGGTTGTCTTGTGTTGATCTTCAAAAGAAACTAGGATTTGATTATATCTAAAGAACCCATCCATAGGTGATAGTATCTCATGTCTGACTGTTAGACCAACAAGTTGGTCAATACTTGTCAATGGTAAGTCATCTTTTGGACAAGTGAGATTTAATTCATGATAGTTAGTGCAAATGTAGATTCCCCTAGTCACTTTTGTGATAGGAAAAATATTTGAAATCCAATATGGGTAGTTGATGGGTTGGATAAATTTAACAAAAATGAGGTGTTGGAGCTCTTCTTTGACAAGGAGATCAATACAAGGATGCATCTTACGAAGCTTCTGCTTAATAGGTTTAGCATCTTGATTGGTGACAATGTTATGGGTAATGATAAAAGGGTAAATACTAGACATGTCATTATAAGACCAAGTGAAAGATTTACTATGGTTATTAATAAATGTGGCATAATCAACTTGCTCAGAGGAATCCAAATATTGGCCAATCTTGAGGACATGGGGGTTATCGTGAGAGGGGAAAATTGATGTCAATGGTTGATTCATTTAACATATCTTGTGTTTCAGATGGGAGTAATCATTAGATATGGCAATCATCTACACCCATGTATGTGAGGTAGCATCATCATCTTGATGTTAGATAGTGTTAATGGTGGGAGAGTCTTCATCAATTATTTCAGGATGAATAACAAGAAGGGACCTTGTTTCCTTACGTTAGTGATAGGTGAGAGGACCCAAATGGATGGCATTTATTATAAAAAAATTAGGAGGTATAGATACCTCTGATTCTATAGGTGATAGTGGAGAAGAAGGTGAATAAGGAGAGACTATCTCTTTAGTTATTGGTATATGGGAGGTTTTAGTGAGTTTAGTTGGTTCATCATAACCCATTCCATGCCTTTTTTGGCATTTTTAATGGTTTAGCTAGTGCGATATTCAATAAGTGTATGGACACCCTGTTCATAATGACCCAAACCAAATCCTTTCTAGGCACATTGATAGAGATAGGTGTGTGTGTGTGAAACTAGGCTTGATTAGGAAAAATAAGTCATAAGTAAATGGTTGTGGTGAAGAAGATGGATTGCTGATAGCAGGAGCCTAATCAATTCCCCTATATGTGAAATTAGTTCAAAGGTTAGGGGCCCCATAAGGGATGACCATCCTAATATGAGGATCATAATTTGGGTGCATATGAATCTTTCCATACTCTTGTGGAGTATAAAACATGTCGAGCATCAACAAATGATATTCTCTGAGTGACAAACATTTAAAAGTTTCCTCCATGGGGGCTGTGTCAAGAATTTATGTTGCTGGTATCTATGTAATTGAGGTAGTGGAGATTGTGGAAGCTTTAAAAGTATCATGTGGAAAAGATGATGTCTTTAATGGAATGAGAAAATCATTAGGACTATAATTCATGTTGTATGTTTTAAACAAAGGTGGGTCAATGGGTATAACATGCACTTGCCCATCATGTTCAAACTTGACACAATGGTGCAAAGTTGAGGGTACACATGACGTAACATGTATCCAAGATCATCTAAGTAGGATGTTATATTATAACTCTTCTTATACAACATATAATATCTCAATAGTTATGTGGGGACCTACATAGATATGTAAGATAATAGTTCCCACCATAGTAGTCATGGTATCATTAAAGAAGTGAAGTACCAGATCAATTTGAGACATGCAATTATCGAGAAGAGCTAGTTGTTTGTAGGAATGGGTGGAAATAATATTAATACTAGCTCCCCAATTAATCATGACTCTCTTGACATGAGTTTGATCAATATATGTGGTAATAAATAGGGCATAATCCTGATCTTTAGGGTGTTGAAGTGGAATTTCTAAATTACTAAAGGAAATAAAGGAGATGGAATTTAAAGAGCTGACCAAAGATATAAGAGGTTGGGGATCATCAAGTTGTACCTCAACTACTTGTAAAACACTAATCAAAGATTGATGGTGTTGAGGTGAGTTTTGGATTAACTCATACAAGGACATTTTCATAGGAGTTTGGTGAAGTTGTTTCGCCATCAAGCTTTGAATAATGTCTAAAGATGTTAGCTTTGGGACCCCTAAGATGGAAACCTTGGGATTCAGAGGAGTGTCTTTGGAAAATGGATGATCCCAAAGATTAGGGACTTTTTCCTTACTTTAATCCTTTTAGTTTTGTGACCATGTGGCCACATTAATTGTGTTAATCTAAAATATAGGTGAAGGAAGTAGTAAAGGGGGTACAACCACATCTTTGGGTTTGAATTTAGGTGGAATAATAGGGGGCATTTTAGATGACAATGGTGGAATAATAGGAAGGTTAATGGGAGTATCAACAAAGAGAGTGTCCACATCAAAGTATTTTTGAATTACCACTGTGAGGGCTTTACAACTCTCAGTATCATGTCTAGGTGAATGATGATATAGACACACTTGTGCATCACTAAACCAAGATGGCTTCATTCCTAGAGGACTATAAGGCTTAATGAGAGGAAGAGTTGTTACAGAAGATTAAGACAACTAATATAGGAAAAATCTCTGAGAGCCTATGAGTGGGCTCAAACTTGTTGTGGTAATAAGAGTGAACACCTTTTGTTTAGGAGTCATAGGGGTGATTTTGTGTGACTCCTTGTTTAGTGGTGGTGGAGTTACATGTTTTCCTAACAATTTTTTGGTGTTAGGTATCATGGTGTCAGATGTGAAAGGCCTACCAAGTGGCAAAGGTAGTAGTGGAGGTAAATTATCTTTTTTTTCTTAGATCAAGGATACTCAAATTAAAGTAGAGGGGTGAGGTCCCAAAATTGATGGTAAATTTGAGGGTGGAAGTGGGAAAGATAAGTGATATCTAGGAAGCTTAACATTTTTCTGTAGTTTAGGCCATGAAACTCCAACTTTGGGTTAGAGAGTTAGATCTAATTTCACCTATGGATGAATTAGATTAGAGACAGGGCATATACCTAAAGGCTTGATCTAATTTAATATGGTAGATGCCTATGAGGGTGAGGGTTTTGACATAGATGGATGAGATTTAGGTGATTTTGGTGAAGAAACTTTAGCTTTGTCAAAGACCTTGGGGTAAAGGGTAGTGAGAGGGTTGGTGGTAAAGGTCAACACTTGTTGTGTTGGATAAGGAGTTTTAAGTCAATCCCAAAATGCCATGTGATCTAGCTTCCTAGATTCAAGAAATTCTATACTTTTCACCAACTATGATAAGGGTTTAGATGAAGTTGACATAAACTTTACAATTAAATCTTTAGAAGGCTAAGGTGTTTGAGAAAGGGGTAAATTATTGGTCTCTATTACTTCAGGCCAAAGATGATAAAGAGCCATAATAGGGTCTTCTTTGATAGAGACAGGAGAAGAGGCATGGTCTTCCATGGGTGGAGGAGAGGTAGGTGAAAAGAGTTCCTCAAGGGGGTAAAGCATATTTATTATTTCTCCCTCAACATGTGGGTGAGGAATAGGTAAATTATGATACTCCATAGGTAAAATAAGTGGTAAGAGTGGTGGAATTAGAGTAGGCACAATAGGTCTCTCATCTAATGTAGGAGTGGATAACACTAACTCTTTAAGGTGTAAAGGTGGAGTGGATGGGGTACTACTCTCTATCGGTGGAGGAGAGGAAGGTGAAGAAGGTTCCTCAAGAGGGTATAACATAAGAATTATGATCCCCTCAACATGTGGGTATGGAATGGATAAGGTGTGGTCTTCAAGTGGTAAAAGTATAGGTAACATTGGTGTAAAAGGAAACTGAAAATACTAGCTCCTTTGATGGCAAAAGAAGAGGCAAAGGAGGCTCTTCCTCATGTGGGAGTGGAATGGGTGAAATAGGCTCTTCTATCTAGAGAGGAAGAATGGGAAAGACAAATGCCACTGATTGTGGGGGAGGAATTGATAAAATGGGTGTCTCTTATTGAGGGGGAGGTTAAACTAGAGGTTAAAGAAAGACCATATTAACCGTATGGATATTATGATTGTTGGGTGAATATTTTGTTGGCCAGCTAACTGGTGACCAAAATAGTTCCTATCACCACAGCATAGGGAAATAAGTCATCCAATGTTGCAAGTTTACCACATCCAAAGGGGACAAATCTCTCCTCTCATCAAGTGGAGTTTCCCTATTAAATATGCGGAGGCTATATACTATATATATAAGTAGAAAGTAAGACACGGGGGTAGAATACATCATCCATCTCTCTTCTTTTAGAGATGATGCTCATAGATAGAGGAGATATCTTGGGTGATTTGTGAAGGTACTTATCTTCTTTTAGAAGTAACATTTAGCCAAGAGCTAGATCCCTTCCTGGATAGTAGAAATCTTGGTGAAGTGACAAAAGGCACTTCTCTTTTCTAAGAAGTTCTTGTTCTTGCAGGCAATAGGAATCTTTCTAGTAATAGGTGATAAAAGGGCACATAGTAACCAGTAGCTTGAAATGTAATGCAAAGTCTCCACCTCGACTACTCAAGAGTGAAATATGAAGAATAATGGGGGCACAAAGTCATCCCAAGGTCCTTTACATAGAAACAAAAAATAAACACACACTAAAGACAACTATGACAGCACAAAGTCTGAAAGTAGTTGGCTTCAAGACACCTTCCTTATCACCTCCACTAGTCCTACTTGTTAAATCAAATAAATAAGAATGATTTTAGAAGATAGACATAAGAACAATCTCCTAAAGTAGCACAAGCTATAACAGCACAAAGTCTGCAAGTAACTTGCTTTCTTATTCAATCAAAGAAATATGAATTACAATCTGAGCTCAAAGTCTTAGTAATGTCTTTCAATTCGAGCAGAGTTTTGCTTTTGGTAAGGAGAAGATCTCCTTTAAAAATGAGATAAAATACAAACTTATAGCAACTACCTAAGGATTGGCACCTTTTTCCATGGGACGGCCCATATTGTAGTCAGTGTCTTTAATGCGTCTCCATTTTTATCTGGAGAGACCATGTTAAGAATAGTGCATTACCATAACTATGGTGTGTCCCTTCATCTAATATGTCTCCTCCTTAATATGGACCATCTTGTCCTTTGCATATTTGTCTTTACTTCATGGAAGAAAATAGGCCACATCCTTGGTTTGGTGTGCTCAGAAGTCTACTCGATCCACTATTTCACCTACTAGAAATAACTCTTTCGAAGATATTTCTGATCCTTTGGTCTCACTCCTCTCTTCACTACTTAAGCACTTCTTTTCTCTTTATATCCCTTCTTACCTAAGTCTTTAGGGGGTCCTTTCTGTGTCTTTGACAAGTGGCAAGTTCTGCTATTAGGAAACTCATTAGAAACTTACAGAAAATGGGGTCCACGACATGTTTTGCCTGAGCAACTCCAAAATGGGAACATGGATGCAAACACTTGTCATATTCTATTGAGTCATAATAGGACATGTGACGTATTTCTCTTAACTTATATAAGCTTTAGAAACCTTTGGGGGTCCTATAGAAGATGACATGTGGTGGCTTCCACTTTGCTTTATAATGGACATGTGACGACTTTTGCTGCACTTTGTCTTTTTCCATCAGGGATTTTTTCATGAGCTTTTCTCCTCAGTCAAGCTTTTCCTTTGGATAAAAGTCTGAAGGAATTCCTTTAGGCTCTGCCTTAGTCATTTTCCCACAAAAATACCTTTGAAAGAATTCTAATGGCTCTTTCTCTTAATAATTTCCTTCAGACAAAAAGTCATTTTCTCTTGCTCTGTCTCTATCAGCCTTTGAACAAACCCAAAGGAATTTTATCTTTTCAGTCATTCTCTTGGTTCTTCCTTTGAGTTCTATACTTTATTTTAATTTCAATAGATATTCCCTTACTTTAAATTTGACATCCATGGGGCTGTCAATAGTCGCTAGCCACTTGAACCATGTTGAACCTTAAACCTTTGAACTTGCTAAAAGTACATTGGTTCATTGGTTCATCAATTCATTCTTTCTCTTTTGTTCCATTGCTTCGTAGTTCAATCACTTTCACGCTCCTTGGTTGAACCATCCGTTGAACCACCTATTTGTTGCTTCTCTCTTTGATAAAGGCTACCTTTGAACCTTTAAACCCATGAACCATTGAACTTTAAACTCTTTCAGTTCAAGGTTCAATTGGTTCATTAGTTCATCCTTTTGATTTCATTGAGTCTCTTTGATACCTTTAAACCAAGCACATTGAACAAATTGGTCATTGAACCCATTGAACTGATGAACCAAAATGGGTCAAGGTTCAACGACTCAAGCTTTTGTTTTGATGCTTGTCGACAGACCCTTTGACAAACCAATTGAACCTGCTAATCCCCTTTATAAAAAAAGCTTAAAAATGAGGAATTTGAAAGCTCAAAACAAATTTTGAGAAGGGAAGAGAGAAATTTTGGTCTATAAGTTGTCCCAAAAAATGAATGGCATTTTTTGGGGACAACAACTGGCTTCAGTTGGGGAACTACCTTTATTGAAAACTTGAAACACAGCTGAGGGGAGTAGAAACTAAAATCTCTAGTGCCTTGAAGTATGCCATTGGGATATGGAGTCATGCTACCCAAAAAGAAAGGTGACAAAAATGAAGATGAAAGGCACAAAACATAACTAAAAATGATACAAATATACATATGTAAAAATGAACTTATCTGATGCCTCAAGATTTGAAGCACTTCAGATGCCGCCCATTATGAGATAATGATAATGGCATCCCATCTTGATAAACCAACAGGAAACAATTTTGTCCCTAGAATTGGTGATGGATGAATGGAACTCTCCACTAGGAAACCACTTTTCTATTGCTTCCCCTTGATTTTCTTCTCTTCTTGCCCCAAAGCAAGACTTGACTTTTGATCCAAAAACCATGAATCTTTGCTCTCCTTGCAAAGAGTTCTTTTTCTTGATTTTGATGGGCAACAGCATGGCCTAGTACCATAATTTGCTATTTTAATAGCTCAGCCTAGCACATGTCTTGATTTTCCCCCTTAGATATCTTAGATTCTTCTTCATTTGGAGGGGTGGGTTCTTCTGCACTTATGTTGCACTCCACCAATTCTTTTGCTATTTCATCCCTGCCTAAAGACTCAAACAAAATTTGGGCTACAGGGGCCATTGTTTGAGTCTTGACACATTTGACATGATCAATTATGTCAAATGACTAGGTTGGACTAGGCACAGGGGATGGGAGTTCTTCCTTTTGGTTTATGGGAGGGGTGGGAGGACTGGCCTACAAATTTAAAGTAAAAGGTGCAGAAATGTTTGAGATACTTACTTTCTTAGCAATCATTGGGTCCTTTGGCTAGATAGGCAGAGTGGCCCCATGCTTAGCAATCAAAATTGTAGGTTGAGGTCACTCCTCTATTTCTCCTTTATCAGCTTGTTGAGCTAACTGATTTTGGGACTAGGTAACCACAACATATGATCCCTCAGATGCTTTACCTTTACTTTTGGGTTCATCCTGGTAATCTAGGAAACTGATGTTAGAGTCACCAACTGACTCTTCTTGATCCTCTGTGAAGAGACCAGCATCATTTTCTTGATTAAACTCAGGTTGGAAAGAGAAATCATGCTCTGTTTCCAAATACCCAACTACTGAGTTGGCTAGAGGTGCTTCAATGGCAAGGTTCCTCTATGGGGGAGGAAGATGATTGGGTTGCCCTTAATGTGCCTGATTAGGGAATGTCCTCCTTGGTACATCTCTATATGAAGGATCCGATGACATCCCTTGTGTTATTTGTCTTTTGAGGGTTAGCACTTCATTTTCTAACTTCTGTACCATTGTATTAGTGGTGGTTGTAGGTGAGTTATCAAAAGATGAGGAAGATGCACCTCTATTTGAATCCCTTCTTATCTTTCTAGCCAAGATAAGGTCATCTTCTAACTTAGTGGCTAAGTCTTGATCAGCTTCAAGATCTATGCAGCCAACATGTCTTAGCAGAAAACTCACTTCAGGCAGCTGTGAGTTTATGAAGAAGCATTTGAGGTTCTCGGGTGTGGGCTGAGCAACTGTAGGAATCCTATTTCTCAGCTTGTTGAATTTTGCAATAAAATCCCTCATGGGCTCATGAGGTTCCTTCTTCATCTGCATAAGTTGGGCTAGCAAAGCATGAACATCTTTTATAGGTTTGAACCTTGCTTTAAACTTGGCTTTGATAGTTTCCTAGCCAGTCACTGATCCAGTCTACAGATGGTAAAGCCAGTCTGTAGCAGCACCTTGTAGTGTCTCCATGAAAATCCTGACTGCCACGTCTTCAAATTCCACCCCTATCACACCATAGGCTATGGTGAAGGCTGCAATGTGTTCATCAGGGTGGACTCTTTCACCACCAAAGAATTTGGGGAAATTCTTCCTTGAACTGAGTGGTAACTCATGCAGGGGTGGAGTTAGATTAAGTGGGCCAAATGAGTTACCCCAGGGCCTCAAACTACCATGATTGGATTATGAAAAATAGGGATAACACATCTGAGTGGAATTTCCAAATTGTAGAACAAAAATGGAAAAGGAATAGCTCTGCTTCAGCTTGAGGCTTCAAACTATGCACTCTTTTCTAGCAGCTTTGGTTTTGTAGACCAGATAAAATAATGGAGGTGGAGGAAAATGGTAAGGCTATAAATGGATAATGGTTAAGACACAAAATAGAGTCACCAGAATCTATAATGGATAAGGGTTATAATGATAATGGGTAAGACAGAGGTGATGTTTCAATCTGAAACTTGAGGTTTTAAATTGCACAAAATTATTGTGTCCCTAGCAGAGTCGCCAAAAACTGTCGGATGAATATTTTGTCGGCCAGCTAACTGGTGACCAAAATAGTTCCTATCACCACAGCATAGGGAGATTGGTCATCCAATGTTGTAGGTTTACCACATCCAAAGGGGACAAATCTCTCCTCTCATCAAGGGGAGGTTCCCTATTAAATATACAGAGGCTATATACTATATATATAAGTAGAAAGTAAGACACAGGGGTAGAATACATCATCCATCTCTCTTCTTTCAGAGATGATGCTCACAGACAAAGGAGAAATCCTAGGTGATTGGTGAAGGTACTTCTCTTCTTTCAAAAGTAACATTTAGCCAAGAGCCAGATCCCTTCCTGGATAGTAAAAATCTTGGTGAAGTGACAAAAGGCACTTCTCTTCTCTCAGAAGTGCTTATTCTTGTAGGAAATAGGAATCTTTTTGGTAACAGGTGATATAAGGGCACAAATTAACCAATAACCTAAAATGTAGCACAAAGTCTCCACCTTGACTGCCCAAGAGTGAAATATGAAGAATAATGGGGGCACAAAGTCATCCCAAGATCCTTTACATAGAAATAGAAAATAAACACACACTGAAGACAACTATGATAGCACAAAGTCTTAAAGTAGTTGGCTTTAGGACACCTTCCTTATCACCTACACTAGTCCTATTTGTTAAATTAAATAAATAAGAATTCTTTTAGAAGATATACATAAGAACAATCTCCTAAAGTATCACAAGCTATAACAACACAAAGTCTACAAGTAACTTGCTTTCTCATTCAATCAAAGAAATATGAATTACAATCTGAGCTCAAAGTATCAGTAATGCCTTTCAATTCGAGTAGAGTTTTGCTTCTGGTAAGGGGAAGATCTCTTTTAAAAATGAGATAAAATACAAACTTATAGCAACTACCCAAAGATTGGCACCTTTTTCCATGGGATGGCCCATGCTGCAGTCAATGTCTTTAATGCATCTCCAATTTTGTCTGGAGAGACCATGCTAAGAATAGTGCACTGCCATAACTATGGCATGTCCCTTCATCTGATATCTCTCCTCCTTAATATGGACCATCTTGTCCTTTGCATATTTTTTTTACTTCATGGAAGAAAACATGCCATGTCCTTGGTTTGGTGCACTCAGAAGTCTACTCGATCCACTATTTCACCTACTGGAAATAACTCTTTCAAAGATATTTCTGATCCTTTGGTATCGCTCATCTCTTCACTACTTAAGCACTTATTTTCTATTTATATCCCTTCTTGCCTAAGTCTTTGGGGGTCCTTTCTGTGTCTTTGACAAGTGACAAGCTCCGCTATTATGAAACTCATTAGAAACTTACAAAAATGGGGTCCACGACACATTTTGCCTGAGCAACTCCAAAAGGGGAACATGGATGTAAACACTTGTCACATTCCACTGAGTCATAATAGGACACATGACTTATTCCACTTAACTTATAGAATTTTTAGAAACCTTTGGGGGTCCTTCAGAAGATGACACGTGGTGGCTTTCACTCTACTTTGTAATGGACACGTGGCAACTTCTGCTGCACTTTGTCTTTTTCCATCGGGCATTTTTTTGTGGGCTTTTCTCCTCAGTCAGGCTTTTCCTTCAGACAAAAGTCTAAAGGAATTCCTTTAGGCTCTACCTTAGTCATTTTCCCATAGAAAATACCTCTGAAAGAATTCTAATGGCTCTTTCTCTTAATAATTTCCTTCGGACAAAAAGTCATTTTCTCTTGCTCTGTCTCTATCAGCCTTTATCAGCCTTTGAACAAACCTGAAGGAATTTTATCTTTTCAGTCAGTTTCTTGGTTCTTCCTTGGATTTTTGTGATTTATTTGAATTTCAATAGATATTCCCTTATTTTAAATTTGACATCCGCGGGGCTGTCAATAGTCGCTAGCCGCTTGAACCATGTTGAACCTTAAACCTTTGAACCTGCTAAAAGGTCATTGGTTCACTGGTTCATCGGTTCATTCAATCTCTTTTGTTCCATCACTTCTTGTTTCAATCACTTTCACCCTCCTTGGTTGAACCATCTATTTAACCACCTGTTTGTTGCTTCTCTCTTTGACAAAGGTTGCCTTTGAACCTTTGAACCCATGAACCATTGAACTTTGAACTCTTTCGATTCAAGGTTCAATCGGTTCATTGGTTCATCCTTTTGATTTCACTGAGTCTCTTTGATACCTTTGAACCAAGAACATTGAACCAATTGGTCGTTGAAGCCATTGAACCAATGAACCAAAATGGTTCAAGGTTCAACGGTTCAAGCTTTTGTTTTGATGCTTGTCGATAGACCCTTTGATGAATCGGTTGAACCTGCTAATCCCCTTTATGGAAAAAGCTTAAAAATGAGGAATTTGAAAGCTCAAAATAAATTTTGAGAAGGGAAGAGAGAAATTTTGGTCTTTAAGTTGTCCCAAAAAATGAGTGGCATTTTTTGGGGACAACAATGATCACATGAGTTATTCATGGTTTGAAAAATATCTTGATTGGGTGAATGGTTAAGAAAAAGATGTTTGAACACATCCATATTTTGATTAGGGGGTACATTAGGATTATCCAACATGAGATCACCCATATCAACCATGTCTTGAATAATGTTCTTGAATGTCTTACAGTTATTAAACTTGTAGCCTTTAACTTGATGGTAGCCACAAAACTCATCTTCCTTATACCAAGTTGGAATAGGATGGGAAGGGTCAAAATGTATAAGAGGTTTTATTTTAGGAAGGGTCATGACACCTTGTTGCAATAGTTTTTCTAAAATGGATGTATGTGACTCCCCAATGGGAGTGTATTGTATTTTTTCATACTGTTATTGGAATTGCTTGGTTAGATTTTGGGAAGTCAAGGAATTAGATTGGTTTATGGTTGTGAAATAAGTTGATTTAATAACCACCACATTGGTGAAGCCTTTAGATTTTTGGTTAGAAGGAGAGGTTTTAGAAGAGGAGGACTCATTTGATTTGGAATTGTTATTCTTACTAGACAACTTAACTCTGCCTTCATCTATAGCTCAAATCTTGAGTTTTTGTGTCATTGTAAAGGCCTCATTAAATGTGTGAAAAGTTTGTACTCAGAGTGTGGATGAAATGTGTTTAGCACATACCCTTGAGAAGATCTCAATACGCTCAAGTTTAGGTAAGGATAAGGAGAGTTGATTGATCAAGCCTCTCTAATGAGTGATAAAATCTATGATAGACTCATCATCAAATTGTCTAATAGAATAAAGGTATGTAATAAAAACCTTTTTAGAAATGGTAATAGAGAAATGGTCTAGGAATGTTTCTACAAGTTGGGTAAATCAGTAAATGGAGTGTTTCAGTATAGAGCTATACCAATCCAAGCCAACACCTAAAAGAGACATAAGGAAAGTATGAAAAATAATGCATCATCATGCCCTATTAAATAACAAGCATGTCTAAATGCTTGCAAACGTTATTATGGGTCCTCTTTACTCTGGAAACAAGTAAATTTAGGAAGTTCCCATTAGCTTGGATAGGGGTGAATAGGCATAGAAAGATGGATGGTTTCATTGCATATCTGATCATAAGATAACACATTCTTTGAACCAAAAATGGATGTCTCTAGATTAGACATCTTATCCATCAGCATCTTTATTAGGTTTGAAGGGGGATTAGTTTGTGAGATACCCCCTAAGTTATAAGGAACCTGATAAATAGAGGGAGTGTATGACATAGCTTATTGAGGTTGTGTTGATGTAACATAAGGATAATGATTCATAGGCTAGGAGGAAGAAATAAAAGGGGCTTGTCCCATTGGGTTAGAGACTATGCTTTGGTTGGATGTTTCTATTATAGGTTGAGTTTATGGCATGGTTAAATTAGATGAAGGGTGAGTCATAATTTGAGTAATTATAGGTGTGAGAGTAGATGTAATATGTACTACCAAATTCTAAAATGGGGTGAGACTTGACTAAGCTACTTATGGTTGTGAAAGTAGGGAAGTTACACCAGGGTTTAGGTTGGATTGGGTAGTTGGTGATGCTAAACTTAGGACATTATTTATGGTTGGGTTACTTGTTAATTTGGTGGTTTGAGTAACCATAGGGAAAATAGTGGAGACAGTTAAAACTGAAGTTGTCTCCATTAGATAGGTTGACATACCATAGATTGGGTCACCCGAAATATTGTGGGTTTAGCTCATGGCAAGGTAATGCTAAAAGGTTACCACATTGTGATCAAGAAATTTAGAAAAATATTGATCTCGTTCAGGCACAATGGGAATTTGGTTAGGGCTTGGAGTATGCTCTATATCTAAAATATGCTCTATGGGAAAATTAGAAGCAAGAGGATAAGGTGGAAGTGGTTTTTGGCTTGCATAATCGGTAAGAATTTTTGCTTGATCTCACATCAATACCATGCAAGAAGAAGTAAAAATAGTCTTAATGCTCTATATTAGTGACAAAATAAGGAAAAACTAGGTTTAGGTGTAGGTAAGTGGGTTGTTTTAGCTTGTTATTTTGAGAAAATGAAAATTACATAGTCACTGACATCAGTCACTTAATTGATGTTGGTATTAAAATTATGCTGAAGTCAGTGGGATTAATCAATGTCAGTATTTGAAGTTTGTTGATGTCAATATAGTTAACTGATGTCAATCATTGTGATAACCTGGGAGATGGAAAATCCAATGTTTTATTTATCTAGAGGTAGAATCTAGGTAAAATAGAGGATGGAAGAGTTTTATGTAAGGAAGAACACTCAAAAAACTTGATATAACAAGTTATACAAACTGAGTATTACAAATAGTGTTGATTTTGTGAATCAATGGAAAAACATCCTTACTAACTCCAAAAGGAAAAAAAGTAGAAAAAGAACATACATCCACAAATATTAACTCCTAGAGACTAATTTTAGTCCCGTGCTGGCTTATGCCTTAATCAAATAGTGAGAAGAGAATTTGCTTATCAAAGGTACTAGAAAGTAATATAGAGCTAGTTTCAGGTTAATTTTAGTGCTCAAGAGGAAATATGTGTTAGACTAGGTACATGTCTTGTTATAAGAGCTTGTTCCCCACACTTCATAGACCTAAAGCCAAGCTAGTTTGCTTATCCAAAATATACCTTATACCTAGAGTTTATACTCTACTAGAGAACAAAGTGGGTTCTCCCCTTGGTGGTGAAATCTATGTAGAATAGCCAGGTATGGTAAGGTGATCCACTAGGTGATGAAATCTTGATGGGCCTTCTCTCAGGTGAATTTAGATGTTTGTTTTTGTGAGTGTGATCTGGTTGTGTAAAATAGGTGCACTATAATTCATTTATAATGATTGTAATTAACTAGGTGAACTAATATGTAGCAAGAAAACAATGAAGTTCAGTAAGTTTTAAACCCAAATTTGAAATGTTTAGATTCAAATGAAAATAAAGATGAAATAGGAGTAGAGAATGAAATTAACTATCCTAATGTGCATGAAAGAAAGAAATAAATAAGATATTATTTCAACTTGTAAGAAAAATGATAAATTTTTTTTAAAGGCAAAGATAAAAGAAAAGTGGCAAGGAAGAAGAAATTTTAGTTTATTATCCTTAAACAAAAAATCAAAATGTTGAATTTTTGCTTTGAGGGAGAAAAGAAGGGGAAAGTTTAAGAAATTAATTTTTCACTATAATGCACCTATATGAATGCTTAAAACAGGCAATGAACCCAAGGAAAACTCTAGGGTCCCACTGGGGGTACCAGAAATGTTTTGCTAAAATTTGTCTATTTCAAGTCTAAAGAAAAATAGATAAGAAGGATAGGGATAAGTGATTAGAATAAACTCAGATTGGTTTCCACACCATATGTAGACATTGTGAACATTCCTCTTTGGCTAGGGAGGATTACATGCAAGTAAGAAAGCACTACCACAAAATGTTTGTTAGTATATAAATGAGTGGGTTGTCAAGCTACGTACTTATTCTAGGAAGTGTCAAACTTCCTTAGAGATGACAGTCCATTTTTGAGAGACAAAAGAGTAATAAATAACCAAGAGAGAGGAAAATAAAGAGTAAAAGAGAGATAATGTTATCATTATTCACAACCTAAGTGTAGAAAAAAGTAATAGAGTGCAAGTGGTATATTTAGTTTATGTTTTGGAAGTTATTTAGGCAGGTCTTAGAAGGGTTAGAAAATCCACATTTGTCGACGTTGGTTAGGCTGTCGAGGGTAGAGAGAAAGTATGACCAATATTGGTTATGCTACCAAGGTTGATGAGGAAGGTGACCAATATCGGTTAGGCTATCAATGTCAATAGGGGAAATAATTGCCTAAGAGTTTACAAAAGGATTTTCTAGGTCTAAGAAATGGTTTTGGTCATGTCTGGAAGGTTGGGGGAGAGTTGTGTGAGAGAGTAGTGTTTGGATGGATCTAGTCAGAGGTTTGGTGTGTTGGAATAAGGAGAAACAAGCGGGGAAGCTTTATAACTCCTTCACAGGGTTTGATCAGTGCAAAAGCAATAAATAGTATATGTAAAGGAGTTGAAAAGTAATTGCTAAAAGACTTACAAAATAAGTGATGTACTTAGATGTAGTGGTGACTAAATGATAAGTACAAGATGGGTGGCTCCTATTAGGTAGTTCAAATTGATCCCTTGAATAGAGACATTAAGTGGGTGTTATTGGTTCTCAAGAGCTTAGTTCCAAATCTGGATTGACTTATGCAAGATAACAGTAAGCCAAGATGCTAAAAAAGTCTATATGCAAATAAGAATGATTTTTCTTGATTTTTATTGACCTGTACATCAGTTTAGAGTTTGGATTATATAACTTATGTTGATGATCCCATCGATGTCAGTCATGGGTTGATCAATGTCAGTGGCATAAGAATAGGTAAAACTACTATTTTTATCTTGTTTTCTATTTATCCTCATGCTAAGTGTGGTATCTATTACAAAATGGTAGAAATAGGAGGTTAAGAAGGACGTGGTTGTTAAGAATCTATTTTTAGGGTGAGAACAAGTCTTGGGTAGTTAGGATAAAGAGACTAAGTCTTGAGATGACTCATAAGGTGAGAATTAGTCTTAAGATGAGGTGGTCAGGTAAGGTGTCAAAAAAGGTTTTTAATTAACATAATTATATATTTTAAATTAATCAAATATGTGAGAGGTAAAAGCATGGGTTAGAGAGATTAATAATTATTATTAAAAAAGGGCTCAAGTGGGGTTTCAACATAGGGAGTTATGCATGTGTGTGATGTAATTTTGGTGTCTAAAGCTCCTCTAAGTAGAGTCTCCATAACTCAAAAGTCTCCATGAATCAAGTATCAATATGTAGTCTCAAGTATACTACTCAAGCTAGGAGGGAGATCATCATCCAAGAACATTTCTACACAAACCATAGACCATAGATCCCCCAAACTATCTCCCAAACAAGGGGATGGTCCTCCCATCAAGGATGGATAAATAATGATGGTGAGATAATCTAGAGTAAAAAACTAGAATATGTGTGTTGAAGATATCTAATAGATAATGTGTAACATAAAGAAATCCATTCTAATATGATATCATAAAAATATGAAAACTATATCAACATATTAAATAACAATGTTTATTAAATATTACTTTGGCCAAATTTTTCAATAATAAATGATCTCTAGGATCAGTCAAATTCATACACACCACTTGATCAAATTACACCTCATCTTGAATTGATGGAGCTAATTAAACTAGTGGAATTTGTCCACTACTTAATTAAGGTCATGAATGAAAGATTTGGTATAATAATAATAATAATAATAATAATAATAATAATAAACTTCTTCCTTGGCACATCCAAATTTAACTAAGTACAAAATTTATCATACATTCATTTAGTATGACAAATGAACTGTAATGAATCCATTTATCTAGTTTGTTACATATAATAAAAATAATCTAAAAATGGTCTTATACATACCACCTAAGTATTATCTCATCAAAATTGTAGTTATTTATCATACCAAGTAACTCATAATGTTATTTCTCCATGAAACAATAGTATATTTTTCAAGCATTATAAGTATAGTTCATATTCCACATATAAACAAAGCCATTCCAAACATAATAATTTCTTACATTAAATTCTTAATATAATATTCTAATGCTTATATCCATAAAAATAAAATATAACTCAAGAAATCAATCACACACCAATGGTAATAATGTTTTAAAGCACAATATAACTAAGTATGATATGCATATATATATATTTGAATGGTATAATCTATTCAGATGTATTACACAGTCCAAAAATAAGTATTTATACCACACACACACACACACACACACACACACACACACACACACACACACACACACACACACACATAATTCCCTAAAACATTTTAATACCAAACTATTATTTATCATATATGGAATATTCTAAGTATACATCCATTTTCCATGATTTAGAGTATTCCATATACTGTAATGTATACATCTAGTCCATAAAATAGCCCCATAGCCCCTTTTTATAAACTAGATAACTTCCCCACATTTTTACTTGTTTATAACAAAGATATTGACTTTCACAAAATCCAAATATAGCATACAACCAATCATATGTTATGTTCGATTAAATAAAATCATTCTTAGTTCAATCCTTTTTTGTAATTTTTATAAAATCAAATGCATTAAATTAATCTGAAAACACAATTGACTAAGCCCCATATGGGTCATCCATATAACCATATGAAACATATTGAATGCCTTTATTTATATAATTCCTCATGCTCAATCCCCCAATTGATTGTATTTAAGACTATCTATTATTTAAAAGCCTATTTTAAAATACACAATCATCCATGTTTGGGTATTATTTTTAAAACATCAAGATCATATAAAAACTTATGAAATTAAAAAAGAAACTAGGCTTGATCTTCGTATAAAACACAATCCACATAAATTCATCCTCCTACCCATACTTGGGTTCTGAAAAATGACGAACTGACTAATTTTACAAAGATGTATGAACATATATACATGCTACATGATTTATTTGCATAATTTAATAGTATAACTATATTATGTAAACCTGTAAGTGTTTTTATCAAAATCAATACAACTAAGTCTTAACCCCTAATTCACATGTATAAGTGCATTCATAACATATAAAACTACCCTTCATAAAAATCTTAACAAATTTTCAATATAATTTATAATAAAATGTATAACACAAATTCAAGTATCATGGATACACATAAATGTATGTGTACATAGTCAATAATAGAGAGATACATATAAGTGCATATATACATAGTCGATAACATGGTTTAACATATAACTGTATATTAACTTAGTACCACACAAAGCCCTTTAAAAATTGGTTCAAGAATGTATATACAAATATATATATATATATATATATATATATATATAGACACACACACCTTATGGTTTCAACTGTGTATATACTTATACCTAGGTTTTTAAAAATGACTAACCGACTAATTTTACAAAGATGTATGAACATATATACATGCTACATGATTTATTTACATAATTTAATAGTATAACTATATTGTGGAAACCTGTAGGTGTTTATATCAAAATCAATACAACTGAGTCTTAACCCCTAATTCACATATACAAGTGCATTCACAACATATACAACTACCCTCCATAAAAATCCTAACAAATTTTCAATATAATTTATAATAAAATGTATAACATAGATTCGAGTATCATGGATACACATAAATGTATATGTACATAGTCAATAATAGAGAGATACATATAAATATATATGTACATAATTGATAACATGGTTTAACATATAAATGTATATGAACTTAGTACCAGATAAAGCCCTTTAAAATTTGGTTCAAGAATGTATATATAAATATATATATATATATACACACACACACCTTATGGTTTTAACTATGTATATACCTATATATCTATGTATATATCCATATACTCATTTTATATAATGAAATTCCTCATTTATTTTATACCTAAAGACCAATGGTGTATACATAGTTTAATACCAACCACTAACCCAAGTTTCAATTCATAATTTAAATACCCAAATGAGTATATATACAAATTATTAGAACAATCCAGTTTGAGCCACAAATATATATCCATCAAGGATAGTTTTCTATAAATTTACAGATATTTTTTGAACTAAGAGAGACTTAAGATAAGTTTCATAAAATCTTAATAATCTAGGCATTTTTATGGCTTAACCCTAAACCCTAGGTTTTCTTTGAGTCTAAAGTGGGGTTGTATGGAAACCAAGCCATCCACAGGGATCCACATTCCACTCAAAATCTCTAAATTTAAAACATAGAAAATCCATTCCATACTTAGTTTGAAAAACCCATACATTATTCACACATGAATTGAAATAAAAAACCTACCTTTGTCTGCCAAAGAATCTGACTGAATTACTTCCTCTTTCCTTCAAGTTTCCACCTTATTTATGTTTTATAAATCTATAATCTATGTTGTGATTTATATCTCCTTGCCCACAATTCTCATTATCTCTTTTTATTCTTTTTAATTCTTTTTCTTCCCTTCATTAATGACTGCTTCAAATGACTATTTAAATGAATGCAAAATTTTCTTAACAACTTTCCATAGTCTATTACCATGCAAACATAGTAGCCTCCATGTTTTATTCAAAATATAAGTTTAACCAAAGTCGACAGTTGATTAATAACCCTAATCATCTTGAGGCTTCTATAAAAATCATTTTATATTATTTATAAACTCCACGTGAAGAAAATAATCATCGACCACTATACCTTAATCAATTTATTTCCAATCTCTATTTCATGCAAATTTTAACATCATATCGATGACCAAAGTATTATCATGCAATGACCTTCATCCAATACATAGAGTATAGATTATATCACATGATAGCACTTTTAGATATTATTAGATTATAGTTACATGTGACTATGTTATCCCCTATCATATATACAATGATTATTAAATCATTTAATAATAAAAATAATGAATTTAATATATAAAAAACAAATATTAGTTCAATAGTTAATCGAATACAAAAGTATTTAAAACAATGATAATTTTATCTTTTGACATATAGAATTAGCTTATATAATAATAATAATAATAATAATCCTTAATTATTATTATTATTATTATTATTATTATTATTATTATTATTATTATTATTATTATTATTATTATTATTATTATCTAAGCCTTATAGATGATTAATAACAATGGAATATGTCATCATATCGTAGCATTGTGTAATAATGCTTAACAACACAATAATGTAAGTAAAAAATAACTAAACTCACTAATTTAGTCAAACTAGTGCATTATATAAGATAAACTAGTATTATTAAAAAAACTAGGGAAATCACTCGAACAATCATACAATCATCATTAGCAATCAAAATTATACTAGAAACATAATAATAATCACCTAAAAGAAAGGTACACAAAACATGTTATGACATCTATATAAAATAATTAATTATGAAACATGATATTTTAAGTGGTGTGTGCAAGGGTTTCTAGATTCATTCTCTGTCGACCCCCAACATCTCCATCTTACCACCATATCTAATGGCACTTTCCCTCCATCATACTCTAAGGGAAGAATTTGTCCTACATCTACCTCATTATATCGCATGATAGCACTTTTAGATATTATTAGATTATAGTTACATGTGACTATGTTATCCCCTATCATATATACAATGATTATTAAATCATTTAATAATAAAAATAATGAATTTAATATATAAAAAACAAATATTAGTTCAATAGTTAATCGAATACAAAAGTATTTAAAACAATGATAATTTTATCTTTTGACATATAGAATTAGCTTATATAATAATAATAATCTTTAATTATTATTATTATTATCTAAGCCTTATAGATGATTAATAACAATGGAATATGTCATCATATCGTAGCATTGTGTAATAATACTTAACAACACAATAATGTAAGTAAAAAATAACTAAACTCACTAATTTAGTCAAACTAGTGCATTATATAAGATAAACTTGTATTATTAAAAAAACTAGGGAAATCACTCAAACAATCATACAATCATCATTAGCAATCAAAATTATACTAGAAACATAATAATAATCACCTAAAAGAAAGGTACACAAAACATGTTATGACATCTATATAAAATAATTAATTATGAAACATGATATTTTAAGTGGTGTGTGCAAGGGTTTCTAGATTCATTCTCTGTCGACCCCCAACATCTCCATCTTACCACCATCTCTAATGGCACTTTCCCTCCATCATACTCTAAGGGAAGAATTTGTCCTACATCTACCTCACAACAATAAATATATTTAGTCTGAAATATCATTATATCCATAAAATAATATTGTGTAAACATGATCACAAAGTATAAAATATAAAAGTACTACTAACTCATAATAAACTAATCATGTAAATTAACACAAACTATCCCATAATTAGCATATGTCATCAAGCTTAATAAAATATTAGTTAATCAACTAATCAACCATAATAACCCATGGATCAAATGAGTTCCTCAACTATAGAGAAATAGGGATGTGACATCCTTCCCTCCTGAATATGGTCATTGTTTCGATGAAATTTATTCAAATAGAAGTTATGAATTAAAAACATTATTTAGTAGAAAATAATATAGTATGTAAAAAATCAAGTAAACAAATGTGGAAATATCTAATAAAACTCATCATAGTCCTATCAATTAGCACTATCCTTAAAATATCGATCCCACAGGACCTTGCACTATGATACTTATCTATTACATAAATAGAATTTATGAGTGTTAATTATGCTAATTGGTTCTACCATAACCACCCTAGGATCTAGAACCTACAAATCATTCCAATCCAACTCATGTGAAGGATTAGCCATATAATTTTTAATATAAGACACATGGAAGACATTATGTAAGAGAGATAGAGCTAGTGGAAACTTAATCTTATATGCTATAGGGTTCACCACTTCCAAAACCCTGAAAGGTACCACATATCTCGATGAAATTTTTATTAACTTCCTAAATTCAATCAATATTTTCTAACATTGTACCCGTAAAAACATTTTATCACCTATACAAAACTAACTAGTTATTCTTTTCAAATCATCATAACCTTTTTTTCTATTATTTGCATCATCCAACCTCTACTTGATTGTACTAACTTTCTCTTCCATTTTTGAAAGTATCTTAGGTCTAAATACTACCCTATCTTCTAACCTATCTTAACTAATTGGTGTTCTACACCTCTTTCTATATAATGACTCAAATGGTATCATATTCAAATATAATTGGTATAATTTTTTGTAAGTAAACTCAACCAATGGAAAGTACTCTTATTACTTATATTTATGATCCATATAATACATACAAAGGAGATCTTCTAAAATTTTATTAACTTGCTCTATCTATCCATTAGTCTGTGGGTGATATGAAGTGTTGAAGTTCAATTGTGTACCTAGATCTGAATTTAGAGTCAACTAAAATATATAAGTCATCCTCAAATCATGATCCAAAATAATCTTATTTAGAAAACCATGTAACTGATATACTTCCTTTATGAATCTATTCACAAGAGTAGATACATCATCAGTCAAGTTTGTTGATATAAAGTGAGATACCTTGGTTAGTTTGTCAACTACTACCAAGATCATGTCATGCCTATTCCATGAAAATGGTAAAATTTGGATAAAATCCATATTGATCACCTACCACTTCCATTCTGGTATGTTGTGTGGATATAAAAATCCATCTAGATGCACATGTTTAGCTTTCACATACTGACGTTCCAGAGAATGAGACACAAAATCTATTGCATCTCTCTTGATTCCTTTCCAAAAATAGAGTGGTCTAAATTTATCCATGAACTTGGTTAGTCCTAGATGTATTGAATATGGGGCATTGTGTAATTCTTTTAGCACCGTGATCCTCATATTCTATATATTTGGTACATACATCCTACCATTGTACCATAAAATACTATATTTCTCTATTTTGAATCCCTAATACTTAGGATTTTGAGCATTCTCAGATAATGCTTTCCTGACCTAATCATAGAATTCATCTCTTAGTGAGAATTTTCTCACTTTATCCTTGAAATTACTCTTGATAAGGGAATTAAATAATCTATTTTCCTTACCTTTGATATAGTTAATATTAAAATCATAATCATAAAATAACTCTAACCATCATTTTTTATGAGCATTTAGATTTATTTGGGTGAAGATGTACTTGAGTCCCAAATTATCAATCTTGAGTTTAAATGGTTTTCCCAACAATAATACATCTAAAATTATAAAACATGCATAATTACCACAAGTTATAGGTCATGAGGGGCATATTTTACCTCATAAGGCTTTAATTTACTAGATTCATAGGCTACCACTAAACCATCCTACATAATAACTCCTCCAAGTCCATCCCTAGATCCTTTGCTAATAATTGAGAATTGACAATTAGGACTGGTAACTCTTAGTATTGGTGCTGAAGTAAGCTTCCTTTTCAGTTCCTAAAAGGCTACTTCACACTTGTTTGAATAGATGAAACTCTGATTCTTCCACTAAAGAGATGTAATCAAATTATCTATCTTAGAAAAAATTAGAATGAATTTCCTATAATAGCCTATTAAACCCATGAAAATTATTACCTCATGTATATTATTTGGTGTTGGCCACTCCATAATGGTTGTTATATTTACTAGATATACTAAAATACCATCTATAGAGATAATATGTCATAGATACTACATTTTCTCTTGAAAAAATGCACACTTAGACAACTTACCATACAATCTATGCTTTTGTAAACATTACAAAACTAATTCTAGATGTTGTAAGTGCTCTTCCTCATCCTTCAAATAAATGAAGATGTCATCAAGAAAGACCAACATAAAATGATCTAGGTAATATATGAACACACCATTCATAAGATTCATGAATGTTTTTAGTGCATTCATCAATCCAAGTAATAACACTATAAATTCTTAGTGCCCATATCAAGTCATATATGCTATTTTCAAAATATCCTCTTCATGAATCCTCAACTAGTGATATAATGCTCTAGGATCAATCTTAGAAAATATGGTTACCCCTTGAATGTGATCAAAGATATCATCAATACATGGAAACAAATATCTATTCTTGATCATTACTTTAATCAACATCTTATAGTCTATGCATAGATGAAGTGTGTCATCCTTCTTATTTATGAAGACAAATAGAGCACCCCATGGTGACACACTTGGTCAAATCAGACATTTTGACAAAATATCTTGAATTTTTGCATTTAACTCAACCAATTCAGTGGTTTTTATTTTATATAGTACCATAGACTATAGTTCTAATCTAGGTATGATATCAATTGTTAAATCAAACTCACACTTGTGTGGCAATCCTAGTAATTATTCTAGGAACACATGATGGAAGTTACTTAGAAAAGGATAATCTTCAATAGATGGTTCCTAAAATTCTTCCATCTCATTTATCTTAACAATAAATGCCTGAAAACCCTTATTTTAAGATTTTTTGAGTTAAACTATAGAAATTTGCCTTAGTTTCAACTCCCTTCTCTCACTTTAAAGTTGTGTATGATTTATGAAATTATCTTGACACTCAACCTTCTTCAAAAAAAAATCAACCTTGGATTTATGATTTGCTATCCAATTGACTCTTAAGATCACATCATACAATCCCAATAGTTTTACATAAAGATATTTTATTGTAGTAAATGTAGGCAATCTAATCTCTGCTTTGACTAGACACTTGTCAACTTTGAACTTTGATTCATTCCCATATTGTACTGACCATGCATTTTCCATTACTCCATATTTTTTAGATAACTTATTAAGCACTCTAGGAGCAATGAAACATTTTGTAACTCCCATATCAATTAAAATAAAAGCTAGATGATTAAACAAAATAACTAATAATTCTATGGGTGAAGCTTGATACTCAACTTATTGATTATCAATAATTGTATAAATCTAGTACTAAAATGTACCTTACTAAGAAGCTAAACCCTTATTATTTGATTTGTCTTGAGGGAATTCTCTATCAAATTAGTCACCTCCACATATGAAACAACCTCCAACTGATCCTTTCTTCTCAGTCTGTTGGTTTCCCTTGAAACAATTACCAAGTTTCCTATTACCTAAACCATTATTGAACATGGTATTCTAATATTTGAACTAACCCTTGGAATATCTGCTCCTTTGCTTCTAGTTCTTCTTTAAATTTGGTTTAGAACTTCCAAATTTCTTTTTGAAATTATCTCTAACTTGGTCAAGAGATTTTAGTTTTTGTTCTTACTTGACCACCTTCTCAAACACTTGATCCATGATATAAGGACCATGGACATCTACTTCACCACTTATTTGGGGTTTTAATCCCATGATGAATTTCCTAATTTTGAACCTCTCATCTTCTCGATATTGAGGTACATACTTAATAAGCTTGGTGAATTGCTCCTAGTATTCATTCACCAATAAATCCCCTTACTTAATATTTTAGAATCCATAATCTTTTGGTAAAAGTACAACTTTGGAATCCATCATGACCTAAATAATTCCATAAATTATTCCCAAATATGGGTATTTGAGTTGAGTTTCATATTGAGATTCTTGTTTTCCCACCAAGTCGTTACTTTACTATCAATATTTTAAGATCCCTAGATTGATTTTGTGACTTTAAAATATTTTTAAATCTCAAAATACTTCTCTATTTCTATTATCCATGCTTAAACTCCATCTCCTAAAGTAGTTCCATCAAATTTGGTTGGATTCACCTTTTTCATGTTGTATGCTAACTTTAAATCTACTTGAGCTCTCGCATCTTGTGTCACCTCCTCATGCCTCTACTCTTGAAGACATTCTTGATCATCAAGTTCTTTTTGAGAATTTTACTATTCATAACCATGCACTTCTTATTTTAGGGTCGTGATCTAGTCCTTAGTTTCTTGCATGGTTTTAAGGATTTGGTCCAACTTTGTAGCTTACTTAGTTGCAAACTAATCTGGATCAATGGAGGGTTTAATATTTGAAGTACCTTCACTTCATTATCTAGCATGCATCATTATTCTTCCTATTAATCAGGAGAATAAGTTTGCATTAGCAGACACATTAAATCCTAGAGTTTGAGCCTCGGATCTGATACCATAATGTAACAAACCCACTGGGTTTTACTAGAATATTACAATAATTTTTAAAAAATTAAATAGACATATTCAACATATAGATTTCACCATGAGAAATCTTAACTAGTGATATTTAACTAAATTTATTAATTTAGTTAACTATAAAGGTTATAGCTAATCCACTCAGCTAAAAATCACCATGAACAAATATACAAATCATGAATAATACTAAATTACCATAATTACTGCATCACATCATAAATGATATAGTACAAATTTAGTCATAATTGATATAATATCATAGCTTCTACTATATAAGTACAATGTATAAATGATACAATATCATCAACACATAATATTATCTCAAATGATAAAACATGATACAAAGCTCCTCTAACCAGATTCTCCATGACTCATGTATCAGTATGTAATCCCAAGTGTAGTCTCAAGTATAGTACTCTATCTAGAAGGGAGAGCATCATCCGAGTGCTTTTCCACACCAACCACAAACTATAGATCCCCCACACTATCTCCCAAATAAGGGGATGATCCTCCCTTTATAGATGGGTAGATAATGATAGTATGGGAATCTAGAGTAACAAACTAGAACCCATATGTCAAATATATCTAATACATAATGTGTAACATAAATAAATTAGTTATAATATGATATCACATAAATATGAAAACTATATCAACATATGAAATGATAATGTTTATTAAACATTACTTTGTCTAAAGTTTTTAATAATAAATGAACTCTAGGATCAGTTAAATTCATGCACACCACTTAATTAGTTTACACCTCATCTTGCATTGATGGTTCTAATTAAACCAGTGCAATCCATCCACTACTTAATTAGGGTCATGAATGTGAGATTTGGTAAAAACATAATAATAATAATAATAATAATAATAATAATAATAATAATAATAATAATAATAATAATAATAATAATAATAATAATAACAGATTTATTCATAAGCATTCTTCCTTAGCACAACCAAATTTAGCTAAGTATGTAATTTATCATACATTAATTTATCAAACAAATGAAGCGTAATGAATCCATTTATCTAGTTTATTACATATAATAAATAGAATCCAAAAATAGTCTTAAACATACCATCTGGGTATTATCTCATCAAAACTGTTAATTACTTATCATACTAACTCATAATTTTATTTTTCCATGAAATAATAGTATATTTTTTAAGCTTTATAATCATAGTTTATATTCCTCATATAAACAAATCCAGTCCAAACATCATAATTGCTTATATTAAACTCTTAATATGATATTTTAATTCTTATATCCATAACATTAAAATATAACTCAAGCAATCAATTACACACCAATGGTAATAATGTTTTTAAGAATAATACAAATAAGTATGATATACGTATATATATTTAAATGGTATAATATATTTAGATGTATTACATAGCCTAAAAATGAGTATTTATACCATATATATTAAATTACCTAAAACATTTTTAATATGATACTATTATTTATAGTATATGGAATATTCTAAGTAGACATCCATTGTCCATGACTTAGAGTATTTTGTATACTATAATGTATACATCTAGTCCATAATTTATCCCCATATCCCCTTTTTAGAGACTAGATAATTTTCCCACATTTTCACTTGTTTAAAATAAACATACAAACTTTCATAAAATCCAAATATAGCATACATCCAATCATATGTTCTATTTGATTAAACAAAAAAAAATTAGTTCAATCATTTTGTAATTTTCATAAAATCAAATGCATAAAATTAATCTAAAAACACAGTTGACTAAGCCCCATATGGGTCATACATATAACCATATGAAACATAATGAATGCCTTTATTTAAATAATTCCTCATGCTCAATCCCCCCAATTGACTGTATTTAAAACTATCTATTATTTAAAAGACTATTTTAAAATACATAGTCATCCTTGTTTGGGTATAATGTTTAACACATTAATATCATATAAAAACTTATGAAATCAATAACCAAATTAGGATTAATATTTGTATAAAACATAGTTCACATATAATCATCTTCCTACCAGTACTTGGGTTCTTAAAAATGACTAATTGACTAATTTCACAAAGCCATACAAACATATATACATGTTACATAATTCAATAATATAACTATATTATGGAAACATATATGTTTTTTTATTAAAATTAACATAATTGAGTCTTAATGCCTAATTCTCATATATAGGTGCATTCATAATGTATGCAACTACCCTCCATAAAAAGCCAAACAAATTTAAAAGATATTTTATAATAAAATATATAACACATAATTGAGTATCATAGATACACATAAACATATATGTACACAATTAATAATATATATATATATATATATATATATGTATGTATGTATGTATGTATGTATGTACATACATACATACACACACACACACACAGACACACACACACACACACACACACACACACACACACACACACACACACACACACACACACACACACACACACACACACACACACATATATATGAAATCAGTACCACACAAATCCCTTTAAAAATTGGTGTATACATAGTGTGGTACTGATTTCATTTTAAAGGGATTTGTGTGGTACTAATTTCATATATATATATATATATATATATATATATATATATATATATATACCTAAAGACAAATGGTGTATACATAGTTGAATATCAACAACTAACTTGAGTTTCAATTCATAATTCAAATACCCAAATGAGTATATATATAAATGATTAAAATAATCCAATTCAAGCCACAAATATATATCCATCAAGGATAGTTTTCTATTAAATGTACATAGATTATTCTAACTAAGAGAGAGAGTTAAGACAAGTTTCGTAAAAGCTTAATAGTCCAGGTATTTCTATGGCTTAACCCTCAACCCTATGTTTTATTTGAGTCAAAGGTGGGGTTTTTTGGAAGCCAATCCATCCATAGGGATCCATATTCCACTCAAAATATCTAGATTTAAAAAATATAAAATTCATTAATGGCCACTTCAACTGACTGTTTAGATGCATGCATAATTTGTTGTTGGCAATTTGTCCTATTAAGGCAAAATACCAACCCCTATAATTAAAACATTTTCCTGGACATCATAGTTTCTATAAATATCAATTGAAGAGTGAGTTGTTAAGTTTCATGTTCATAGTGTAAGTGTCATTCTAAGTTTTTTACAAAGTTTCAAGTAGTTATGTGATCTAAAAGTGTTTTGATGGTGATATACAAAAGGTGGCAGCTAATGACTCTTAGGTATACTCAGTATGTTCAACTATAATGATTTATAATCCTTAAAAATAGGTAATGAACATACATAAAAGTTTCATGGAGAGATAAATTGAAGGTGATAAGGTAATTTTCTATGTTATTCATTAACATCTCCTTATGAAGTCATGTGTATGAGGTCAAAAGTGAATATTTTGGCTAGGAAATGATAAAATTATACCTTGAAAGGCCATTAAATATTTAAAAATAATTTTAAATACTTTAAAATACATGTAATTACCTTAATTATAAAGTCTCATACTTTGAAAAGGTCATTTAATGCAAGTTTCAGTGTGGAAAAGGTCATGCTTGAGATCACAAGTGCCAATTTTTGGCCCAAAAGCATTTAAAAGGAATTAATACCTATCATAACATGTTTTTTGACTCATGGTATTATCCTTATCACCTTATATTGGTGGTTATAATTTTAAAGTGTGAATAAAAGGTAAAATGAGAGGATCATCCTACAAAAAAATTTATAAAAATTCATGAAATAATAGATTTATAAAATTAGTAAAAGTACTAAAAGGATTATATTGATCATAGGCCACTTCAAGTGGGAAACATCCTTTGATAAAGATCAATACAATAAATTCATGGATTCCTTCATTGGCCTCAACACTTATATATTAAGTCTAATCTAAGTAACTACGACTTCCCTTGAATGTGGGATAAAACAAAATGTACATGGGATGACGTACAAAGCATATGCATCCATAGAAACTATTACACTAACAAAATAAAGAGAAGGGGTAGCATGAGTTCCTAACATCCCCTCCCTCTTAGAATAAGATTTGTCCTCAAAGCTTTAGATATGAGAATTGGTGCTAAATCTGAAATAGTGGTTTCCATGTTGCATCCTCTATGTGCATTCCATGCCATTGAATTAAAACCTCTATGATGGAGTAATAGCAAAGTTGGCATATGAGCCTATCTGGGATTGCCTCCAGCTCGAGAAGGATGGATCCTTAATTATCAAGTTATAGTAAAATAGTTTATACTCTGATGTTTATGCCAAGAACTTTCTTCAAACAAGAGACATGAATAGTTCTTCAAATGCACACTTAGCATCTTATGTCCATGTAAAAGAATCATTTTTCAAAAAAATTGTTATCGGAGCTAAAACTTTCTTATAATACTTGATAAACCTATGCTAGTATCTAGAAAGCCCTAAAATACCATAGAGACTCTTGAGTGTCTGAGGATGAGGCCAATTTATTATGGTAGCTATTTTTTCAAGATCTACATAAACCCATTGAGTTGAAACAATATGCCCAATACACTCCACTTTGTCTTGTCTAAAAGAACATTTGGACATTTTTGCACAAAGATGATGTTTATAGAGAAGTTGAAGTGTGAGATCTAGATGTTGGAGATGCTCAGACCATGTTTTACTATAAGGATATCATTGAAGAAGACCAAAATGAATTTATATAGGTAGGGCCATAATATTTTATTCATCAATGCCTGGAATGTTGAAGGAGAATTAGTGAGGCCAAAGGGCATGACCAAAAACTTATAGTGGTTATCATGTGTGTAATAAGTTGTCTTAGGGATATCATCCTCATGAAGCCAGATCTGGTGATATCTAGAGTAGAGATCCAACTTGGATAAAATATTGGACCATGAAGCTCATCAAGAAGCTCATAAATAATAGTGATCAGAAACTTATCTTTGATTGTGATGTGATTAAGTGCATGGAAGTCAATATAGAGGTGTCATGACCCATCATTTTTCTATACAAGGAGAATTAGGGAAGAATATGGGCTAGTATTGGGATGAATAATGCCTTGATTTAGTAAGTCTTGAATGATCATATCAATCTTGGTCTTTTTCTAAAATGGGTAGTGATAAGGCCTAATGTTGGGAGGAACACTTCTAGGAAGGAGTTGAATATGATGTTCCTATAGCTGTGAAGGTGGTAATCCCACTAGTTTAGAAAAGACACATGTATACCTATGTAGAATGGTTTGTAGATTAGGAGTAGTGGAGACCATTGATGATTGCATTTGAATGGAATGGAGCTGGGTAATGATGCCATCTAAATTATTATTAATAATCATTTCTATATGATGTGAATTAATGATGCTAAGAGATCCTAGTTGTAAGCCTTTCAATGTGTGTTTTTTCCCATTGTCTAAAAATAACATCTAAAGTTTAGCAAAATCCCATAAGATGGGTCCAAGTGTGTATAACCATTGGGCTCCTAAAACAATATCACATATACCTAAGGGCAAGGTAAACATGTCTAATCACAAGTTATAATCTTGAATAGAAACACATTATGATACCTCCCTTTGCAATGTAATATTCCCCTATTGGCAATCATGACTTCAAAGTTAGAGCAAGGATGGATAAAACAATTAACTTGTTTGGTGATCTGAGGGGCAATGAAGTTATGAGTACTACTTTAATAAATGAATATTATGAGAGGGACATTCTTGAACCCTTGACATTTATGGTTTGTGAGGTGGTGACTCCTACTAAGGCATGGAGAGATATCTTTAGTTGGTCTTCCTAAGAAGTAGGTTCCACAATCAATGAATCTTCTTCTAGATCATCTACTACATCTTGAGCATCTTTGAAAACTTCAATTTTAGGTGGAGAATCCACATCTAGTAGGTAGATATTTTCCTTTACACATCAATGTCCCCAAGTGAATTTGTCATTATAATTATAATAGAGTCCTTTTTCTCTATGGGCTCACATCTCTACTTTAGCCAAACACTTGATAGGAGTGATTCTGGGGGCTAGTTTTATTTGTGATTATTATGGAGTTGTATTTATAAATGGAGCAAAATTATATTTGAATCACTAATGAGATACGATCTTGTCCTCTACCAACTTAGCCAACCCTAGAGCTTCCATCATTGTGTTGGGCCATAAAATTTTGACGTTTGATTGAATTGCATCCTTCAATCCACTAACAAAGTAACTCATGAAGAATTCATTAGATAATCCCTTTGTGTGATTGGATAGTTTTTCAAATTATGTTTGATATTCTCTCATGGTTCTTATTTGGAAAAGTTTAGTGAGTGCTCCAATGAAGCCATCAAAAGCACTAGGGCCAACCTATTTTAAAATGAGGGTGCAAAAACCAATCCATATGGGCTCATCATGAGCTTTGGTATACCAATGATACCATTGAAGGGATTCATTTTCCAAGTGAAAGGATGTAAGAAGGACCTTATTGGCATCAAAAGTATTATGTAAACTAAAATATTGTTCTACTGAATAAATGTATTTGGTTAGATCTACACCATTGATTCAAGGATAATTAAGCTTCAACCCATAAAAATTATTAGAAGAAGAAAACCCAGTGTCTAAAGAAGACTTTGGATACCATCTATTATGCATGATGGTATGTTGAATATTGAGGCTGAGAATTTTTTCATTAAGATCTTTGATGTGGGTCTTGAGGATGACAATTTCATCTTCCATGTTTTTGGCTCCTATTTAGGTTACTACCATGACCAGAATGATTTTTTTTTAGAAATGGGTGGGAAAACTAGAGTTAAGACACATTTAGTAAGGGAATTTTTTAATTTGGATGAAATCAGAATGGGTAAAGGTAGTTTTACTAATTGTTTTGCATAGTGGGAGTATGATTGACGAAGGTGAGGATAATTTTAGGAGAGAAAATGGTAAAACTAGAAAATTTATAAAAGAGGGTCAAAGGAGTATAAAAGGGAGATGAACACTATGGAAAAATTTCAAGGTAAACAAACAAAAATAGAAGTTATGGCAAAAACCAAAAAATGGAAAATTGAGATTTGCAGGAATTAGGAGTGGAATCAGGATATGGGACCTCAAAGAAGAAAATGTGGGGAATGGAATTTTAGGTGTTTGGATAATGTTTGAGGATCAATAGGGATATAGATAGAGAGAAATGGATTTTTTTTATTTCTATTTTCTATCTATTGTAAGTCCTTTGAGAGTCTTCTGATAATCTGTGGATAGTTTTTTAAAACTGATAGAATGGAGATTTCTTGATTTTTGGTTTCTATCAATTATATAGATGTAAGCCCTTTGATAGTAAATAGATACTATATTGATTAGTTTTTTGATAATCTACTAGAAATATTTTTAAACTGATAGATATGGACCTCAAGTTTCAATGGCTGCCTAAGGGTTTAAATATATTGCTCTAGCCACCAATGCCATCTAATCGAGTATCACTCTCCAAAAACATTTTGGCAATGGATTTACCTCTAACCGATAGCTCTTATTTTTCCTCATGGATGGTAAATGCTCGATCAAGAAGGGGCCATTTCCCATTTTGATGGTAGGTCCTCTCAATGGGTCATCTACTTTGGGGTTCATGTGTTACTCCTCATAATGAGTTTTAGGGATTTCACCCAAGCACTTTCCATAATTATAAGATCAAGTTTTTACCTTGATCTAAAATAGATTATTATGATACAAAAAATTATTTAAATAAATTATGTTATAAAACAAATTTAATATTTTTTGAAAAATTACTGAAAGGAATTATGTAGCAGAACATAGTTAAGACTTTTTGAAGGAAACAAATTAGCCCTGAAAAGCCCTCTGATACCAAATGAGAGGATCTTCCTATAATAAATTAATAAAAATGTATGAAATAATAGATTTATAAAATTATCAAAAGAACTAAAAGGATTATATTAATCATATGCCACTTCAAGGGGGCAACCTCCTTTGAGCAAGCTCAATACAATAAATTCATGGATGCCTGCATTGGTCTCAACACTTACTTATATACTAAGTCTAATCTACACAAATACTACTTCCCATGAATTTGGGATGAAAAAAATGCTCATGGGATAACTTAGAAATAATATGCATCCATAGCAACTATTACACTAATAAAATAAATAGAAGGGGTAGCACAGGTTCCTAACATAAAAAGAGAGGTTATTTCATATATTTTCTATGCAAGGTAAAAAATTATATGGATTTTATGTACATATGAGTCTAGGAGTAGGTATAATAAGGAATTTAAGTTATTCTATAAGAATTTCACGGTAATAAGATTTAAAATAGGACCAAAATTGGTTCACATGCTTTATTTAGCTTCTTTGCACATAGTGAGAGCCCTTCAGGTTTGCAAGTGGTATGACCATGAGAGAAAAAATCAAGGTCTAAAAATTTGGTTAGAAAAATTAATCTCAAAGGGATTCTAGATATGGAAAGTGGCTCTCAAATTGGTCATATCTCCTTCAGTAACCATCCATTTTAAGTCAAGGCACTCATTATGGCTCCATCCAAGTAGGTAGTTGGTTTTCTATGTTTTCTCTTCATCAGGGTATCATGGCATAAAATTTCAAGATTTTGGAACTTTTCAAGAACATAATTCACCTTTACATGGTAGTCATCAGTCCTTTTCCACGTGTGTGAGCATTAAATATATCTCAAGAAGACAAAGGAGTGCAATTTTGTAGTCTACAAACATATGAAGAAGAATTGTATGGTCTAGGAGAGAGAAAGGGTTTCAATGTTTTCTTAGATTATTATTTGAGAAGGTTCCTTCATGTTAATATGTTCCTCATGCAAATATTTGAAAATTTTCTTTAATATTCACATCAAGAAGCCATTGGTGGCTCTCAAGAAGTCATTATTTAGCATTTTTAAGGTTTTTTAGCCTTGGTTAAGGATATTAGCAGACTCCTAGGTTTCATTTTCACCCTCTTATGTTCACTCAAAGGCATCCAAATTGATATGTGTGGTATAGGATATGATCATGCTTGAATAGGACCCTCAAAATGGTCTTGAAATAATCCTTATGTCCTCTTTCAGCTCCATCTTGTTTAATCTCCATCTTCACTATCTTACACTACCATTTTTCACTATGGTAAGCTCCATTTCCACCCTCAGTTTCATATGTTCCCATCATCCTTCACATTTTATCACTTTCATTAATCTCCATCTCGTCAATCCATTACAAATAGGTGTCAAGGATTGATAAAAGCATTATGGTAATGATGGTGGGGTTATGCTACCTTGGTACACTAATAAATTGAGGTGAAATCACCACCTATAGCTATAAAAGTACACCCAAGAGTTTCTCATGAGGTACAAAGGAAGAAGGGTGTAGAAGATATCTCTTTCAAGTTTTTCTTTCATTCCTCTCAAATAAAGATGTAGTAGCTTGAAGACAATGATAATATCCCTATTTGGTGACCTCCCAAGTTTAAATTTAGTCTCTGTTCATACAATATGACTAAACACAATCACCTATAGTTATACTATATAGCCTTTTTGAAGGTTGACATCATGGTATAAATGATAGTGAAGGTGGGTAATAAATGAAGGGTTATTAATCCAAATTTGACTTCATTCATGTAATAAAACCTTAGAATCAATCATAAACTTGTATTCAAGTGCCTTTTGAGACACCCACAGGCCTATATTCAAGTCAAAACCTAAATTAGCAAGTGTCTTAGAATTCTTTAGGCCTATTTAGGTTTTTGGAGCTAGTTTGGCTAAACAAGTGAATGATCTATAGGAGCTTGATAACCTACTAAGTTACCTCAGGTGTAATACAAGTTCAAATCCTTGAATGGATCAGTAAGCACAAGAATAAACCTATAGTCATCTTTAAGGATAGTCATAATCCAAGGAGTGAATAAGCTAATGAAGAGGCTTTCAAGGATGTTGACCTTCAAGAGAGGTTATTGAGATTATAGAGATTATTATACAAGTGAAGGACTATTTAACCTCTTATTACCTATTGTAAAACTCCCTAAGAATCCTAAAACCCTATAATAGTCCATATAAGGACATGATATCATGGATAGTCAATAATGTAGTGAGAGAAGTCTGTGATCAATAAGATGGAATAGTGGTATGAAGGAGATAATGTTGTAAGAAGATGGACATAAGATTTTTATCAAAATAATATTTTAAAGAAGAGCCAAACTTAGTTTTTTTTTCATTTTTTCATATGAATCACCACCTACATCTAGGTAAGAGACCTTTCAAGCATGTTGATAGTCAAACTAAGACAAAAGGGTCTTGTCATGTTTTTGGTTTCATAAGGTTCCTGCCATGCTTGGGGAATATCTTGGAATGATGTAAGAATATCTATCAAACTATGACCTTAAAATTACATAAATAATAAATCAAAATTTCATGAAGTGACTACCTAAATCCATGATAACACCACCATATCTCCAAGCTTAGAGAGGATGAGAGCAAAACAATATATGATGGAGTTTCATGATCAAATGGAGGAATTTCATGATCATGGAAGGTTATTAAGACAATAATTATGGATGAGGTTATAGGATGAAGAGGGGGAAAATTAAAAAATGACATAGTAAAGATAAATTGTAAATATACATCTACAGTGATACCAAATGGCAATTTCATTGACACAGTCATTTATATGCCCTAAAGTGTAATATAAAGAACATCCACTCAAAAATGAATCTTGTGAGATATTATTGATAATAAAATAGAAAATGGACATATTAAAACATTTTTCAAGACTAATAAATCATGGTTAACTCATGAAATTAAAGGTACATAGGCCTATACAAAAAAGAGCAGTGTAAAGGGCCTAAAAGCTTTATTTGAGAAAAATATGCCCAAGAAAGAGATATGAGGAAGGTATGGTGTAACATAGGTGACATAGTTATGAAGAGTGACTAATGAGGCAAAAGGTTTTCATAGATTTAAAAACATTTTTTTGATACTCTTTGGCTCTAACACATGGTAATAAAATAAGGTATACATAGTCATAGGTCTTATGATGCAGGAAAACATAGGCAACTCAAGCTAAATATTGATAAAAATTCACCTATAGGCCACTATATATGGAATTCAAGTATGAAAATTAGTGGGTTAAATAATAATGAGTTAATATATATAAATATCATATTGGTGAGGTCCATTTAGGAGGGTAAATATTCACTATTTTTTCATAGTCAACCCTATGTTTGTTGATAATCATAAAGCAAGCAGTCAAACTTCTTGAAGTGTGTATAGGTGTGGTAGAGGGTATCAACTTCATTGAAGTGTTTGATGAGCATGAGAGAGTGATTTTAAATGTCCATAAACCTATTTAGAGGTGATAACATTCCAAAATCAATGCAAACCATGCCCTTGAGGGAAAAAGCAAGAAGATAGTCACCAAACCCTTGAGAGACATAGTCATATTTTGAGCTCTTTCATGGGCTAGTTCTTCATTTGGTGGGTATTAATATAGTTTGAATGGTCATTTTAACCTTATATGAGATATTTGAGTGAATAAATATGTATAAAACTTGTTTTTTAAGACACCTCAACTTTGTTTCTTGCATACACAATCTTGACAACCATTCAAAGCACATTTTCACCATGTAGAGAACCTGACACATCGTTTGCATGGGAGATCTTAATTTTCATGGTTGATGATGGGGTAAATGTAATTAATTTTCATGGTAAGTGGTTTCCCATCATATTTTTGTATGCTATGAAAAATCATTAAGAAACTATGGACCTCTTAAACCCTTGCAAAACCCCCATAACTACCCAATGGAGAAAAGAAGCTAAAATATGAATCTAGTTGATGAGTTTGAGCTATCAAATGAACTTTAAGGTATTATAAACTCCATCAATCACCTTATTGACTAGTTATTTGGCACATGCAATACCTTCACTATATAGACTAGGCCAAATAAGGTAATTTTGAGCTTAAAATCAAAAAAAGAAAGGTTAATTGCATATTCAAAGGATTTGAGAAGAAATATGGAGTATTAAAATCCATTAATAACAATTCCACAACCATAAATATGGGTCATTTTATTTATTTAAACATGTAGATAGGTTTGAAGGTCATGAGAAGGAGTTATTTGCATGTAGGGTGAAGAAGAATGGCTTGATCAAGCCCATACCATGACTCCAGAGCATCCTCTATAGGTTTTTCAAGTTTAATACATTGTATATGATATTTTAGACTCATCATAAAGTCAAGATATTGAAGAAACTATGCACACACCTATGCTTGTCCTTGGTATCACAAGATAAGGCCATCAAAAGGGGGTAAAAAGAGCCAAAGTAGGGTCATGATGTCACTTAAAAATACAATTAACATAATAATTAGGTCCTAATAGATATTTATCCTATGTTTGATCCATATGGAAGCACTATCATTGATCATTTTGGCCAAAGAACACTAGACACTGCCTAGAAGGCCCATTTTCCACTCTAAGAGGAGACTTCACATGCTCACCCTAATACACACCATTTTCATGGGAATATAAGGACTATATGGGATTTATATGGCCTAATAAAATAACATTTTGTGGAATTCGTTTAGGTATTCAAGGCTCAGGATTTATGAACAATCATTAAGAGCCCATAGCACTATAAAACCCTACAATAGACCTATTTATGGATAATTGAAAAATTATACTTCCAAAATCATTGAAAACTCATGAATACCACTTGTATCATAAATTAAACTCTGATATCTTCATGTTCATGACCATTTATTATATGGATGTTGTACAAACTTGGTAGAAAATAAGTTTTTGAGATTAAAAAGTAGAAAAAGAAAAGTACAATGTAATTTAAAGAAATTCCAATCATTATTGAGAAAATATTGACAATTTTTATTTCTCCTCAAATCATCATATGATCATAAATATTCTTTCAAGTGTCCTTGGGAGCTCATCTAAAATAGCTAGTTTACATGAAATAAAGGAAAATCTAACCTAGTTAACTAGTTTGACTAATTTGTAGGTGTTGCTTGCCAAGGAGGAATATTTTAATGATATAAGACATTGGTTCATGTATTTAATGTATTATTTTTTTAGGTTTTCAAGGTTTTTTATATGTTCTAATGGCCATCAATCACAAAATGTTAGGCTACTAGGCCTATTTTGGCCTAGTAAGCCTATTTACTCAATCAAGTGAAGAATGGCATAGAAGATTGTTGATAAGAGATAATGTGGAGTTGTAATTATTTTCATCTAATAAATATCATGAAAAAATTATCCATGATGTCAATTACACGCTTAATTTATTCTTGTGATAAGTTAACTAGCTTTCAACTACTTCAAACACATCCATAACTAATCTTGAGTTCTAATTCATGAGTTAACTCACTTCAACAGTAGTTTTCTAATAAATATGTGGAGTATCATGTTAAATAAGGATCTTAAACAAGACAAATAGGGACCAAAACCTTGTTTTCAATGCCAAAGAGATCATACAAGACACTAAACACAAGGAAACGTCTTGAGAACTATTGTTAGAAAATTGTAATTGAAAATTGACTTGAGTTAATGTTTAGATGTCTTCTTATATCCCCTATGACAAATTATCTATATATTCATGTATTTTGATATATATTCATTTATTTAGGCCATTTTTCATTATCCTTGAGGCTGGTATAGAGAAACCATACTAAAATTGTAACTTGCACTAGAAGTCAATAAAGAAAGCTATTGCAGATTCATTCATGGTTGTAGTGTATACTTTTGATTGTTGATCTACATATAAGTGTGATAATTATTTAATTATGTAGGTCCTTTCCTCACTTACTACTATGATTTCATCCTCTACAGGTCACCTAAAGAGTTAAAGAATAGAAATTATGTTGAATAATTTTAGTATGTAGTGTCTTTAAAGACCTTCATTTCCACACCTTCAATTTACAGACCTTCTATCGCACCTTCATTTGAAACTTTTATGTTTAGGAATGATATAAGAAATTAATGTTGACAAATTTTTCAATTTTGATTTATATGTGTGCCCAACTTTCAAAGTTTATAGAGGATCATACATAATTTAGGTGCATCACCAACATAACATAGATTTACCTTTTAGTAATCTTCCTTATATTTTCATCTCAAAAATCAAGTAGGTTTAGTAATTGATCCAAAATTAACATATTTAAAAGACGTATCCTCACAAGCTAGAGGTTTGGTCTAACTATAGGTATCCCACATCCTTATACCATTCCAATGTTAGTCTAGGTATGAAGCAGATCTAAGCAATCTACCTTTAGCAAGGTGTTATCTGGGTTGCTATCATTAGCTCAACAACTTTTCATAGTCCATCACCATGCAAAAATAGTAGTCTCCATGTTTGTTTTCCTCAAAATAGAAGCTTAACTGAAGTTAATGGATGATTATTAACCCTAATCATCTCAACGCTTCTATAAAAATCATTTTATATTCTTTTTAAAATCTGCATGAAATAAACAATCATTGACCACTATATCTTAATAAATTTGTTTCCAATCTCTATTCCATGCAAATTCTAACATCGTATTGATGATTTAATTATTCCCATGCAAATACCTTCATCTAATACTATAGAGTATAGATTATATCACATGATAATACTGTTAGATATTATTAAATTATAGTTCCACCTGACTATGTTATCCCTTATCATATATACAATGATTATTAAATCATTTAATAATAATAAAAATGTATTCAATATATAAAAAACAAACCTTGGTTCAATAGTTAATCAAATATAAAGGTATTTAAAAGCAATGACATTTTTATCTTTTGACATATAGATGTAGCTTAAATAATAATAATAATCTTTAATTATTATCTTAACATTATAGATAGTTAATAAAAATAGAATATATCATCATATCATAACATTATTTAGTCATAACTAACAACAATTAATGTAAGTAAAACATAATCAAACCCACTCATTTATTAAAACAAGTGCATCATATGATCCTAAAATTAGTGAAATCACTCAAACAATCATATGATCATCATCAACAATCAAGATTATATGAAACATTATAATAAAAATCACCTAAAATAAAACTACACAAAACATGTTATGACATCTATATCAAACAATTAAATAAGAAACATGATATTTTAAGCGGTGTGTACAAGGGTTTCCAGATTCATTCTCTGTAGACCCCCAATGTCTACATCTAACCATTCTTTTTGATGATACTCTTTCCCCATCATACTCTGAGAGATGAATCTGTCCTACATCCACCTCACAAAAATGAAGGTAGTTAGCCTAAAACATTATTATATCGATAAAATAATATTGTATAAACATTATTACAATATAGAATATAACAGTACTGCTGACCATAGCAAACTAATCATGTAAATTAATCAATACAAACTATCCCATAATCAACATATCTCATCAAGATTAATCAAATATTAGTTAATCAACTAATTAACCATAATAATTCATGGATCAAACAAGTTACTCAACTAGCAATAAATCAAGATGTGACAAAATATTAAAAATATTATTCAATAAAACTACACATGTATGTGTGTTATGGACAAGTAGGAATGCCATGGTTCCAGAATTCACCCAATTAATTTGGAGAAGAAGGGAATTGTAAAATGTATTCATTTCCTAGATAAGGAAATGGATAATATTTTTAGTTGTCAATCCATTGATGGATACATGAAACTCAATGTGTTTACTATAGTTGTTGTGATGTTTAGAGAAACTTACTCATTTTTTGAAAACTTAGAGAATTAGGGGTGATAAATCCCCAATTTATATTATACATGTATAAAATAAATAACACCTATTGAGGGATGAAAATACATAAATTTAACTCAGTTTGTATTTGTAATCCTAAGGCATTATATGGGTTTGAATCCAAAATAGATTTATAGGCTATAATGCTAGAGGGTGAAGAATATCCAAGTCATACACTACATGCTTTAAATTAATCGACCCCTAAAAATGGATTTAGATTCAATTTTCACTTTGTTCTTGAATTCATAATCAAAATATAATGGATTACATCCATGCCCCTATCATTTTTGAATATAGAAAATGGTATGAAATATATGCCACCAAATTGTATTATGCTCTTTAAATTTTAAAATAGTATAATGTGCATGAATCTATATCATGCCTCCATTAATAAATGTGAAATATGTAATATTATGTAGATGTAGATTTGTAAATTCATAGTTAGCATATAATGGATTCCATCCATGTGTTATAAACCCATGAAAACCCTTCTCTTTATTTTGTTAATGTAATGGATGCTATGGATCCATATGTTTTATAAGTCACCCTATGAGCATTTTGTTTTATCCCACATTATGAGAAGTAGTAGTTTATTAGATTAGATTTAGTATATAAGTTAGTGTTGACACCAATGAATATATCCATGAATTCATTGTATTTATCTTTCTCAAAGGAGGTTTCCCCCTTGAAGTGGCCTACAATCAATATAATCATTTTAGTGATTCTACTAATTTTATAAATCTATTATTTCATGCATTTTTATCAATTTGTTGTAGGAGGATCCTCTCATCTGGTATTAGAGCACTTTTCAAGGCCACTTTTTTTTATTTTAGAAAATATTAACTCTGTTCTATGACATATTTCATTTAAATATTTTTTGTATCACAATAATCTATTTTAGATTAGGGTACAACCTAAATTCATAACTGTGGGAAGTGTTTGGTTGAAAGCCCTAAAACTCATTGTGAGGAGTACCATAAGAACCCTAAAGTAGCTATCCCATTGAGAGGACCTACTAGAGAAATGGGTAATGACCCCTTCCTAATTGAGTAGTCCCATCCATGAAGAAAACCAAGAGTTATTGTTGAGAGATAAATCCATGGCCAAATTTTTTTTGGAGAGTGGTACTCACTTAAATGGCATTGGTGGCTAGAGTGATATCTTTAAACCTTTAGGCAACCATTAAAACTTGGGGTCCATTTTTATCAATTTTAGAATATTACCATGGAGTATCCAAAAACTTTCCATATTAGATCTTTAGACTTGTCATACATTTTTTATCATATTACTAGCAGAGTATCAAAAAACTATCATATCATATCTTTAGTAGAATATCAACAACCTTTCCATACTAGTTTTAGCATATTACCAATAGAGTATTATAAAATACCATATCAGATCTATAGACTTCTTTCAACATATCTCTAGTATGTATTGCAGAACATAGTAACCAAAAACAAAAATTCTCCATCTTTCCATCTGTAGGCCCATTGATCCTCAAATTTTATCGACACACCTAAAATTCCATTCCCCACATTTTCTTCCTTGAGATCCCATATCTTGATTCCACTCTTAATTCCTGTGAATGTCAATTTACCCATTTTTTGGGCTTTGCCATAACTTCTATTTTTGTCCATTTGCCTTGCAATTTTTACACAATGTTCATCTTGATTTTATATTCCTTTGAACCTCTTTTATAAATTTTCCTATTTTTCCATTTTCACTCCTAAAATTGTCCTTATCTTTATCAATCATACTCCCACTATGTAAAACAATTAGTAAAACTACCTTTACCCATTCTAATTTTTCCCAAATTAAAATTCCCTTACTAAACATGTCTTAACTCTAGTTTTCCCTCCCATTTCAAAAAAAAAAAATCTCTTATTCTGGTTATGGTAGTAACCTGAATAGGAGCCAAAATTGTGGAGGATGAAATTTCCACCCTCAAGACCCACATCAAAGATATTAATGAAAAAATTCTTGGCCTCAATTATCAACATACCACCATGAACAACAAATGACATCTAGAGTCCTCTTCAGACATGGGGTTTTCTTCTTCCATCAATTTTCATGGGTTGAAGCTTAATTTTCATTGATTCCATGGTGTAGATTTGACTAGATAGATCTATCAGGTAGAATAATATTTTAGTTTCCATAATACTTTTGATGCCAACAAGGTCCCACTTTCATCCTTTCACTTGGAACATAAAGCCCTTCAATGGTATTATTGGTATACCAAAGCTCATGATGAGCCCATATGGACTTATTTTTTCACCCTTATTTTTCAATGATTTAGCCCTAGTACTTTTGATGACTTCACTAGAGTACTCACTAAACTTCACCAAATAGGCACTGTGAGAGAATATGAAACAAAATTTGAAAAATTGGCCAATCACATAGAGGGATTGTTTGATGATTTTTTTAGGAGTTACTTTGTAATTAGATTGAAGGATGTAATTCCATTAGAGGTCAAAATGTTCTATCCCAATACAATGATAGAAGCCTTATGTTTGGCTAAGTTGGCATAGGATAAGATCATAGCTTAGCAACGATTCAAATCCAATTTTGCTCTAAAAAAATTTAACTCCATAATGATCTCAAACAATGTTAGCCCCCATAATCACTCCTAAAAAGTGTTTGACTTAATCAGAGATGTGAGCTCGTAGATAAAAATGACTTTGTTATAATTATGATGACAAATTCACTCAGTGACATCACTGTGTAGAGAAAAATCTCTACCTAATAGATGTGGATTCTCCACCTAAAATTGAAGTTTTTGAAGATGCTCATGATATATCAGATGATCCAAAAGAAGATTCACTGATTGTGGAACCTACTTCTTAGGAAGACTAGCTATAGATCTCTCTCCATGCCTTAGCATGAGTCACCACCCCACAAACTATATATGTTAGGGGTTACTTCAAGAATCTCCCTCTCACCATACTTATTGATTCAGGTATTACTCATAACTTCATTGACCCTTAGATTACCAAATAGGTTGATTATTTTATCCATCCTTGTTCCAAATTTGAACTCATGATTGCCAATGGAGGCACATTAAATTACAAAGGGAGGTGTCACAATGTGCATATCTCTATCAGAGATTATAACTTTCACTCTAACATGTTTATCTTGCCTTTAGATGGATGTCATGTTATTTTAGGAGCCTAATGGTTACACACACTGGGACCCATCTTATGGGATTTTTTTGAACTTTGGATGCATTTTTTAAACAATGGGAAAAAACATAGATTGAAAGGCTTACAAATAGGGTCTCTCAGCATCATAAGTTCACATTATATGGAAAATATTCTTAAGAATAATTCACATGGCATCATTTCCTAGCTCCACTACTTTAAAATTCAACCATCAATAGTATCCACTACTCCTTCTAATCTATAAACCATTCTACATAGGTATGTAGGTGTTTTTTCCAAATCAAGGGGATAGCCCCCTTCATGGCCAAAGGACCATCATATTTAGATCCTTCTTAGAAGAATTATTATCAACATTAGGCCTTACCACTACCTATTTTAGAAAAATACTAATATTGAGATGCTCATTCGAGACTTATTTAAGCAAGGCATTATTCACCCCAGTACTAGCCCATATTCATCCCCAATTTTCCTTATCCAAAAAAATGATGGGTCATGACACCTCTACATTGACTTCCATGTACTTAATCACATTAGAATCAAGGATAATTTTCCAATACCTATTATTGATGAGCTTCATGGTGCTCATTTTTTCTCCAAGTTGGGTCTCTGCTCTGGATATCACCAAATCCATCTTCATGAGGATGATATCTATAAGATAGATTTTTACATGCATGAAGACCACTATGAGTTTATAGTCATGCCCTTTGGCCTCAATAATACTCCTTTAAAATTATAGGCATTTATGAATAAAATATTATTTCCTTACCTATGTAAATCCATTCTAGTCTTCTTCAATGATATCCTCATCTATAGTAAAACATAGTTTGAGCATCTCCAACATCTATAGCTTGCACTACAACTTCTCTCTGAACATCATCTTTGTGAAAAATAGTCCAAATGTGATTTTGGATATGATGAAGTGGAATATCTTAGGCATTTTTTTCATCCCAAGGAGTTTGGGTAGATACTAAAAAAATAGCTACCATGATAAATTGGCCTCATCCTAAGACTCTCAAGAGCCTCTATGGTTTTTGGGGCTGACTAGATACTATCACAATTTTGTCAAGGATTACGAGAAGATTGCATCTCCATTGATATATATGTTAAAAAAGGATTATTTTACATGGACACAAGCTTTTGAGTGTGTATTTGAAGAAATGAAACAAGCTATGTGTACTACACATGTTCTAGCTATGACATATTTTGCCAAGACATTCACTACTGAGAGTGATGCTTGTAGTAATGGACTTGGTGTTTTTATCTTCCAATAAGGATGCCCCATTATGTTCACCAGTAAAGGTTTCTATCAATAATTTATTACTCTCTACTTATAAGAAGGAGATGATGACCATTTTGTATGCAGTACAGAAGTGGTGGCCACACATACCAGGGAATCATTTTTCCATCAAAAATGATCACTAGAGTCTAAAAAAATTATTGAAACAATGGGTGTCTATGCCATCACAACATAAATGGGTTAGTAAACTCATGGGTTATTATTATGAGATCACTTATAAGAAAGATAAGGACAATATTCTAGTTGATGCTCTATCTCACACATTTGCAAACCAAGCTTCCCTTTCAGCATTTTCCACACCTATTCTAAATTGGTTGAATGTTTTAGAGCAAGGGTATGTCAATGAATCTTTATTATCTCAAATCATGCAATAGTTGGACACAAACCCCTCTATTGTACTGCATTATTCTTGGGATGGTGATTCTCTATGATATATTAGTCATCTAGTGCTTCCCTAAAGCATAGATCTTCAGTAGGTTGTATTATATAAACTCCATGCTTATCCATCTATAACTCACTCAAGGTTTCTCAAAACTTGTGAGTGGGAATGATGAAAATTCTTTTGGAAAGGAATGAAAAAGATAATTCAACAAATGGTGGATGAATGTGATACTTGCCAATGTAACAAAGGTGAAAAAACACTCATCTCTAGGTTCCTCAAACCCTTTCCCATCCCTACCAATATTTATACCAATATTTATATGGATTTAATTAAGGGGCTCCCTAAATTTGGAGGGTAAAAAGTGATCTTGGTTGTGGTTGATTACCTCTCCAAATGTAGTCATTTTTGTGCCCTCAACATCCCTATACCACCTTCATAGTTGCATAAATTTTCTTGGACCAAATTTTCCATCTTCATGGAATTCCTTCATCCATTGTCTTTGATCATGATTCAACCTTCACCAACCATTTTTGGATAGAGTTATTTAGTCATACTGATACTCAACTAAAAATGAGTTCTGGGTATCATCCCCAAATAGATGGGCAGACCAAAATTGTCAACAAAAGCTTAGAGACTTTCCTTCATTACTTCACCTCAAAACAACAATATTAGTGGGAAAAGTGGCTCCCCTTCATTGAATGGTGGTACAATACCTCCTACCTCACTTCAATGAAATTTACTCCATATGAAGCAATCTATGGTCAAGCACCACTAGTTCTCCTTTTGTACACCCCTAATAGTTCACCAGTTCAAGTGATTGACATGATTCTCTAAACTTAGAATAATATCCATATCACTTTATGGGACAATATTCATATCACACAAAATTTTATGAAACAACAAGCTGATCAACACCATTCTAAGCATACTTTACACATAGGTGATATATTTTTTCTTTGCTTGCAGCCATAAAAGCAATCCTCCCTAAAACTCAAAGGGTGTCATAAGTTGAATCCTAAGTTATATGGGCCCTATAATTTTCTCCATAATATTGGTTTGGTTGATTATAAGTTGGCACTCCCACCTTCTTCCTGAGTTCACCTAGTATTTCATGCATCTTGTCTAAAGAAAGTTCTTGGCACAAACATCAAAGTGTAAACTATTTTACCAGAACTTGATAATGAAGGATCCATCTTTCTCAAGATGGAGGAAATCCTAGATATGTGCATACACAAACTATGCTCTCATTCCATCACAAAGGTTTTAATTTAGTAGCATAGAATGTAACCAGAGGATGTAACTTGGGAACCACTATTTCAGATTTAGCACCAATTCCCACATCTAAATATTTGAGCACAAAGATTTTTTTAAGAGAGAGGGGGTGTTATGAACCCGTGCTACCCCTTCTTTTTATTTTTTTAATGTAATGGTTTCTATGGAGGCATATGCTTTGTAAGTCATCTCATGAGCATTTTTTTTATCCCACATTTATGGGAAGTAGTAGTTTCTTAGATTATATTTAGTATATAAGTTAGTGTTAATGCCAATGGATGCATCCATGAATTCATTGTATTGAGCTTCCTTAAAGGAGGTTGGCCCCTCAAAGTGGCATGTGATCAATATAATCATTTCAGTGCTTCTACTAATTTTATAAATCCATTATTTCATGCATTTTTATAAATTTGTTGCAGGAAGATCCTCTTACCATGCCCCTATCATTTTTAAAGATAGAAAATAGTATGCAATATATTCCAAAAAATTGCATTATTCTCTTTGAATTTAAAAATAATATAGTGTGCATGAATATGTAGCATATCCCATTGATAAATGTGAAATATGTAATTTTATGTAGATGTAGATTTATAAATTATGTTCAAAACTTGTGCATGAATTTATACCATTCACTTAAAACTCTATGAATTTATACTTCATTCCTATAATATGAGTGCATATACATGGCATATGCCCCCCCCCCCATTTATGCTAATGATTGAATTTTTGTAACCTTTTTCATTTTTTGAAATTGTAATGTGTAGTATTTTGGGATTTGTAATATATGATTTGTGATTTTCACTGTATGTGCAAGGCATATGCCCCCAATATTTTACCAATATTTGAAACATTGAGGCTATACTATGATACAATGAGTGGTTGAATATCAAATTTGTACCAATTTTGTGTATTTTTCCCATGTATTCCCCCATTTTGAGATGAGGGATGAGAGAATTGAATCAATAAGATAAAAATAAATAGTGATTTAGCTAAGTGAGATCAATTATAATGGTTATAATATTGCACATTGGAATTGAACACTATTATTATATTATTTACAATGGAGTATAATGATATAATAAAATATATTCACAATAGATTGTAAATTATGATTGGTAAGAGCAATGGTGCTTATGTCGTGTAAGTGCAAAAAAACATTTTTAAAATTTGTGTTAGGAATTAAATAAAATTATGATGCAAAATAAAATGTTGTGCATGCCCTTACATAATTAATGGAATATGTTTTCAATGAGCATAACATGAGATACAAATTATAAAGTTTTTGAGCTAGTAATTGAATTAAGCACACAATAGACATAATAATTAATATTTTAAAAAAATAAAAATTGAAATAGATAATAGGGTTAAAATATATTTTTTTAAATATACTTTCACCATCACATTGTTATATTTTATCTCTAAGTATCTCAAGGTTCCTAGTTGTTGGCCTATGTTGCCACTATGATTTGTGTGCTCCTAGACTATTATACAAATACAAACTATGGGTGATATGTTATATATTCAAATTTATCAAAAAAATCCATGCTTTCTATTATTTATGATATTTTTTAGATAAATTTTCATTTTTAAAAATTTAATAATTTTGGCACTTGGAGAGGCTACTTGAAAAATTTGACAGTTTTGTCCTTCCAAGTCAATATCATCCAACCTTGGATGTTAATATCCCAAACTAGATGTTACTAACCTAGATGGGACATTCTTTCCCACATTTTTGTCATTTTTTTTATAATTATATTATTGTAATTTTTTAATTTATTCTATCATAATTTTTTACTTATATACTTAATTTATTTGGATTAATAGCTAATATGTTTTATTTGGTCTATTTTTGTAGCATGACTTACATTATCATGAGTTTTGATATAGATAACACATGATTGATTTTATATATTTTAGATTGAATGGCATATACTAGTATATATTGAAGGATGCTAGGTTGACACATGTCTAATTAGGCCAAATTTTGTAGAATATGAATTCTGGTGATTGCATTGGTAGTGTGACGGAATCTTGATACACATAATTTTTGGTTTGTGATGGGTAAGATGAATACCACACTATAGGATGTGTGGTATATCTTACAACTTCCTATTATTGGTGAGAGGCCCATGATGATGTATGTATAGGGTCTTGGATATATGTGGTGAAAACGTATATTCATGACATTTAGATTATAGGGTGTGCATCGAGGTGATAATGTGTTATTAGAATAAATTATATGATTTGATGCTCTATAATTTCATAAACTTATATGTTGTATAATGGTGTTACTTTTAGTGATAGATGAAAAATGAATCTCTATCTTATATCCTATGTAATATATAGTTTAGGCCATTGAGAAGGGCCATATGATATATTAGTTGAGATGCATCCTATTGGCCAATTTATATCATGATTTATATAGATTTATATTAGGCATACATGTAGGTGGTCTTGGATTTGATACATTTTCATATGTATGGGTGTATGAGCACACTATTTTAGTTTATCCATTTGGTCTCCCTCATCAATATTGGATTCATCATGATATCTTTACCTCTCAATGGGTGGTACCACAATAGTGGGGGTTGAGTAGTATGGAGTAAAAAGTGATTTTTTATAGGCTAAAACTTGATATGATTCAATTTAAACTATATATGGGGTAATGTAGGATGGATTGAGAATGTCCAAGAGTTGTGGTTCATATGAGATACTATGTGAATATAATATCCATTATCTGATGTCTATAGGAGGTTTCAATAGGATTGAGTGACTTGATAGTTTGGGTTGAATAGGATGTACATCTAGTGGGTTGATTTGGTTTGATTTAGGTTTGAGGCCAAGGATTATAGGTTTAGATTTGTATTCTCATTTGGTGATAGAGAGAGATCTTATGGTTCCATTATCATAGGGTGACAATGTAGGACATATAATAGCCTATAATCAGTGATGGGTTAATACTCTGTGGGATTGATTATTTTGTGTTTTGGTAGATGGTCATATCATTTCCCCCCCCAAAAAGGTGGATGGGATAGATATGGAGTAGATGTAACACTTTAAATACAAATTATAACATAATTTATTATGGAGATGCCCATGTTTGTTGTAGCTATTGTGATAATTATATTTGAGTTTAAGTATTTGTATGATTTTTAATTGTTTGATAGTCATTCAGATGTTGTTGCTAATGTTTTCACATAATGTGGTATTTCAAGTGATGTGTATTAGTCTATGATGGTGAACATATGCATTTGTACTTTGACATAGAATGCACTATATAATGTAGTGGGTATCATCTTGGTAGAGAGAGTTGATCATATTATGGATGAGAATGTATATTTATTTGGTATTTATGTGATGTAAGCTATGAAATCTATGATAATTTCCTATGAACAAGATGACTTATAGGGAAAGATCGATAGAAAACATGAACTTAGTCATGATTTTGATTTATATATATTTGTTATCAATAAATTTTGTATTTTCCATTATAATCATACACTTGTTATGGTTCAAAATAAGATACTTGAGAGTCAGATTAAATGATAAAGGTCATGATCATGATCACATGGAGAAGTAGGATGATATGAGGCCTCTACTTCATAGGATGTGGAGTTATTTAGTAGTGATATCTCAAATGAGGGAGATGCGCCCTTCATTGACTAACATTTTGTATTATAAAAATGGAATAATATATATATATATATATATATATATATATATATATATATATATATATATAATGATATTATTTTGTATATGTCAGTGTTATATATGGATATGTCCTATGTATTGAGTATTTTTCAATTAAGAGTTTTGTAATTTGTTTATTGTTAATATAATTTAAATAAAGTAATAATGTATAATGTTTTGATAGTAAGAACCAAATGTTATCATTTGTTAGTTATTAGCATCATGTATGTGATGCATTTGCTCAAAACTAGTTTCATTTTTTTGAAAGATAAAATCATTATAATATAGATGTCAGATCTATTGTTTAAAATTTTTAATTGGCTTGACTTTTGCATATTTTAAAACTATGATTCCTTGTATTTTTAGTTGTTTCATAGATACATGATTTAATTTCTTCTTCAATATTTGTTTTGGAGAAGATATATATGCACATATAACATATAATTTTAGATGATCAATGACTAGATCTATTTTAGTATCACCTCTATTTCAACCTCAAATGACCAATGGTTCTTGAATATTAATATATTTGGATAACTTGGTAATTGTAGAATGAGAACCATAAGAATGACTTATTATATTGTTATGTTTCTACAAAGGTTGATAGACCATTTTTTCCTTTTTAGGAATTGTTGTGACTTAATTTTTCAACCTTGGAGATGTATTTTAAGCCTATTAAAAATTTAATAGGACATGGGATTACCTCTATGCCTTTGGGTTATCTATAATAGAGGTAAACCTGTAGATTGAAGGGCTACCTCCCTTGGTTTGTCTATTAAAGCTCATCACCTAAACTACTAGCTCATTTTCATGAAAAGGGAGAGAGAATACATAAATTAAACTATCCTAATAAGGTGATACACAAATAATAACCTAAATAATACCAACCAATTAAAATTACACTTCAAACACAAGCCTAACCTATACATACACTAATCCAAATATGCCTATACATTAGTATTTCTCATGGAGGTTTGTGAAGGAATATTGAGTTAAGATTACTAAACATAAGGTCATTATGTGAATCTAATGGAGAGAAAACTCATTAAAACTTAATTAGAACACTTAAAGAGACCTGTAATAGACTTTCAAAGCTGAATATGAATGCAAATAAGGACAACATGCTAAGGAAGAGAACTTATCACTTAACAAGATCAACTAGCTTAACATACACATTAAAACAACTCATGAAAAAGGTAAGATAGATCATTATTTATTTATAAAATGATATAAATGAGTAGGTATTTACCATACTCAGGTGGAGGATACAAACTTATCTAAAATTAGCTCAATATATAAAAAAAGTGAGAGAGATGAGAAGAAGGGAATATGAGAGAGAAGGTAGACAAGTGTCATGTGAGTTATAAAAAGAAGAGGAGTTATGTAACTACCTAAATATTTCTATTATGACATTTTTATATCCTTTTATTATTTTCTAACTCTCTAAGTGGCATGAGAATTAAAAATCTTGTTTGACACCTTGACTAGCTTCTTGAAACTTTACTTCTTCATAACATGTTGAAAGACAAGTAGCCTTATTTATGGTTAGATCAATTTATTATACCTATTTTATATAATTTTGACACCTCTAAATTGATCCTAATAGGTTACATTTGACACATCACCTCTTTCTTTTGCAAGGTGTCTAGAGGACTCTTCATCTCCTTAGGCCTATTTTGCATATAAGTGTCAAAAATGGATTTGTCTTCTTCAGCTCATAAAAAATAAATGGGTGTCATATTAATACCATATTAAACCTAAAAAAATACATTTTAAGGCCTCAAACTATCCCCAACAAGTCTTTCTCTACCAAAATCCTTGAATATATCTCATATTTTATACTCCTAAAATTTTACAAGCCTTCTTATGTAGATAAAAGTACATAGTATCCTAAGAATATAATGGAATATTATATTAACCTCTATGGATTCACACCTCTAGGTTAAATTTCATTCTCTTAGAGTGAGTGACATTTTTTTATGCCCTTTTTCTCTCCTAACTAAGCCACCTTGCCAAGAGAGTGAAAATTTCTTATACAAGATCCCCATATGTTCCAAACCCACAAAAAGTGTGTGATTTAATTATAAAACATTCTCTTTGATATCCATGTCAAATTTAAAGTTATGACTCACTGTATGGGCCTATAAAATAGCAAAATTTAGTCTTTTTAGCCATAATCCATACAGTTTCGTACAATACTATACCAACCTTTAGCATGGGAGGATTCTCATGTTAATTTTAAACATGATATAGGTGGTTTTTAATCTTTTTTTATCCATATAGAGGCATGAAAGTGGATTTTTTTCTCACTGGGTCTTTATGACTCTCCTAGACAACCTGAAAGTGGTTTGAACTCTTAATGATAGTTCACAAAGTTAAAGGCATGAAACCACCAACCAATTCCACAAAATAGAAGTATACCAAGGTGGATAACTTCCCATAAGATATTAGGATCCTATTTAGCATGTGTGATATTTACTAAGCAAAATAAAATGACCTCTTAGGTTTACTAGTAGAAAAACAACAATAAATGACTAAAAAAATACTAAAAATTGCATATAAATGACTAAGCTTGGTCACATGACCATTAGTAGTTTATTACCAATCATTTATAACATGACCAAATTTATGACTAAACCATTTTTAGTCATTTATTGGTTGTTTTGATTGATCAATTTGGTAGTATATTTAGTCATTGATTATTGTTAACTGGTCATTTATTTAGTCATGGTAGTCATTTATTTAGTCATTGTAATCATTAATTGCCATCAAATGATAGTATATTTAGTAATTTGTATTCACTGATTTCCATCCATTGGTAGTTTATTTAGTCATTTGTATTAACTGATTTCCATCTATTGGTAGTATATTTAGTCATTTTAATCATTATTTTGCCGTCAACTGGTCATATATTTAGCCATATTTATTCACTGATTTCTATCAATTGATAGTATATTTAGTCAATTTAATTCTTAATTGATGTCAACTAGTAGTATATTTAGTCATTTTAATTAACTGATTTCCATTAACTGGTAGTAAAATTAGTCATTTTAATTTTTAATTATCATCATTTGGTAGTTTATTTAATTATTTTTGTTCTCTAATTTTTTTCAACTAGTAGTATATTGATACATTGTTTATTAATTGCATAATCATTATATTTATTACTAGTTTAGTAGTAAATTTTCTTTTATATGATATGAATAATTTATTACATACCATAAATTGTATAATGCAAAAATAAACATATTATTAAACTTGAATTAAAACATAAAAGAAAATAAAAATAGAAATAAACATATTATTAAATTTGAATTAAAACATAAAAGCAAATAAAAATATTACATATATGAACAAGCTACAGTATGTTATAAGTTAAAAGATTGATTCAACATCATGATAAAAAAAGGTAATCTGCAATAAAAAATATAATGCAATTTCAATGAAATATATATATATATGTATATATATATATATATATATATATATATATATATATATATATATATATATAAAATAATAAAAAATGTCAAAGTCTAGGATTTTTCAACTTTTGCAAATACACCATGATAAAGATCCCTGAACAACACATTCAAACTACTACATAAAGTAGTGGGCCAAGCTATCTAACAATGAGTACATGATAAACATTAACTATGTCATTTTTTGCAAATATTTTAGTGGCCACGTGCCATGTGAAGGTTCCTTCTTTCTCTTTTAGATGGACAACTCCATTTATTTTGTCTTCATAAGCAAGGGGTATTTATTATCTTTAAAATATTTATATTTTCATCTCCTATTCTTTCCAATTTGACTCCATGTACAATAGATAGTGAGTGAATTCGCCCAATCCCCACAACAATACCATCAAATGGATCCAACACCCCAACTTTATCCCCTTCTTAGATTTTATCAATACATCTATGAAAAAAAAAAATACACATTATGTTGAGATATAAAACATTTGATAACATAGAGATAAACATTTGATAAATATTTATAAGAAACTAGAAAATGATGATAGGAAACCTGAAACCATGCACCTAAAATATTAAACAAAAATTAAATTCTTGCTATTTGATATACAATGGATGTTAGATATAGAAGGTGTTAATATGTTATAAATCATGTGCCATGAAAATGTGGATTCTACAAGGACAACAAGTGCCTTTCCTCCAGTTACTATGAGCTATTATGTAGTTGCTACAGGCACCTTCCTCACCATTGGGCATAACTTTGCAATAGCTATAGGCTCAACCTATAGTTATTATAGATACATTATAACCCCTATATACACTTCTCTATTAGTTTTAGGTTAATTCCTCACAAATGATGAGCTATGGCTTTGGCTATGGGCTATTGAGAAATTCATGAAAGACACCAGACAAGCTAGAGGAGGAGTGAAGGAAGATTAAAAAAGAAACTTCAAACATTGTTAAGGAATGACCATACCCCTAAATAATAAATTAAGTGTTACAACAAATGAATACACTTCCAATCTCTATTTGGAGTATTGCAAACCAAAATTTATGACTATAGGGATACAAAAGAACCATTCTCAACTTTTGGTCACTTCGTGGAAAATAATTGCACTCTACCAATAAGAGAGATCTAAGATCTTTTTTGGATCATAGGTCCCAAGTTTGATAAACTAGATAATTTCCAAATTAAAATTTCACTAAACAAAGAATTCATCAATAAACATCCTCATTTATTAGGATTAAGATAGAAGAGAGATAAGCCATCAATAGGCTCATATAGAGGAGATCAAGAGAAGCGAATGCCATCACCCACCCTCCTCCATGATTAAAAAGGATCTGACTTGGATAAAAAACAAAGATATAAATTAACCACCTTGTGTAAGGATGGAAATAGTCTCTCATACCACTATAAGACCACTGCTCCAGTGCTTTACAAGTCATCATGATTGCATGCAAGTTGCTAAGAGCATAATTAAAGGATGGGACACTGTGACCACATAATTACCCAAGGGTAATAATACAAAAAAATCATGACTACAAAGATAATAACTACATGAGGAAACAACAAGCTAAGCTTCCATTCCAACAAACACTCACACGTAGATTTTTTATGCCATAACCCTAGGAATAAACAATTATAAAGGTATGGTGTATCTTTTAGTCATATAAAAGAAATTTATTTTTTTAATATATCATGCATTATATTAAAGAGCATATTTAATCATTAAAACATCATTCATTGAGTCTTTTCATGAGCTATTCCAACTCACCACTCAAAACCCTCATTATGACCCTATACTATCTTTTTACATCCTACATATACCACATCACTTGGGGACAAGTGACACTTCATGTGGGGGGAAGAATGTTGTAGGCAATCAATCACATGATAATATATGTGTGTGGATTGAAATTACTTGATTACACCATAACTACACCCATATTCGATTGGGGAAAATATTTAGTTTTATTATTTTCTACTTCAAGATCAAAGCTCATTCACAAAAAGACCTAAGCAAGACATTGATACAGCTTGCAACCAAAACGGTCATTATTGAGGAAACTTGCTTCACTACAGGAAGTAATCTAAAGGTAAAATTGGGTTTTTTAAATAGATATATATTTGAAAATTTTGATAAGAAGATAAACTATCCAGAATGGGAGGTTCAGTAGTGAGAAGGGAACCCTCAAACCATAGGTAGTTGTAAAGAGACCCAAACAGTTGGGCCATCTTTATCAGGGTTGGATGGGCTACCTATTTTTAGAAACTATAGTTTTTTTTTAACCTCTCACTATATAATTTGTAGGGTCTTTTATAGGAGAATATGAAATAGTATTTGGTATCACATTTATAGTTACAAAAGAAATGGTAAGCCAGGTTACTAGGTTGCCAAGAACTAGGGAAAATTGGGAAGAGAAACCTAATGGCTAACTAGCTAAACAACAGTTTTGTCAAGACAATGAAAGGCTAGTGGTTAAGAAAGGAGGTGTGGAGAGAGTGAGTCTACCCCTAGTATAGATATAAGTGGCATTGTATATCATCAAATATTTGACATGTGAAGGTATGTACTCCTTGATCTATACTCTCTAATTCAAATTTTTGAATCATTTAAAGCATGGTAAGACTATTAATGTCCCAAACCACTTGTGGAATATCCTAAATAAAATGTCTAAAGAATAACAAAGGGGGGGTAGAGAAAGCCTTATCTCATCATTTTCTTATTTGGTTGCTTGTTAACTAAGGAATAAGAGATACTAGATCTAACCTTAACTGGGAACAATTTTTAACCTTAAGGATTGGTGAACCTCAACAAGAGGAGGGAAACAATGAGGGGGAATATCCCAAGCCCATAGCTACTACAGTCTCAACTATAGTTACTATAGGTAAGAGAAGATGAATAAAATTAGTGTTACCACCTAAGGATATAGAGGAGGAAAGTCCACTAAAATAAACTCGTAGGATATTCCTTCTACTATTCCAACTATTTCAGCATAAGAACTAGATTCTTTTACCATGGATCCTTCAAAAGGAGAATAAGCTCTTCTATCACTAGTTACATAGAAAGAATCAGATTCTACAAAACTTGATCCTCATCATGAATTTATTCCATCACCAAACACACAAGAGAAGCAGGTTTCAATATCTCCCCCTCCTAAAAATAAAAAGAAGACTGAAAGGAAGAAGCCCTCTGCATCAAAGAGAAGGAGACCTCCTCTTAGGAGGTATCTAAGAATTAAAAGACAAAGGTCAACCCTAACATCCTCACCTATAGACATCAATGAGGATGAAGAGAAGAAGGAGCCCATAATTTGTAAGACCTTTGATGGGTTTGAGATACTAGAATGGTCTACTGAAGAAGAGTCTACAAAGGAAGAGGAAATGTAGTCACCTAAGCAACCCAAATTGCGAGAAGAATACATGGAACTAATTAAACAAATAGGGTATACAGAAGAATAAATAAGAATTTCATATCAACCTATAAAAGAGGAAGAATTTCTTGAATAAAGGACCATGGAAGAAGCAGTAGAGCAAGACACAGTTCCTCATGACCAAGAGTTCCAAACTTCGGAACAAGCCATGGAAGAGATATATAGGTTGAGGAATAAAATAGCATAGTTAAAAGGTAAAATAGGCCTAAAAACACTTCTAGGGGTAGAAAATTTTCTAAAGCCATCTATGGAAGAAGAGTCAATCAAGGAAAGGACATTAGATGAGCCTACAACAATTCACTTAGAAGTGCATGTAGCAGCTTCATCCACCTTACCTATAGATGACATTAGTGTACCCCCAGAAGAACTTATAACAGATAATGCTCTAGCTTTGGTACCATTCCATAATAGGTTTTCTTTTATAGAGATGACTATAAAAGTACCTACAGTAGAAGAAGCAATTGATGTAGACCTCTCAACTGCTAGACTAATAGAAAATGATGACATTTTGAGATTCTTGAGGAAAAGTTTAGTGATGATGAAACTTATCATAAATAGTTGATACGAGGTTTATATTATATGTTTAACTAAGGGAGTATCAGGAAGATTTAAAAGAAAGCCTAGAAAGGGATGAGACTAGGATCACTTATTTGAAAGTGAAGATCATTAACATGCATGAGACCACTAAGATGTTAATGGAATGCATATTACTCTATAGGGTATATGTTGTATACTTAGAAGAAAGGTGGCTCAGATTCAAATGTGATAGGATATGCAGTGATCAATCATACATGGTACATGATCATAATTCTTTCTTTGAGGTCTATAGGTATGTTGAACCTAATATTTAGGCATAATTGAGTGAGTTTTACATACATATATATGTAAGGGATGTCCAATTAAATGCCTTTACCTCATACATCCTCAATGAAACAAGAAGAAAAAAATAGGTTGAGGACTATTAAGAGAAAGAAAAAGAGGTTACCCTAATGATTAGGGGTGAATCTACTAATTCAAAAACTATAATAGAGGAATGCATTGCTTTTATGAATGTAGATACTCCATGAGCATGGGTCACAAACAAACAAGTAGAGGTCTAGAACCACTACTTGAGCTTCATGGAGGAAGATGGAAAACAATTTTTTGTTTCCTATTTGCACAAATGGATAGAGTTTTTAGATACCCTCCAAGAAAAAAACTATATTCCCCTCAGAACCTCAAAGAGGCAATACACAGAGTATATATGTACATTGAGCTTGTTAGGAAAAGAATGATAAGTCGGTTGGGGTTGATGTTTCATCCACCCATGTTTTGGTTCCCAATTCTTGATTGGGAAAGAAACGTGCTAGCTAACAGAGAGGTAGAAAAGAAAAGGTGGAAAAGCATAGATGATGCTAAAGGTTTTTATATCTTCAAAGGGATGGGATGTACTGAGCCCTTAGATTTTAGGAAATATTATGGATTCAAAATGCAAAGAAGGCTTACTCAAGGATAAGTAAGAGGTTAAGTAGGGGGTTGTGATGAGGCCACTAATTTTTTTATTTATAGCCTCATCTATATCTAGTTGTATATCTTTTTCCTATATGAGTCCCTAGAACTATCCATGACTCATGTAAATGAATTAATTAATTAATGATTATACGTGTGAATTAATAAGTACATGTTGTGTTATGGATTAATGATGTTTTTTCTTTGATTAGATTATATTTGTGTAAACTTAATTAATAGATGTTTTAAGGGTAGAATAGGACTGCATGAATCTTACTTAGTCACAACACTTATAGAGAAGCCCATAACAAAAGGGGCTTCCAACCCGTAATAGCTACCAACCTATAGGTTTCTACCTATAAGTTTCCCATAGCAACTGTAGGCTTTCACCTATAGGTTTCTTGTAGTAACTACCAAGCTATAGGATTTACACCTATAGGTTTCCCATAGAAACTACAGGTTTTCACCTATAGGTTACCCATAGAAACTATAAAATTTCACCTACAAGATCTTGCAACCACTACACAGAACCAACTATTGTTGTGATAATAAGTAATTAGTCTTTAAGGACACATCTAGCTATCTTAGAAACAAAGTAAATGATTGAAGAGGATCCTCTATAATAGCTATACAGATCCTTCACATGCATAAAAACTTGGATGTGCTACCAAAAGATGAATAAGATAAGGATAATGGAAAGGAGAAAAAGAATCAAAATAAAAAACAAAATATATTGTCCTTTACCTAGTCAACGCTAAAAACAAGTCACTTTAAGTTACTAACCACTTGAAGGTTGACTGGGTTAGTTGAAAAGTATTTGTACCTTTCCTACTTTAGTTTCTACTTATAGAATTGAGAAAATTTAGTTCTTATACACTTGCTACAAAGAGATTTTATGAACTTACCTGATGAAATAATAATTTTAATCTTCTTCCTTAAACTCCCTTACCTTTGGTATGCTAAGATGTGTGAATGATTACAAAAATGGTGTTTAATCCTAGGTATATTTTTTATTGAGATCAATCACCTCACTATTAATGTCAATTCCTAAAAAATATTTCATAATCTATCCATATTTTGAGTTTGAATACATGCCTTTGATCTTCAGAAATTGAAGGGTTCATGTTTAAAGGTATAATCATTGTCACTAATGATTTAAATTCTTTGATAGCTTGTACCTTAGTACCATTCTATCATATCGAGACTGATATGGGGTAAAAATATAATAGAGTTATCATTTTACTCTCCCCACTATATGACACACCTTCACTTCGCTTACTATGGGATAGCAAGTTATACAGTCTCATACCTCCACCCCGTGCACACCCCTTTAGACTCTCATGGGATGCCAGGTTAATTCTAGTGGTTGAGTGATTGTTCAATGCCATGTTGTAGTGTCACTATTTACCCCTTGTGGGGCTATGGTATTAGATATTTTATTTATTTTAGGTGGGAATATAGGGGTATATTATGAATGCAGTATTTTAGATATCATTTTATTGAAAAGATTGAATAATTTTCTAATTTTGTAGTCTTTTAGTTTTAGTTTTCAATGTTAGTCAGACCTAAGAGATAATTTATTTGTTTGTAATGAGGAGGCTTCATTAGGTAGAGATAATTTTATCATAGGAATCAAGGCTTTAATCATTGGGCTTAATGCTAGTTATGATAATGAAACTAGGCAAAATTTGGAGTTTCTAACATAGGGGTTGTCATTTTTAAAAAAAATTGCCTGAGTATGGAACACTTGTACCATTAAAATTTTGGTCTTATAATTCATCATTGACCTCTTATTCCAATTCCAGTGTTTTAAAGTTATCATACTACAAGTTAATGAGGAGATTTAAGTTAGGGGGTTAATTGACCAACACCTTTGCCATTGATGTCAAAGGGGGAGAACTGAAGTAGTAAAACATAGTATGATCCAAAATAGCATGACAATACTAAAGTTATGGGGAGAATAACATTAAAGGGGAAATGATAGGGAATTCTACTTGTATTTTCATACAAATTATTTAATAGTATAGGTTAATTATTTTGTTCACTGAATGTTAAGATATCTATATGTATTATTAAATCATAGGTGTTCATTATTGTTTCCTTCACACAAGAATATTCAATGCATGTGGAGGCTAGAATTTGTATTACAAACTAAAGTTATCCAAATATTAGAGAAATGATAATAATTTATTGCCAGTATTTTGAAGAGTTATTTACTTTCATAGGTATCTTGTTAAATTATTTGATACTTTTAGACCTTGCTCGATTCTTTTCATATCTAGCAATTCTAGAGAAGTTAGAAAAGTTTAATATCTAGAAAACATATAGGACATACAAGAAATTATATTCTAACTAGACAAAATTAATTTCAATCAAAGTAATAAAACTAAGAATAATGATTGAACCTAACTTTAAATCAACAGTGAACATCTCAAGTTTTGTATATAATGTAGCAGTAAAATAATGGTGATTACATTCAAAAATGTATCAGTAAAAAAAAGTGAATAAACACACCTATAATCATATCTTTATTACATTTAATAATAAATTACACCATACATATGACCAAATTTTAGGTGACAAGCTAACAAGTTAAGGTAACATGATAGTTAAGGTGACAAAACATCATCATAATCATCTACATTACTAGTAAGATCAGAATCTTCATCACTGATGTCTACATTTGCTTGATTTTCTTCCTCATCCTCATTTGTGACATGAAATACATTATCTCTCCCAATCTCTTAGTTGGTAATCAAAATCTCTTCTTCAAACACTCCATCATCATCTTCATCTAGTTCTTTGAATGTTTCTTGTAAATTAACATATTGCCCATCAATAATTATATCGACAAATTCCATGAATTTTCATTTAAAATGAGACTCTGTTGGAATGACATATGACCATCATGGGATTATTACATCATCAATTAGAAATTATTGGTTAATTTGAAGAGGGGAAACATATGGCTCATCCTTCTCTGATAAAAATTGTCATTTATTTGTGCGTACAAATCCATACTCATCAAAATGTATTATGGATGGTCAGATCCACTTAAATTTTAATAATATAGGACTATTTTCACCAAAATCTACTTGAATAATTTCTTGGATGAATCCAACATAAATTTTCTTCTTAGTTTCATGAAGAAATTCAACACTAATGACACAATCACAATTTGTCTTTCCTTTGTCTTTTTCTTCCACTATTATATGACTACCATAGGCCCACATTCCACTAAAACACATAAACCATAAATGTGGAGATTTTGAAATCTCACTTTCTTCCATTATTATATCTTGAACTTCTTCTTTTACATCATTGACTGCATTAGCAATCTATTCTTCAAATTTTGGAAAAGAATAACCTCTAATCAAATCATGGCATCTGTGCTTTTGAGGTCGATGTTGTATCCAAGTTTGATTTTATTATTCATATTATATATATATATATATATATAATATTAATATAAAAATAGTAATATTAATAATATAAATGTGTAAATGCAATTGAGTAAATAAATTATTGTGTAATTTTTTTTACCTGCACCACTTATCAAATAAAGATGTGTTTTGAAGAATATAGGCATGTATCACACTTCTTTATTGATTTGATATCTTGAAGTTACATCCATTGCCTTCTAATACTTCACCTGTAACTCTCTCATCTTTGTCATCATCCCATACACATCGATTGACATTTTTAAAATCTTTCATATATTTTATGCAAAATCCCATGGCCTCTTGTATTGAATATCCCTCAAACATGTTGCCTTCTAGTTTTGCCCCAGTACAATTTTTTTTTCAAAACTTTCATAAATCATTCTATAGGATACATCCATCTCATTCTTACTAGGCCACAATGCTTTGGTTTACATTCTAGATGTATCAAAATATGCATAGAAATGTTAAAGATTGTTGGTGTAAATTCCTATTCTAATAGATAAAGGACTTCAACAACCTCCTCCCTCAAACTATCAAAATTTGAAAGATCTAATATGTGTAAACTCATTCTCTTTAATACTAGGCCCAACCTTATAATTTCCAATCTTGGTCCCTTTTCCAAACTTGATAGATTTACCACAATAGGTAAAATATTCTCGATTATGACATGATAGTCATGGTTATTTAGGCATCTTAAGATATTAATGTCATTTTGGCTTCTACTACTACTACTTACATATCTAGTGTGAAAGTGAGTCTGAGACATCAATTGTAAGAATTATGCATGTTGTTCCTTGATCTAGACATAAGGAGCACTAGGTGTTCTATATTTTTCATCATCATATTTTTTAACCCAAATATTTTGATGAATCTTTAGTTGTCAAAAGTTTTCATGTGATTAAATAGTATCAAAAGCACCAAAAAGAGTTTCTATAATAGCATAGGCTATATTTTTCTTAGCATGCATAAAGTCAATAGTATGCCTAATGGCTATATCATTAAAGTATGGAAACTTATAGAATATGCACAACCATTTTACACCACTTTTATTACATGATCATATATACTACCAACAATCCCATCATTTTAAATTATAAATGACATTCTTTTTTGTCTAGTCTCAATAATGTAATCACCTATTACTAGCAAAGGTGCTTCATGATTCTCTTCTTGACCATTAAAACATGTTTTTTTTCAGTGATTTGGATGATCCTTTTTAAGGTAAACATGATATACATAATAAATACAATTATGAAAACTTCTTGAATGACTCACAAAATCCTTAAAGTTATAAGCAGGACAGCCATGGTATCCATGAATAGTGAGACCAGACAATGTGCCATATGCAGGTAGATCATGAATCATAAACATTAAGGAAGATATTAAAGTGAATTTGAATAAATGAACATCCCTTAAAGATTTAATTACTTCAACTCCTTTCCACAATTTTATTATCTCATCATATAATGGTTCTAGATAAGCATCGATTGAATCTGAAGTAACACTTTTCTTTCCTCGTATAATCAATGATAGCATTAAGAAAAATGGTTTAGTTGCTAGTCATGGAGGCAAGTTATAATGTATTAAAAACACTGGCCAAGTTGACCATTTGGTACTTTGATCTAAGAATGGGTTCACCCAATCTAGAGCTAAACCCAACCTTATATTACAAGGATCTTAAGAAAAATCAGGCCATCTATTATCAAATTCTATCCACATCTTAGAATCAGGCACATGCCATTATTTTCCATCAGTGATCTTATTTTGGCATGCCATTGCATAAGTTCATCAATGTCTCTACACTTATACATTTGGAATAATCATGTGATTATCGAAAAGTGGCAAAGAAACTTTATAAGAACCATAACTGAATTCAACCCTTGTCTATACCTTACTTCATGACATTTTAGAAATTCACTCTCACTTGCAAGATTATTGTGAAATAATACACAACCATTCACACATGTGGATGTTTTCATACCCTAATCCTAGCTTAGTGAGTTGATTTTTACATTGAATTCATTTTGTTGGCAATGTAGAGTCAATTGGTAACAACAAACTTAATAATGCCAATAATTGATCTATACTCTCATTTGTCCAACCAAGAACCACTTAAGTTAAGAATTTGAAGGATTGTTGTCAAATTACTTAACTTATAATTAACATACATAGGATTTAAATCATCCTCCATCAACTTGGACCAATCATTTTTTAGACCCTCATTCAACATTCTATCAACTTCAAAGCCTTCATCTAATATTTTTGCCCCTTCATCTATGTTTGGTGTCACTTCATCTATGTTTGTTGCCTTTTCATCTCTCACACTCTAGAATTCTATCATATCTTCATAATAATTATAATCCCAAGGATTATACCACTATTCCCATATCTTATCATAAGTTGATAAATCGCATTTCTTTTTTTCACCTTTCCACCAAGATAGACGTTACATGGACATGGATAAAATATCCATGTCCCTCTCATCGGCTACTCTCTCATCATATGCATGGTATTGATCCATAGTCAACTTTAGACATTGATCCATCTATAATATTTTTTATTCAACTATTAATTTAGTCTTATATTTCAAAAAATATAGAAATCTAATAAATTCAACTTACTTAAGATCTAATACATTTAAACTCATTCTCTTTAGCACTCTTCGGCACTTACCTAGAACTTAGAGAACTTCATAGAATTAGGATATAGATCACTCTATATAATTACAATTAGAGCACTCTATAGGATACAAATCACTCTATAGCAATTAAAATTCAATAAATATAGCTAGACATCACTCTATAGAATCAGATGTTCTTTTTATGACTAGAAAGAAATAAATATTATTTTTATCCATGTTTATTGAGGGCCTTCCTTGTCTAGATGATAATTAAAGAAATTATTTAGAAATGGAACATGGAATTTGTTATTGTTCTATTGATTAACCAAAATAATTTAAACATATGGAAATCATTTCAATGTTAATGAATACATAAACACTAACAAACAGGCTAATGAATTCTTTGTTGTAACTTTGAGCACTACTTACTAGAATAGATTATTAACATGTTGAGATAAGATGACTTGTTATAAAAATTGATATAATAATATATGTGTACATATAGTATGAATTAAAATATCTTGGTGACCACATTGATTTGATGAACTAGCATAACTTTCAACTATGCCATATGAGACCATCTTCTAGGATTTCATGCAATTAATAGATTAGGTTTGCAGACAATGTTACCCAAGCATTGAGGTCTAAACTAGGGACATGAACCCATGGTTTAATGGCAAAGTGATAAAAGGAAATAAAATTTTGATGCATGTTACAAGTTCAATTCCCATATGTTCCAAAATCCGTAGAGGAAACTAATGAAAAAATAGTTTGCTAAAATTAGAATTGTTTGTATGGTTTTGGAATGCAATTGCCTATGTAACTAATGTAAGTTACACAAACTAATAACAAAATAATCATGATGTACATACACTACCCATGACATAAATACTTAGATAAAGGATCCTCAGGGATTAGGTTGGTGATTTGGTTACAAAATTAGAAATTAATACCATGCCCATGCATGATAACATGGAACACAAATAGACAACTTCAAGATATGGTCACTACATTGTATTGATTATACAATGAATTAAAGAATCTAATTATTTGACAATCTCAAAACACCAAATTTTTACATGGTAGTTAATGTCTTATGACAAGATACCCTCTTATTTATGTAACTCATCTCTTATAATACATCAATTTTATTCTCCTATCTAGATACAGTTGTCAATTAGAAAGCTATAAATTTTGTGTTTAATGTAATAAAGGTTTTGAATTACCTTTAAATTTTTTTTAGAGGGTGTCCCCAAATTTGGCTTCACTACAGAGGGCCTCACCATCTTCAAATTCATTTTAGCAAACTCTGAATTCTTTGCTTGCCTTTTTATAAGTCTCCAGGTCCTCTCCAAACAAGATTTACCATCCATGCAAGTAGCTGCTATACTTATATGATAAAACCCAAAATGCCTCATGCTATCAAATTGGCACACAAACCCTCTCTAGTTGGATCCAACTCTATTAATTATTTAACAAACCCTCCTATTTATAGAGGTGTATTGCACAAATAATGCCAATTGTACTCCCCACTCCCCCGTCAAATTACCTCTACAAAATTTTGCACTCTACTATACTCCCCACTCCCACTAATAATTTCCAAATTCACTATTAACCCTGCACATGCAATATAACCCACTCCCACCAATAATTTCCCAATTTAATTTTTTTAATTAACCACTTTAATATCATATTGTCTAATTTTGATTTATGTGACTAATTATTTAGTCATTTTTTGTTTGTGTGGCTAATTATTTAGTTGTGTTTTTTACTCGACAATAAAATTATTCATATATAGCTGTGTCTAAAAAATTAGTAAAATTTAGTAATTTTTAGTTTTCATGACTAAAATTTTTAGTCACGTAGTCATTTATTTACCAAATTCTACTAGTGGTTAAAACTAGGCATTCTATAAAGTCTAAGAGAATTGAGGTTTTTTGGTGCATTTTTTGAGTTGTTTCTAAGTTCCAATGACCTTCATGAGGTTGGTGACATTCCTCTTGTCCTCTTTAAGTGTCTATCTAACTTAATTATTGATCTGTAAACTTAAGCAATAATACACTTGTGTAGTTTAATTTTGCTTAATAATATTGATTTAACAATATATATATATATATATATATATATATATATATATATATATATATATATATAATCACTTAAAAATCATTAATTTAATAGAATAATTCAATAAATTCAATAAATAATTGATAATGAAGTTTGACACTCTGGCTTACGTCTCCAGGTCCAATATCGATCGATGTATTTCCAAATTGAAAAATGAACAACTAAAAATTTGTTCTTCAAGCAAAAATAATACTAGTCTCTTTTTGGACTTTTTGATAATTTATTCTCTATCACTCTTTGCGAGCCACATGAACTCTTTTTCTATATTCTTCTAGAAAACTTGCTTACTTTCAATGCCTTTAAATACAATGTCTCAGATTTATATAGCTGTTTAATTTTGTATCCCACTCAGTTGGGCCTTATCATTTTATTTGAAGTGGTTATGGTTCAAAACCCATTGTCATAGTCTTTGGTGGGAATATTATTCTTTTGTCCTACATTTGGAAAGTGGGGAACTTTGTGGTAGTTTATATACTATGAAGTTCATGGTGATTAATGCCAAGTGTCTGGCATAAACATGTATTACAGTGGGCATGGTGAGGATTATGGTAAGTATGTGTTGTGTGTTGCATGAAATGTGGGGTTTGTATAGGCTTATGGTTTGACATGGAAATTTATGGATAAAACATGGCATGATTTTGATGGTATGTGGTTTCACATGGAATTTGGTAGCATGAACATGGATGTTTAGATTTGAAACATTCAAAAAATCAAATTGAATTATGGTAGTTAATTAGTGGCAAGCCACATGGTGGCTTGAGGACCCACCACATGGTCCAATCTCCTCTCTCCACTTGTCGACCACTCACCATGCCACTTGTTGATGTACAACTGGATGTTCTATCTAAACCCTTTTTTTACTTGCCCTATCTGATCTTTGACACATGATATCTTAGGCATATGGGCTTCATTTTATGAACCATGAGTTGTGCCAAAAATATCTTGATGAACTCTTCACATTGGAATTATTATAAAATAATTCTATGTTGGTTAATTTCTATTGTTTGACCAACTTTGACTTGTTTTGACTAGTTTAACTAGATCTTTGACTGGCTATACAAGGAGCATATGAGCTCCATTTCTTATATTCTACATACTATTAGAAATATCTCAATAAGATCTATGCAATAGTGAAAGTTTTGATCTACTTTAGGACCTTTTATTAATTGACCTGAAAATCAACCCTCCCCACTAAGAGTTATTTTTATCCTCAAAAAGCTAGTACTAGACTTGGTACTCTATGTAAGGATTTTTGCATGGATCTGGCTCTCAGCTCTAGCTCAGATGATCTCATGAATGTCAGTTGGTTTTAGGTCTTCATATCTGAGTCTATTACATGTCACCTAGTGTTATAACATCTACCATTTTATAATTACCCTCTTAGGGTTTTACATAGCAACACAATTTATAGATGTTGCCCTTCTTGGGTCTTTGACAAACACTATAATGATTACAAACATTACCTAGACAAGTCTTATGCATTTATAAACAATGTCTATATTCAGGTCTTACAAACATGAAGGAAATATGTATGTATGTTTGCATACTCATATAGATTAAAATATACAACCTATTTTTTGAGATTTTCTTGATGCTTCTCATGATGACATCTTTTTTTTACCCTGTAATGTTCCTATCTACAACATAGATGAGTAAAATAACACTGAAGTCACATTTTAATAGTTACTATCAATGTGCTCACATGAGATATTTTATCACATCTTTTACAATGCTCTACTAATTTTCCTTCTTGGAGTAAGTTTATTTTCTCAAAGACAAGTATGGTTTACCTAGGATAATGCCACTAAATTGTAGTGGAACTACATCTAATTCAACTTCATCTACAAAGTTAAAGGTAATTGCAAAACCTAATTTACATGTTTTACTTACATCTACACCATTACCATCATCTATTTTATCCATAGAATAGGGTTGGAAATGTGGCTTAGTTTCCAAACCTAGGGCTTCTACAACGTCTTTTGAGATAAAATTCTATTGATAATTTTTATCAAAAATAGCATCTATCTTTGAATGCTTGACAATTATTATTTTGAAGAAGTGTTGCTTACCTTTGTAGGGTGACAAAATTTCAATTGTCAACTTCTCATTGACTATTGTTTCCTTTTCTGATGTTATCTTAGGTTCTGACTGACTAGATTCTATCTGAGGAGGCTCTGTATTTTACTTAATTGAAGATGAAGTTATAACCTTTGCCTTACATTGTTTCTGAATTTTCTTATCTTCTTTCAACATTTCCCCCTTAGCATTGAAGTAAAATCCTAACTTAATTTCTTCCTTAGGTAATTATATTTTGTCAATCTTATTCTTGAATTTTCTCTTAAATATATTTTTAGGGCTTTCTAAGGCATAATTATAAGATACATTTGAGTATTTATTCTTTGCATACCTCAATAAGTCATATGAAGATGTCTTGTCAGATTTAACTACTTTATCTTCTGATAATGCTTCCTTCAAATCTCTAGGGTGTTCTATCTTGCTATTAAGTCACTTTTCAACTTAGATTCTTAGGAAGATTGTCTTTCACCTCTATATCTTAATCTTGCATGGAGTGGTCTCTTTGCCACTTGGATAGGCTAGAAAATTCCTTGACCATTAATGCCAAGGCCTTTTCCTTCGAATCTCATTTTCACTAATAGCTTAGAACCTATTCCCTTTATGTGATTTTCAAATGACTTTAAGGGTTAGTATATTTATTATCCCTAACATTGTCAATATAGCAAAAAAAATTGATTTCATTACTTTCTTCCTCAAAATTTACATTAGAAGATGCATTAATAATCACAGCATTATTTGCTTCTAAATTTACAACATCATTTTCATTGATAGGACTACCAAGAGTCTATGAATTAGAAGAATCACTACTATAACCAAAATGTACCTTTATGGTTTGGCTTGTTTTGAATTGAATCTCATAGGTATGATTGGTTTTCAGTTGGATTCTTTCTCCTAATGCAATGTTTTTGGCATGCTGATATGTGAGATAATAATGACCTAATGTTATCTCCTTAGCTTCTCTTAGAACTATATCAAGAGCTACTTGATCAAAGAATAGCCCTCTAATGCCAAAATATAAGATGTCATAATGAGTCACATGTCCATGTACTATGCCATCAGCTCCTCCAAATGTCTTAGTGTGGGGTAATAGAAGAGTCCTTAGTTACATACATTGTGTGAGACCTTTAGTAATATAACTATCTCTAAAACTCTAGTTAAAATAGATCTACACAAACTTCCCTTCAACAATAGTAATGTAGTTTTGCCTTTGACTTTCCTTAGAGCGTAGCTTAATATCTAGCACTTCCATTGGCAATAACTATCACATTAGAGACTCTATATTCTCTTGATGAGGTATTGTTTTTTAGATTGATTGACTGCTACTGAACTTAGCAGGTGCCTTACCTCTCTCCTTGTTCTACCTTTTAAACCATAATGGTTCCTGATTGGGATGTAGGATTCATCATTACTCAGCAATATGACCTCATCGGGCACAATGTCCACAAATATCTAAATCTCCACACATCCTTTTCTTCTATCAATGTTCTTGTTGTAGTTCTACTCATAGTGCATTAATTCTCTATTAGAGCCTTTCGATCTGTTACTCCTATCATTGCTCTACCACTTGTCAACTTTGCTCTTAGGCTAGTAGGAATTGCATTATCACAATCATAATGAAATTCAGTAACAATTGAATATGGGCTAGTATTGGATCCATTGTTCTATAATAACTAATTTTGGTTAAAACAACAAAATCATAAATTCACCCACAAATTTAGTTTTGATATCAAACTTGACATTTTAGAGCAATATCTACACAGAAGTTAGCCCAACACACTAACTAATTTGATACCAAGCTAATCCATAAAATTAAGCAATAATACGCTTGAGTATTTTAATTTTGCTTTACAATATCAATTTAATAGAATAATTTTTTTTAAATGACTTAGAAAGCATGAATTTAATAGAATAATTAAGAAATTTAACACACAATTGATAACAGAGTTTGACACTCTATCCTACATCTCCAAGTTGAATATCGGTTGATGTATTAGGAAAAATTCTTGAAAAGTAATTATAAATTTTTCCAAATTGAAAAATGAACAACTACAAAGTTATTCTTCAGGCAAAAATAATACTAATCTCTTTTTGACTTTTTGACAATTTTGCCTCTAACACTCTCTATGAGCCACACAAACTCTTTTGTTATATTATTCTAGAAAACTTGCTTGCTTTTGATTCCTTTAAATATAATGTCTCATCTTTATATAGTTTTTTAATTCTATATCCCACTCGGTAAGGCCTTATCATTTTATTCGAAGTGGTTATGGTTCAAAACCTATTGGCATAGTCTTTGGTGGGCATATTAATCTTTTTTCCCACATTTGGAAAGTGGGGAACTTCATGATAATTTATATATCATGAATCTAATGGTGATTAATGCCAAGTATTTGGCATATACATGTGTTACGATGGGCTTGGTGAGGATTTTGGTAAGTATGGTGTGTGTGGCATGGAATATAGGGTTTGTGGAGGCTTATGGGTTTGGCATGGAAATTTATGGATAAAATGTGGCATGATTTGGATGGTATGTGGTTTCACATGGAATCTGGTGGCATGAACAGGGATGTTAGGATTTGGAAAATTCAAAAAATGAAATTGATCCATGGTAGTTAATTGGTGGCAAGCCATGTGATGGATTGAGGACCCACCATGTGGTCCAATCTCCTCTCACCATGCCACTTTTTGACCACTCATCATGCCACTTGTCAACATATAATTGGATGTTTCATCCAAAACCCAATTTTTTTACTTGCCCTGTCTAATCTTTGACATGTGATATCTTGCACATACAAGATCCATTTTATGAATTATGAGTTGAGATAGAAAGCTCTTGATGAACTATATGCATTTTAATTATTATCAAATCATTCCATATTGGTTAATTTCTTTAGTTTAACCAACTTTAACTTGTTTTGATTGTTTAAATAGAACTTTGATTGGTTACACAAGGAACATATGAGCTCTATTTTCTACATTCTACATAAAATTGGAAACATCTCAATAGGATCTACAAAATGATTTAGGTTTTGATCTACTTTAGGACCTTTTATGAATTGACCTTTGGATCAATTATTTCATCAAACCACTCTATATTCATTAGACTAGGCATAGGGTTTGTAGTCTAAGCTACCTAACTTACCCTAACTCATTATTTTCTCCAGTTTACCCTCACTATCAAGGTTATGATATTTTATATAATGATTATATATGTTCTTAAACATCTTCTTAAGGATTCTAAGTCTCAATTGATCTAACTAACTTCACTTGAAATATCCTCAAGGTCTGCCCATTCAAAACTACGTATACAATTTGGACTATGCAAGGTTGAAGAACATGATCTATCAATACTCCATATACTTATGAGGCTCTTTTAGATTTAATCCATCACATTAAACTACCTCAATCTCCCTCATATAATACAATCCTTACAAACCATCAAACCCAAACTTTTAAGAGTAGGCAGGCTATAGGTCTTTATTGGACTGAGTATGCAAGGTACCCAGTGTTTATCCATATTTAAATGAGTCAAGGAATTGTGTGAGGTTATCTCAACCTTGAAAAACCATTTTTATAGGTTTCACTCTTCCTTATATCCCAAAACCCTCTACGCTCTTAAGCAAACACCAATTTCTCACATGCTTGGAATTTATTTATACATTTGTCTTATGACCCCTATCTCTATCTTTAAATCTTGTTCCCTTATTTATAACTATTTGATTTCAATCATTTGAGAACCCTAATCTATTTTCTACCCTTCAAACATTCACACAAACCATTGAGTATGATTTTGAGAGACTTTATTCATCTAAACATAAACCTATAGGTGGATGTTATTACCTTAATTGTGTGTATCTTTTTAAAAAATTTACAATCTTTGATGTTTTAAGAGTCCTTTTGAAACATTGAAACTCCTATTATGCTCTTGATATATTTAGTTCCTTCCTTAACATCTTTAATCTACGTGTTTCATTAATATACCATATTGAGACCATATAAGTATAGGCTAGATGTAGGTGTTGTTTTAGAGGTCTTAACTATGTTTTAGGTCTCTTAGACCAATTTACAAACTTCAAAAACAATCTCAAAACTTTTCAAAGACTCTGCTTAGTTTTTATTAACACTTAGATACCCATTCAATGTCTTGGAACTTTTGACCTTCCCAACATCACCATTTAAGATCAATTTCAAGCTTGGCTATAGGTGGTGTTAGAGTAGTTGACTATGTGTAAGAGATTCATGAATTTATCAAGCTAATCATTTAACATTGAAAATGTTTTTTTCATGTTGAGAGTTTAGAAAATTCTCTCAATAACTTACAACTCTTGTTTCATCAATCACCATTCACTATTAAGATATAATCCCAACTCAAATGGTTGTAGGTGATATTCTAGATAGTTGATTATATATTAGCTTGAGTTTGAAATTTTTTTAGGTCTCCAAGACCATCTTAAATACCTATACCAAACCTCTTCATTGGATTACTCTATCTTATTTTTGTCTTAATAATCTTTTCAAAACCTTAAAAATCCTTGATCTTTTAGGAACATCATTGTCATAACACATTTCTCTCACAAAATGGTGTAGGTGGTTATATGAATGGACTAGGTATGTGAGTTTTGAGATGGAATTAAAAACCTATCAAGTCATATTACAATGTTCAAATCTCATCAAGAGGCATTATCACTATATTACAAACTCATAGCATCTCTAAATAAGTTCACAACCTCTATCATCACTATTTTTTGTACAGTCCTATAGATGAATATCTTATAGGATTGTGATTTAATAATTTTGGAAATATTAGTATATTATTCCTAATTTAGTTAAGGGTATGATTAGTATAATTAGTAAATAGATAGATAATAATTAAGTTACTAATTTGTGTAAATTAATTAAAATTTAAACTTTTCTAAAAATAGTAATGAGAGGGAGAAAATCAAACTTATCTAGAAATCAGCTAATACGACTGAGATAAGGCCTAATACTCATTATGTAGGTATAAGACACTATCATAAAATAAGATCTAAACTTAATTTTCTAATTAGATAAGAGTGCCAAAACTGGATAGGATTAGCACTAGCACTATATTCCACCTTTGCCATTGTTGTCTTGAGGATCTAAGATTTCTAGGTTTTATTCACTAGGTCTGTGTGACCTTATCCATGAAGTTTCAATAGTTGGAAGTCTATAAAGCTCATTATAGAGCATATTTTTCTTCAAACCCTATGTTACATTTTGATTTGACAAATTTCAAGAAATAAGGGGAGGTTAGTGTGTGTAAGATTCACTGGACGTGGCTACACACCCCTTATGTGGCCACGCTGCCTACATACCAATACTCTGAAGAGGGATCAAGCCATATGTAGTTCTCCCACTTGATGTGATTTATGAAATTATATGTATGAAGATGTATAATGTCAAACTAGATGTGCTTGAGGTGGCTAGGGACTAGTGTAAATATTTGAATAAGCTTGTAAGTGTGTTGGCTAGATGTATGCAAAGAATAGGGAAGATTTCTTAGTAGTCTTACTTGTATTCTTGCTTGCTTAGTAATAATTTACAACCCTCTCCAAATGATCTTTGATTGGATTTTATAGGTATTTACTAGTCATGGGTTGAATGAGCTTGTATTGGGCCAACAATAATAAGGATAACAAACTAGAAGGACTTGACCATTAGGGTCATAAATAAACTTGGACAAGAGCATAGAAAGTGGATAGGAGTGGCACCGATGTTATAATCTTAGTGTGGCACTATTGTCTTGAGAAAATGGGACCTAGGGGGATTGATTTGTCATGTAAAGAGGATTTTGGCTTAGTTGAGATCAAGTTTGGAAGGCTATGAATGACTAGAAATTAATGAAAATGATGCCTATGAGGGTCATGAGAGCAAGAAAGAGGGAAATAAGGGTTGGGTGTCATTAGCCACACTCAAGTTACCAATTTTTTTATTTTGTATGACTACATTTCCCCCCCCCCTTTATTCTAATCATGTATCAAAGTGAAATACTAGGATAATAGAAAAATAAAAAGCATACCTGAACTTACCTATAAGGGTGAAGATCATGAAGCTATGTGATGTTGGGTGTGCATAGAGAGAGCATGTTATGAATTATGAAACTATAAAATAAAATAAAGAGTAGATCAGTTTTACTAGATATGTTATATCTAAAATAAGAACATACAAATTTAGGTAAGAGAGAGAGAGAGAGAGAGAGGAAGAGAAAGGAACTAATACAAATCACCAAGTATAAAGACCAATACAAAACCTATTATGATGTTAAGTGATGCTAATTAATGTTGATTAATGTTGGATGATGTTGTACCAAGAGTAATATCATGAATGGATCTGAGTGCTCAATTCCTCAAAATTAGCTCAAGAATGCAAAGGATGGCCCTTTGGCTCCATCATCACCCACTAACTGAAGCTAGGTGATCATGCATGTGTTGATCTATGTTTGAACTATATGTATAGTCCCTCTAAATATGTGGCTCAATAATATAAAGGCTAGCTAGTCCTTTGGATCCATCATTTCTCCATGAAGTGAAGCTATGAACTGATACGAATATAAAATGTATGTCATATGAGATGGCTCTTAAAGCCCATGAATGTAATATGATCTAAAAATGTTGGCATGGATAGCCAAGTGTATGCTATAAATTAGGCCACTCTTGGCCACTCTAAAAGATGGAAATCAGGCTTGTATGAAAGCCACTTTGAACTAGTGCACTAGGCTTATATGATAGCCTCTCGAGAACTAAATAAGTTAGTCTTTGATGAAATCCTATCCAAAATGATGCCAACCACCTATAGATGGAATAAGGAATGCAACTACTGAGAATGCCTGGGTAATATTTAACTTGAAAAGGAAAAGAAAAAATGTGTTGTGCACATTGCCCCCAATCACTGGTGTTTAGAACATGGATTCTGATCATGAAGTTATATCAACTACCATGTCTAAAATTGGAAGTGAGAGCCTTCATATTGTGAATGATTCCCCATATATCTATATTCTCTGAGTAAAAGTGCACTAAAAATTATTTATTTTGAACTAGTTTGATTGTGCAAAACTATAGCTGAACGTACTTTTATGCCTACTTTTAGAAAGTTTGGTTTTTTTGTTGTTTGGATAGGAGAAAAAAGTGGACACTAGTGAAACTGGCATTGTACTCCAAGTTGGGTATTCTTGTCTTGATCCAAATTTGGTAACTATTATAATATTCTCACTATCTATCTAGTCTATTCTAATTTTTTGATGTTTGGTTATTGTTATGGGTGTGCTGAATGCTACATTTTCAACTGTTAGAAGCTCTGATCTCTATGAAAAAACCCCTATTTATCACCCCCTCTTCTAAGAGTAGGAATTAATACCCTAAAATTATTTCCCTTAGAATAAATAGCCCTAAAAGTGTGTTATGCTACAAAGATACATGATATAGAAATGATAATCGATAAGATATCTAAAGATATAACATGATTTGAATTGAGAGATTATTAAATCAATAGGGGTATGCCTAGATGGATATAACAATGTAATAACATGTGCATTGTATTGAATTGGAAATGAAATTTTGGTTAGTTGTTAGTTGTTAGTTGGAGGGATGGAGTATGATGTCCATCATGGCATCCAAGAAAATAAGATAAATGCATGATGTGGATCATGGCATTGTAAATAAAGAGAAACAAATAATCAACAAGCACATAAATCAAGAAGTAAGAATCATACAAGGGTATCTAAGGGGCCACACAAATAAGAGACATGGGAATATGTCACTCATATTATAAGGAAAGCATATAAGGTATGTTTAAATGCCACATAGACATATAATTAAAACAAGCAAGGTTGGCATGGAAGCCATAATCACATGGAAGAGAATAGGTAAAGTAAATTAGTAAATGTCCTAAGGCAAACAAAAGATATAGAAGCAAAGGACATTGGAAAATGTCTTAAGGCACATATAGGAGACAAATAAAAACTAAGAAATGAAATCATATCTAGCTACATAAAGCACAAAAAGGAATGTAATATACTAGAAAAACAATTACATATAACTAATCAAAGCAAGAAGTTAAAGTATGCAAGACATGGTAGTATAAGACTAGGTATATGCTAAGAAATACATAAGTTCTATATACTAGTGAGTGTCGATAGAGTAATCTATGTAAGTTAGTAAATAATTTACATAAACATGATAACTAGAATGTCTAGTATAGGAATGCCATAACCTGGATGGTGTAGTCATGTAGAAGATGCCCCTAGTGGTTATGTATATCAATGTATGTCTCAATGCAGAAGTAGGATTCCCCCTCAATGGGTATAGTGAATAAATCAAAGAGCTAGATGTCACTACACACACTCAAAGAAGATCAAGTGAAGCATGGTAATGTAGATAAATCAACAAACAATGGCATGTAATAGCAAATTTAAGTCTAGCATGATAGTAGAAATAAAAATCATGGATGATGCATACAATCAAAATATTATTGGTGTTTTTGATTTATTTGCATGTTTTTATATTTTGAAATATTTGAATGTTTTTAAATTTTTGATATATTTTAATGTTTTTGAGTTTTTGATTTATTTGAAGCTATGTACAATCAATCATAAGGAGATTATGTAAAATAAATTGAAAAGGAATATGTATAAATAAGTAGAAGAAAGCTATGTATAGATGTTGGAAAAAAGGCTATATACAAGCATATAAATAAAGCGATATGTACATGATGACATAAAATATTAGGCTAGAGGGGTTAAAGGGTCTAAGGATGGAGCTCGTTGGGGATGGAGATGGAAGAAGACATCATGACCATCATCAAATACCTCAAGATCATCATCATAAGTATCATCATATGTTGTATAATATGTGTACATGGTGTCATCCTACCAAATGCAAACTGAAAGTTGCTTTGGTGGTGGATATGTTGATTCTGCTCTAGGATGTTTACCTCTGGTAGTAGGTTGCTTTAGTGGAAGTGGAGAAGCTAGTTCTGGTGGTGTTGTAATTTGAATAATACCCTAAACCTATAGTTTATCCAATATTTAATGTAATTTTGTACATGAGTTTGTATCATGGACTATGATTGTATGGAAAATACAAAATTGGAAACCATCCTACTATGATAATCTACTAATAGATCTATGTCGTATTATAGGTAATGTGATTAATCCATGATCAAGTAACATCTGTAACATAATCTATGGTTGATGTTGTGTGCTTCTTTCCTAAATTTCAATGACTAATGCTATATACATAGAGGTAACCATGTGAATTGTATGTGCCAAGTGATATATCTATAGCCACAAATGTGGATTATATCATGAGAGTGTAGTACGAGATACTAAGAGTGATGTAGGATATCTAATGAGGGCTCTAGAGTCATCTCAGTACTCTCCTGGGCTAACTGGTGTAAGTCTCAATCTACACAGATAGTCATCTATGATTGTGGGTTTCTTATCATCATTTGAAGAAGCTTGGGAATCTATATCAACATAATATACATATGGTAACTTAGAATTTACCACAAGGGGTAACTATGATATGGGAGTCTCATTAAATGTAGTAGTAAAAGACAATGGTGTTATATGAGTGTTTGTAACTAATGGAGTAATTTATTTTATAGAATCAACTAGTGCTACTAGAACTACTATCAATGAATGTATAAATGTAATAGGTGTAGGAATCATAACTGGTGAAGTAGCTAAAATGGCTGAAGCTACTATGACTAGCTAAATATCTGGAGCTAAGGACACAAATATAAGTGGAGGAGTGCAAGAAGTGTTAGTCTATCCAACATTATATGTATATATCTATTCAAGATAAATTTAATGAGGTAGTGGCTGAACTATGATATGAGGTGTCCCATCTAGTGAAATAGTCAAAGATGACTCTATAGTTTAATAATATTTGAATGGTTGGTTATCTACTATACATATGTATAGGTATCCTTCATGGAAAAACTTAACACATTAATGAAGAGTAGAAGGAACTTCCCCCATATCATGTATCCAAGGTCATTTGAGTAAAATATTATAATGAAGAGGACCTGACATGACCTAGAACTATGTAGAAAGGGTTTTGGGTCTTATGATGATATCCAAAGTAATGGTGCCCAATGTCTATCATGGTATATCATCAAACCCTCTAATGTTTTTATATGATTTTTGCATGGATTCCATATCCACACCCATGGTCTATAAGAATGTAATATTACATATATTAAGTCTAGAAACACTATCAACTAGAACTCTCTTAACTGTGCTAGTTTTGACTTGAGCTTGTATGAATAGTGGTAAGTTTTGATCAATAACTATCTGAGATGGCTTGTCATAATGATAAAAATAAATAGCATCTTATATATTTTTTAGCATATTGACCATTAATGCAAAAGAAGAAGGCTATAAATCAATGGGCATAGAAGTGTGAATGAGTGACTAATAGAGAATGTCCTTGAACACATTGGCTTTTTGAAGTAGTTACAACATGGAAATATTAGCTAGTGTGTTTCTCTATTAATCAATAATATCATATGCCTTGTGTGGATCTACCTATGCTGGTGGCTTAGCCCTGAGATGGGAAGGAATGGGAGGGTATTAAGGATCTTGATTAGGTGGAGGAGGCATGGTGGCATATTAAGTAATATCTCTAACCACATTATCTACTATTTGTATAGGACTAGTGGTAGCTATGAGAGGAGAGCGGAGATAGTCAATAGGTTGAGGTGGTAGAGGGACAAAGGGTGTCAACTAGGCTCTTTAGTGATGGGTAGTGACCTAGGGAAGATAAAAATGGACCATGCAACATGACTCAGCATAGGATAGAGGCTCCAAGGGAGGTGATACAAAAGATATCTTAGCATCTTTAATAATAACTTTCTTAATATCATCCCATATTATGAAAAATAAGCATGAAATGAATAAAGCTTTGTATTAAAATATGGTAAACTTAATCATTCATGTACATGATAGTACCAATGATGGTCTCCTTATTATTTTCAAAAAATATTAAAAAATTGTAAATAAGTGAGATTCTTTTTTGAAATCCAATTTTAGAATGTAAGGTGGTATCTCAAAAGCAATAGGACCTAGTGTATGCAACTAGGGTTTGAAAAATTATATTTTTGAAAAATACTATGGAGTTTTGAAAATGGAAGTGGATTTCTAATTTAAATATGCAAGTAAAAATTTAGAAAATTATAAGAAAATGCTTGATTGAATAGGACCTAGTATGTGTAACTAAGGTTTTGAAAAATAATTATTTTTGAAAATTACTATTGAATTTTGAAATTTAAAGTGAATTTTTGAGTTAGATATGTAAGTAATAAATCAAAAATTTATTGAAAAATTAGTAATTTAATGGGACCTAGTATATGCAATTAGGGTTTGATTTTTTTTTTTTGAGAATTACTATTGAAATTTGAATGGATTTTTTTATTAGTAAAAATTCAAAAAATGATTGGAAAATTACTGGGAAAATATTGGACCTAGTATGGGCAACTAGGGTTTGAAGGAAAATTAATTTAAAATTACTATAGAATTTTAAAATTTAATGAGAATTTTTTATTTTATTATGCAGGTAAAAAATCATAAAAAATTAGGATAAATTAGTAAGAAATTTACCCTATGGTTTCTAGGGTTTTTATGCACAAATGAAGTAAGTCAGGTTCACCAAATGATTTAATGATTCTGGGAATATTGGTGTATTATTCCTAATTTACTTAAAGGGTCTGAGTAGTAAAATTAGTAAATAGATAGACAATAATTAAGCTACTAATTCACCCCATAGGAACTACGACATCATCCCAAGGATGATATAAACATCCAGGGGTCACTTTGTAAATTAATTGTAATTTACACTTTTCTAAAAATAGTAATGAGAGGGAGAAAATCAAACTTATCTAGAAATTCACTAATACCACTGAGACAAGGCCTGATACTCACTATACAAGACTTGGATACTATCACAAACTAAGATCTAAACTTCATTTTATAATTAGATAGGAGCACCAAAAATGGATAGGAGTGGCATCAATGATGTAGTCTACCTCTGCTTCTATTCTCTTGAGGATTTAAGTTTTCTAGGTTTTTCTTACCAGGTCTGTGTGATCTTATCCATGAAGTTTCAGTAGCTGAAAGTCTATAGAGCTCCTTATAGAGCATTTTTTCTCTTCAAACCCTATGTTCCATTGTGTTTTGACCAATTTTAAGAAAGAGAGGGGGAGTTAGTGTGTGTAAGATTCATTGAACATGGATCCACACCCCTTGTGTGGTCACATTTATTACATACCAATACTCTGAAGAGGGACAAAGCCATATGTAGTTCTCTCACTTGATGAGCTTTATGAAATTATGCATATAAAGATGTAGAATGCTAAACTAGATGTGTTTGAGGTGGCTAGGGATTGGTGTAAGGATTCAATTAAGATTTTAAGTGTGTTGGTTGGTTGTATACAGAGAGTAGGGGATATTTCTTGAGTAGTCTTTCTTATATTCTTGCTTTCTTAGTGATAATTACCAACCCTCTCCAAATGATCTTTGAATGGGATTCTATAGGGATCTATTGGTCATGGGTTGAATGAGCTCACACTAGGTTGACAAGGATAAGGATATGGAATCAGAAGTAATTAACCATTTTGTCTAAAAATGGGTTTGGACAAGAGTGCCAAAAGTGGATAGCAGTGCCACCAATGCTATAGTCTTAGTGTGGTGGTATTGTCCTGAGCAGATGGGACCTACAAGGATTGATCTGTCATGGAAAGAGGAGTCTGGTTTAGTTGGGATCAATTTTGAAAGGCTAAAGATGACTAAGAATTAATGAAAATGATGAATATAATGGTTATGAGATAATACAAGAGGGACCTAAGGGTTATGTGTCATCAGCCACAATTAAATTACCAATTTTTGCATTTTATATGACTACAGATTGATTGAGTTTGGTCTTTATGATCTTCAATTTTTTAATGAATATATATGTTTTAAAAAATTCCATTAGTTTATTTTATTATTCAAATTGAAACCTACCACGTTTTGAAACTAGATAACCAACTCAACATATTGACAGCATGAAGTTTTTAGAGTTGCAAACCATATCAAACCTATACATGATTATGGGTCTGCAAACTTATGTTTGAAACCTTAAAATATGAAATTATGGTTATCAATGATTTAATATAATTTCTATATGAACAAACATATTTATCATTGATAACACAACTCCTAATTATTTGAAATCATGTACTTGAAACCACTCAAATCAACTGAATTATAGACACAGAGAACACATAATCCATAAAAGGTAAATGAAGAAGTGGCCTTTATTAAGAATTTGTATAGATTATCTAACTGATTAGAAGTTTAATTATGTATTAATAAGAGATTATATGTGAATTAAGAAACACTTTAATTCACAAAACCACTTAGAGAACTCATAAACACAAAAAAATTGCCAAACACTTCAAACTACTCACAAGAGAGACTTTTCATCCCAAAAGGACATCCACACATGACGATAATATGTTTTAATGTGTGTTAATAATATAAATACATATTATATCTTAACCCAACTAGTTTAATGCATCTATGAATTCACATTTTGTACTATAGTCACTTTAAAATCAATATATGGGGTTTTAAGCCTTCAAAAAGTAATTTAGCTTCTTAGTGATTATTCATAAACATAAATAACCAATATGAATACCAATTCCATAAATTTTAATAATATATTTGTACCAAAATTTGTACAAAATATCATCCCCAAAATTTACTTGTACAGCTTGTACGATCTAATTAAAATTTGTCTTCACTAGCTTGTGAATGGAATGATGAAGGAGAGAGAAAATTAAACAAATATGGAGCTTTAAACTTATTAAAATTATTTTTACTAACATATATAATTACAAATGATGTTTTTAATATGTGGTATCTTTCAAGTGACTTCAATAATCCATACAACTTCCTCTAACTCCTCAAACTAGTGTTGAAATCCAATAATCTAACCTTTTTATGATATGATGATAGGTGTAATAGTTATTTAACTGATATAATCTCATTTTAATTTGTATGGTATGTATTTTTATCTTTGGGTACTTTTAAATGTATCAATGTTAGCCAAAAATCACATTTATATGCATTTTCAACACCTTAGATCTACCAAATGATCCTCAAACTTTCCAAAACTTCATGAAATGTTGTGAAAATATGTTTAGGACATAAAATGACATTAATAAACCCCAAATAACCTATGACACAACTTTACCATGACTTATTTCTCCATAACACTCCTGGACCACTATATGACCACAACATGAAATTACCTTAACTTTTCCAAACTAACCTTAAACCATACTAACAAGGTTAAATGAATACTATAGGGATAATATAGGATATGACATGACAAAATTAAAATACCATGGAAAGTTTGAATTTATAGGGGGGTGACCAATTTGACTTGAGGTCAAATTTGGTCAACATTCTTGGTGATTCACAAGGGTAACATGCTTGTAATGCTAATAAGTCTAGTAGCCTTACATGTCCATTGGGAAACAAGGTCTCTTGCACTCAGTTTCAAACCTTGATAGACTTTGAACATGAATAAAAAAAATTATTGACCTTAAAAACACACAAAAATAATGACAACAAGACATAAACAAAGTAAGACACATACATGTGCCATCAAGCACTTAGGGAACACAACAAGAATTAAAGCAAATTAGACTATATATAAATTAACCTAAAAATAATATCTTCCTCTTAGATCAAAGGGGAAGATTTCACCATATATTTCTCCATGAGATGAAAGAGGATTTTGGATCCCAAATCTACACCAAGTAATTTGTACCATGTTTAGTGTTAAAAGATTTGGGAGATTTTTGCTAAGTCCTTTGTCTTTTCTTTGCTTGGTGAAGGTGTTCTTTCCCTTAGATTTTTTGGGCCTTTTGCATGAAAACAATGTTCAATGTAAATAGTTTTTTGGATTTTTTTTCTCAAACAAGTCCAAAGACTTATTTTTATCAGGAATTTTTTCACTACAAAACTTTTGAAGGAATTCAATGACTTATCACTTTTGGAATAAGTGTTTTACAAAAGTTTCAAAGGGGTATTTCATTGGTTTTAGGTCATTTATTTTGGAATTTTTGTCCATGGCATAAAGTCCAAAGGGAACTTTCCCTTTAGGCATTTTTCCTCCACAAAAATCCTAAAAGAATTGTAAAGTCATTTGTTTTGACCAAAGGTACTTCCCAGAAATCTCGAAGGGTCATTTTGCCTTTGCAAAAGTTTTGAAGGATCATTTACTTCAGGAATTTTACCTTTAGAAAATTCCTAAAGGGAAATTTCAAATGGTGAAGGACACTTTAAAAAAATTGAAAAGGCACTTTTGAAGGGTCATTTTTCCTTTACAAAATTTTTGATGGATTATTTACTTTGGACATTTTGCCCTTGCCAAATTCCTGAAGGGTTTCTACAAAATGTCTGAAGGATAATTATGGATTTGGATTATACTTACACAAATCTTGAAGGGCACTTTTAGAAGGTGGAGGACACTTTCAATAGTTATAAAAGGTACTTTAAAGAGTTCAAAAGACTATAACAAAAGTTTGAAGGGCATTTTTGTAAATCTGTTATGTTCTGATATTTCTTTTTAGGGTTTCATGACGTAAAGTTTCATTGTGAAAATATAGAGATGTATCCAACTCTCTTTGCATACATTGAATTTCTACCTTGTGCTCAAAGGATAAACATTATGGGTCCTTGGATGAAATTTACCTATTGCATCTTCAATGTGTTTTGGTGAATGAGGTGAGGAATTTCCCAATGAGCTGAATGAAAGACATATTATTATCTAGGTGACTCTTAAGGATTTATGTCATGGAAATGCCTAGGTCAAATTCATCAAATTTACAAGGTAATGATTTTTCATTTCTTTTTATAGGTAATGAGTGAATTTTTTAATATCAAATGAATCTTTCACCCTTCCTCATATCAAGAAGGATTATTCAAAGGTAAAAAGTTGGATGAGAGTTTGAGCTAGCATCTAAGTTAGACAAGTGGTGGGTCCTCAGGGTTTTATAAGTTCTAGGCCCATTTTGAAGATTGCCTCACTTTCCTTTTGGTGGGTAAGGTGTAAAATGTCTCTAAGTCTTTAATACCTATATTTTTAATATAAGGTGATGACATATGACATTCTCAAATCACATGGGTAGCTCAGAACATATTTCATTGTTGTACCAAAGGAAATAATAAGTGAATAAGTACAAAAGTCCCCAAAGGCTTGAAAAGCACCAAAATGTAAAAGTTTTCTTATATGGATCCATTTTTTGCAAGGAGTATTTATCAACATAAAGGGAACATTTTCACCTTCTCCTTCCTCTTTTGAAAGAAGATAAAATGATTAAAGGGGGTAGTTGGTAAATATCCATTATGTTTCAAAGCATTAATGACAACCCTAATTTGAAATATAAAGGATTATAACTAAGTCATTTGCCTTAATTCATGTTTACCTTTTGTATTTAGATCTTTTAATTATGTCTTTGAGCTATTTGTGTGCCCTCGCTATGTGCAATATGAAAGTTCTCTATCTAGCAAGTGATTATGACAAATTCTTCAAAAGTTTTTAGCTTCAATTACGTATAACCCTCCAAATTATTAGTAAGTATTATTCCATCTCATTGTATTGTGTCCCTTGAGGGGGTTTGAAGGTATTTCAAGGCTGACTAGAGTGAATAATTTATTCAAATTTAAAGTATTGTAATAAAGAGCTAGGAAATAGTGACATCTTATACATCTGTGAAAAGCAACATCATCATTATTTTGGATAGAATTAAGGATACAAATGTTTAGGGGTTGACTTTGTGTCTTTATTAAATGTCTTACAATAACCAAACCCTATACCAACAATCTAAATTCTTGGCATGAGTTATATCACCCCTAAGGTAACATTTCCCTTGGTTGACCCATACCTAGAACTAGTAATTGCATGTGCTAGATTGTATCAACTAGATACCATGACTATGGTTGATGAAAGTCAATTAGTTGTTTTCTATTTCACTCTTTCAGACCTCAACACCATGTTTGGGATTCCTTCTCAGCCTAAAAGTATCACACTCTCCCTATAGGAATGATAATAATATGTAGACAATAATGATAAAATGATATAGGATATTATCAACTCTTGTTGGCTAGTCAAGAAAAGAAAAAATGTGTCCAAAATGTCTAAGAGTTTGAAACTAGAGGAGTTCAAAGAATTTCCCCAGTATGTGATTTCCATGATAGCCAAAATTTATGGGATGCCCACCATAGAGAAGTTTGAGCCTTGGATGTTTATAATTTTAATCTATGTGTTGGAGTATCAAAAGAATTTGGATTAGGCAACCATCTTAAGTGACAACCTACATAGACAGATGATATAGATTTAGGTTACAATCCACTTAGAGGAGTTCATCGTTACATTCCACATGTCCTCATACCTGATGTATATCCTAGTGTATAATAGGATGTTCCTTGTGCTCATAATGAATCCTAGTGGAATAAGGATATATGAGACTTATCCATAAATAAATTTGGATGGCTTTATACAAAATTTTTGCAAAGTTTATAATTGTTTCTTCAATACTATGATGAGTGTCTTTTATCCTCTTAGAAGCCTCAACAAGATGTCTAAGGGGCTAAAAAAACCATTGATAAGTATGGTGCCTCATATATTCAATTTAGAATGTTCACTTATATCAAAATAAGTGGTTACTCACGGTCTCCATATAAGCTACCAAGACATCTAGATGATCGACTAGCAATGATGGAGTTAAGCCAAAAAATGGTGCTCCCACATGAGATGATAGTGGTAAAGAAGGTGAGCAAACCCTTCAAGTTTTTAGTTAAAATTAGACACTATTCATGTCCTTTTGTTATCAAGGCTAAGGGATTAGAACAAGAGATAAGCCAATATGTGATTGGTAAGATTCCACCCAAGTTAAACTATGATATTAGATGGTGGGTAAATATAGAAATAAGTGTGATTCTACATTAATCACATTATGAGGTCATCTAGTCTGATTTCACAACTAAGGAAGACATCAAAAAGCTAGACTTTATAAGGCTAATAGTGCAAAAACTCATTGATTATAATATTTATCCCATCCCAAAGTACATGGAGGATGATAAGAAGACACTATCTACAATTTACAATCAGTTCAATATTGAATCCTAGTCCATCTCACAAGTGGACTTCACTACTGAGGAAAATGATTCTATACCATGGAGGGCCATAGAGATCATGAGAATAACCTTTGGGTGGTTGAAGGAACATGGGGTCTATCTTAGTGCCTATGACACTCCTACCCTCCAATAACTTAGACAATTTTGGGAGTTAAAAGGTTTCCTCCCAATTTACAATGGTGTTTCCTTGGATCTACAACCAATGGTAAAGGGAAAAAGAAAAAGTAAGGTTGGTGATGTTGGCTTTACCAAGCTAATTGATGTGGAGTCCATATCCACATCACATTCAAAGCGAGACTATATTTTTCAAAATTAACAAGTTTGGCTACAAATTAGGATAAGATCACCACTAGGGAGGTTTATTGGCCAATGCCACCCCAATATCCATTACATCAGAGGGAGCCCCAATGGTATCAACCATCCTGGTAGCCATCCCAGTAGTTAGTTTAGTTGTTGTTCCACTTGCTCCACCCATGGCTCCAACAACATAACAACTAATAGTTGTCCTTCTTATGACTTACTCAAGGAAGAGAGGAGGTGAAGAAGAGGTAGTAAAACCCAAGCAAAAAAGAGTCAAGAGGGATCTGTAGCTTTTAGTTTAGATTCCTAAGAAAAGGAAGGAGGTTGTATTCAAGGACTTACCTTCTAAGGAACTTCCCTTGAAAAGGAAAGAGGATCAATCCTCATATGTTCAAACGTTGAGAGATATGAGTAAATAAAAAGACTTAGATGAAGATAGACCCATTTTTGAGGTGATGAAGAAATAATGAGTATTCACTCCTAAGTGAAAACTAGGTAGATAACTAAGAGAAAGACCCCATACCCTAGTAAAGATCCTAATGGTTAGTTTATTTAAAAAAGATGGTCCTTTAAGAGTGAAAGGTAAATGTGATGAGGAATAGATTATAGCCTCTAGTGAGCCTCTTTATTTTTAAGATGTTGTACAAGTTGGGGTTGAGGCGGCCACTCAAGTTTAAGCCCCTTAGGAAAAAGAAATGCTCTCATCAGATACATAAACATTTGTTGAAAATGTCATTACCTAACCACCAAGATAGGATAATGAAGGTGAAGTTGAGGGATAGAATAAGGTTGACAAAGTTTAAGAAATGAATAAATATGATGAGAAAGATGAGGTGGATCCAAATTAAAATATTAAAGTCACCACTGATCCTGAAGTGGTGGTTGAACAAGAAGGACCACAAGCAGCTCCAGGAGTATCACTAGTTATCCCTTCCCCTCTAAAGGTGTCAAGTTTAACACCAAAAGATAATACAATTACATAAGGGGGTGGGGGATAAAACCTAAAAATGGGTACTCCCACCCATATAAATATAAATAAGGAATTGAACTAATCCAATAAAGGTGTTGAGGAGGGTACTTTAGGTAATGTTGCCTTAATTGAATTACCTTGAGATCTCCTTCCTCATATTAAAATTCATAAACCAATCCAGAATAAAGGTTTAGAGGCCATGCTTGGTGGAGAGTTTCTTGAAGGAAAAAAGGAAGCCACCATAGCCTCATCTCTACCTAAGGCTCAGTGAATAAATAAGGTAAAGTAGTTGTAAAACCTTCCAGTTAGTCAGTAGCATAAGGGAATTCCATTGAGAAATTGCTTAAGGAGTCTCACCAATTTGAGACAGGTTTTGAATTTTTGGAGAAAATAGAGACAAACCTTGAAGGAGGAATCAAATTGAATAAATAAGGTGGCAAGGAGTTAGAGAGTGATGAATAAATTGAATAGTTTGTGTTGAGTCCAAAGCCCATTCTTGTGGCACTTCCTACACTAAGTACTCTAATGACACCACCTTACACTATCTCAAGGCTTGTATCAATTTCCACTACATCAATGGGATTTTAGACCAGACCCCTTCTCTAGGTTGAAGAGAAGGTTAAAGAAAAGAAGGACATCATGATAAAAATTTGGGGAGATCAATGTGGTAAAGATCACTCAGGCATATAAGGCCAAACCCCCTAAGAAGGCCAAGACACATTCTAGAACCACATTAACTACTACAAGAGAAATAAATGTGGTGATAGCCATTACCCCACAAGGTGTTTTAAATAAATATGGTCCCCTTGGGAGTTACACTATTTATAACTATAATCTAGGGGAGCCATCAAGGAATGAGTTAAAGCATAGCTCACGGGTTTTGGCAAATAGGTGGCTCATTGAATGGACAAGGACAAAGACACCATGGAGGAGTTAAAGGCACAAAATTAGGCTGTGATCCAGTAATTACAAAATATAATGAGTGAGCCTAAGGTAGTAACTCCAATTTCTATTATTGCTTTAGATCATCCTCTCTTTTAATTATATTCATTTGATTTTAGCTAAACTGATGACTTGAAATTGAGAAGAAGGGAAACAAAAAAACGGAAAGATGATTTACACACTAGAGCTGAAGAAATTGTCCACTCATCATTGAAATGATTGAACAATATAGTGGATAATAAGAGGGAGTGTGATGCCCAAATGTTTATCTATGAAGAAGACATTAAGAATTGTGAATAAATCCAATGGAAAATGGATGAGGTTTGTAAAATGGGCACATATACTTTGATAGATGAGAAGATCATTACTCCAAATGATCACAAGAGGCCCAAAGAATGTTAATTGATAATTAAGCATCAATTGGTGATGCTCAAATATGGCATATTTTATTTGAAAGGAGAAGATAATTCCATCAGGATTGCAATAAGAGAAATAAATGTTACACTTAGGAAGATGGTAAACCTTGATGGTGCAATTGATTTAGAGGAAGAGACAATACTCACTACTCTGAAAAAAACTCATTGATACACCACAAGAGTCCTTTAATATTGATAAAATAAATAAATTGGTATCACTTGAGAAGTTTTATGACCAACTTAAAGAGCTCATTTAATTAAATCAAACCATGCTTAATAGGATTGTTGCCTATCTTGAAGAAAATTGAGTAAAATTCAAATATCAAGCAAGCCTAGACTGAAGGAATCTTGATCATATGCTAAAAGGATATAAAAAGTATAGGAACAAGTTGGAAAAATATTCCATCATCTAGATTGAATCTAGAGTATAACTAGATATTTTAGTTTTTCTAATATGGCACCACTTATTTATTCTCTTCCCTCCCTTCTTTCTTCTCATTTCCTATTGGGAAACCATTATACTTGGCCCTTTAGTGGCACATCCCTTTCAATTAATTTTTGTATATTCATGTGGATAATAAAGGTACATTTTTGTCTTTTCTATAATTGGATAGAGGTTTTAATTTATCCCTTGCAATACCCTCCTCCACATAGATAACTAGAAAATATTCTGCTAAGATAGATGATCAATCTTGTAATCATCATAGGAGCACGAGCATAACTAGAAATATTCTATCGAGATGGAGGATCAATTTTAAAATCATCAAAATAACATGATAATATCTAAGGAATCATGTCTATTATAAGGTTTAATAGACTCCAAGCCTATGAAAGAATTTTTTAGCTAGAGCATCTTTAGGAATATGCTAGACTTAGCTCAATTATATAAGTAAAAGGGGTCTATCCATTTACAATGGTTAGATAAATTTTTGAGTCATGAGCTATAGACTCAAAGAGTTATTTATGTGTAATATTTATGGTGCCAAATTAATTTTTGATATAAAATCATTGTTAAGCTTTGAGAGCATTAGATATGTCTCCCTTGTCATAGAATTGTCTTGCATAGTGTTTATTCATAACACATTGTATTCAATTTTCATTCAATTGATTAATGAAATCTATTTGTGGTTTCCATTCTCTTCCTATTTTTGAAGTGCAGTGCTCTATCTTACATGTTTAGTAGATTGCTTATATGGTGTATTCATCTTTATGGTAGTAATTTAGAGATTATATATAGGTTGTAAAATCCTTTTTGCTCTAAGATTTGGGAATAGGGTGTTGATAGCATTTTTAATGGTAGTCTTAGGATCATAGATTCAATTGGAAGAGATTATTGAAGGATATCATTTGTGCATGATTTCATTTCATTTTTTAATCTATAATGCATTTATTGGTGATGATGATCTAGCAGTTTAGTGAATTTCTTTGTGCTCATTCATTAATCCTCCACTTTATTTTCTATTAATTGATAAATTTTGTCCTACCCTATCCTACCCTACTATTGACCAAATTTTGCCTGCAGGTAAAATTTTTGGACCCCTTCCTCCCTTGCTGTTCATGCCATTTATATTATAGGATTGTTCAAGTTCAAGATTCTCTGTTTCATGGCCTGGTTCATTTTCAAGTTCAGTTTCTTAGTGCAAAGGTCTAATTTTGGGTTTGGTAAGTGCCGAGAGAATGCCACGTGGACCTGACTGACATGGAAATGGACTTGATGACATTTGAAGAGCCTGATGACGTCCTGGTGGACATCAAATTTAGAAAAGCAATTTAAATGTTGGATCTTAAGCAATGATGCTTGAGAAGCTGTCAATTTCAAGAGGATGGAATATCCATTGATTTTCAAAGCTTGATGGCTGGGTGAGCATCAAATTTAGCAGAATAGAATGGCCTTTGTTTCCAATTGAGAAAGCATTGCCAAGGAGCCCAGAATGTAGCAACTTGCTGAAATTTCACCCCTGGGGGCCAAACAAGTCAAATAGAGACAAATTTGATAAAGGACAAGAAGACGTGCATGGAATGAGCAAACACTCAAGTCCAAGCAGTGCCAATTTGGAGAGGTGACTCCAGTAGGTGAAATAGTTCCTTCGAATTGATCATGAGAAGATGCAAGCAGTGAGTAAAGTAGCTAGTTTTCTCTATTATTCATTTAATGAGAGGGCAATTCGCATATTGACCTTGACAAAGGCAGACTTCAAGGGGACAATGCACATAGTCCATTAATGCTTTGGAGCGATTTGTTTCTTTTCATGAACAGGTGCGATAGGCCACTTATAACAAAAGAGCACCAAATGAGCCTCCTGGCTTTTCTATATATTTGATACCTATCACTTTTGTAAGGATCTTTTCATAATTTTTATAAGGCATAGCCCTGTTAAAATTTCCACCTGAATCTATAAAGACAATTTTACCTCTTATTGGATGGATATTCTATGTATGTTCTGAGTGTTTGAATTGTGTCTAGTCATTGTCTTTTGATGCTCTCATAGGTTTAGCACCAACACACCAGTTATCCACAAGGTGCCATTATCTGCATCTGATAGGAGAAGAGTTCCATTCGGAGATATAGAATAGGGGAAGTCATTTACAGTATGTGTTTTGCAGCATCTCAGTGAGTCCATGTTCCTGTGTTTTCATAAGAACCTCCTTGCCATTTTCTTGTAGCCTGGTCTTCCTACCAAGTCTGAGTGTATGTTTTTTGTCTTTATTCGATTCTGAGAGTGGGTGTGAGAAGGTCACCTTAATTTAGTGTATCACCTCCTTAGAGTAGTTTGTTTTCCTATATTTTCTTCCCTTTTCATCCCCCCAGTTTATATAGCTATATATATACCTGTATGTATTTGCACTCTCTAAGAAAAAAGATACACCAGAGGGAACTAGCCCTTACTAGAGACTCTCCTCTCCTGCTTCACCATCTCACAGGTGAGAGAGGAGTTTCCATGTTGTGGGGAGAGTGTAGGAACTTGTTTTCCTACCACTAGGTGTACTTTCCAGCATCAATAGTTCTGGCACACCCGGTGGGACACACAGTTTGATAATGCAGTAAGATATCAGGATTGATGCTGGTCTTGCTACAACAATTTCAAGTTTTCTAGCATCTGGTGACTCCACTAGTAAGAGCTTCAGTTTTCATATTAAGACTAGTGTCTTAACTTTCTATGCCTAAAGTCACCACAAGGTCTGTTTCAAGAAAAATTCCTTTCGAATTCACTGAATTACCTTTTAATTTTATTAAAAGATCAAGGTTTGGGAAGACTCTTCATTACTCAACAAGTCGCCCTGCCATGCCTGTTATAAGAGACACATTCACAACAAAACCTTAGTTAAGTCCCATCCCAGCTATGGCATTACCCTTTACAGCCTTTCATGGTGAAAGCCCCTTGAACCTCCCATAGTATGACCCAATTCTAGGGGCAGATCTAAAAAATGTGCCTTCTTTTGATGGATTGGGACCCATTACAGTTGTTGAGCACATCAAGAATGTTTCTAATCTCATCAATATTCATAATATCACAGAGGAAAATGTCACAGTTAGATTGTTGGATTTGTCTCTTAAGGGCAAGGCTCTTGACTGATATGGGACCTTACCTGTGAATTCAATCCATTCTTAGAATGAACTGGGTATTTAGCTAATAGATCTTTTTGGGGAAAAGAGTGATGACCTATCACTTGTTGAGTAGCTAACGACCATATAGAGGGCTCTGCATGAGTATATGCAAGACTTTAACACATGGTTTCAAAAGACTTGGCAGAGGATTCCCATCTTGGTAAGGCTGACTCCCAGTTACGCTTTCTTGTAATATTTAAAGGCATTAAACAGTGACATTATAGTCATGATCCAATCTATGGGAGGACATATACTACCTGATGCTTATGACATAGCCATAGCAGCTAAAAACGGCTTGGTACAAGCTAGGAAAATTGCCCCTAAGCCTCACATGCCACTTTTCCCAGACATGTTGCCCCCAACTCAAACCGTTGCTCCCACATTGGCTCCTCTACCTACCATCAAAAAACTAGTTGCTGTCCCATCGAATGAATTCCATGAGGTTGAGAGTATGTTGCAGATCATGACCAACAAATTCGCTGCCATTAAAAGGCAGCAAGCTCAAGGCAATAGACCAAATCAAGGATACCAGAATTATGGTCAAGCTCTTAGACCCCACTTTTAGAATTATAATCAAGGTCAGGGATAGCTCACTACAACCAGGCCATTTCAAAATTACAACACTGGTCCCTCCTCATCATCTAAGGCCATAGTGCTTGTTTAGAATAATCTTGTACAAGAGTAGCCTAGCTATCTGACCATGGGATATGGTCAAGAATACACTGTTCACACAAATGAGATGATGAATTATTTCCAAAATATAGAAAATTAGGCTACTGCTCTTTCCCAATTTTTTGAGGCTCCAGCTCAGCCCAGCAAGAGTGGCAATCAGGCCTAGCCAGATTTTGCTCTTATGAATCACCTAGAGGGTGAGTTTTGTGCAATCAATCATGGGGGTGCTACAGACAATCAGGCTGATTATGTTGCAGCCAACACAAGATTTAAGAGAAGAGTAGTGGGAGAAGTGCAAGCTACCACTCAAGCGACAGTAACACCTCCTCCATCACACTCATTCCAAAAGGCCCCAAATTTCAAATAGTTGCTTGCACCTTCAGCGCCTCAGCCTCCAGCTCCAGTTGGGATCAGTTCAAAAGAAAACATGAAGGGAAGTAGTCCCCAAGTCAATATAGTGGACTAGATGAAGAAGTTGCATGTGAGCATCTCTTTATGGGATTCATTATCTCTTCCAGGATAGAAGGACATATTGAAGAAAGAATTGCATAAGCTGGATCAGCAAGTTGTTCCAACAAACATGGATACTATCTTGATGACAAATGGACAACCTACCACTTTAGAGCAGGTAAAGAAGGAAGAGAAGACTCCCCCTTTCTACGTATCCTTGATCATTGGGGACTTCTTGGTACACAACTGCATAATTGACAGCGGGGCTAGTACATTAGTAATGCCTAAGTGCATTGCTGATAAGATGGGATTGAAGTATGAAGAAATGAAAAGGGGAGTCTACAGCTAGATGAGATACCTACAAAAATAGTCAAAATTTAGAAGGGTTTAGACTTGACATTGCATGATTGCCCAACCTTCTCAATTCCCCGTGATATTGTAGTAGCAGATGTTCCTCCATTTTTTGCAATGTGCCTATCTAGGGACTTCACATCCAAAATAGGTGGCTATCTAGCAGCGAATTGGTCATATCTGGTTTTTAGAACCAAGTATGGGACCAAGGTGAAAATTGAGTCTGAGCCACTCTACAAGGACCATCTAGAACCATACACTCCCAAGGTAGCGAATGTCAATTACACAATCATCGACCTAGAAGAGTCCCAGACAGACCAAGCTCCATCCTCTGCTCTTGAAGGAGTCACAGAACTAATCTTGGATGAGTGGGAAAATGATAACTTCGAACATGATCCATACAAGTTTATAGAGGAGACAGACCTTAGAGTCTATTGCATGCACAAAGAGGGTGCCTTCATGCCAAATTTGATGAAGGTAGGACAAGCAGACCGTGGCCTATGGTAGCTATATTTTGACAGATCTAGAAGTAAGCTAGGCATTGGAGGTAGGGTGATGTTGGTCTCCCCTTTGAAGGAAAGGTACTTTTTAGCTTTCTAGTTCCATTTCTCTTGCACAAGTAATGTTGCAAAATATGAGTCTTTGATCCACAGGCTAGAATGTGTAAGAAAAAGAGGAATTAAGGAGTTGCAAGTCTTGGGGGACAGTGAGCTGATTGTGAATCAGGTGAAGGGCTAGAATCTAACAAATAACTCCTTACTAAAGTCTTAAAAGCATAGGGTCTGGGACTTGATGGAAGATTTCCTTGCTTTCAACATTGCCTCGATTTCCATAGAGTAGAACAAACATGCAAATAAGCTGGTAGCAATTGGCGCTCAGTTTGATGTTTCAAGGGAAATAAGCTGAGATTGTGGTTCACACCACTTGAAAGTGGTAGTTTGACCCTCTGTCCCCAACAACATCACAAATTGGCAAGTTTTCAAAAGTGACCAGCAGATAGCTCTCTTCCTCCATGAAGAAGCTGAGTTTGCAATGCACAACCAGGTGAAGTTACAGCAACAATATGGAAATCAAATTATCTAGTTGAAGAGCAACAAACTCCCTAAAGGTCTGGTCATGCTTGAAAGCATTTTTAACAGAGATGACCAACTGAGAAATGACAAAGCATGCATCACGACCAAGGAGGAGAATTATGAAAAGGTCAAAATATTCAAGGACAAGTTGTTGGCACTTGGCAAGGTCTGCACATTTCAAGAAAGGCAAGCTTTTATTCTATTGTGTCAAGAGTTCACTAATGTGTTTGCATGGGATTACAGTGATTTAAAAGGCTTCAACCCAAGACTCACCTAGCACACCATTGAATTAGAGGAAGGTACAAAACTAGTCACACAAAAGCAAAGGCCTATCAATCCTACAATTGAGCCCCTCATGCAAAGAGAATTGGCCAAATTGATTGAGTCCAGAATTATATTTCCAATCAAACATTCCTCATGGCTGGCCAACCTTGTTCCTATTAGAAATAAAAATGGGGAGATTAGGTTGTGTGTCAGCTTCAGAGACCTTAATAAGGTCTCTCTAAAGGATCATTATCCCCTTCTAAGCATGGAGTAGATTCTTCAAAAAGTGACTAGCAGTGAGTGTTTCTCTCTCTTAGATGTCTATTTAGGTTATAATCAGATTCTGGTGCAATGTTGTGATCAGTACAAAATAGCCTTCACCACTAAATGGGGAACATTTTCTTATAAGAAGATGCCATTCAAGTTATCCAATGCTGGTACTACCTTTCAGTGAGCCATGGACATGGCTTTTGATGGCTTGATAAATAACAACTTGCTAGTATATCTTGATGATATAACGGTATTCTCCAAGGAAGTGAGCCAGCACATAAAACACCTCAGGTAGATTTTTGAGAGGTGCAAGGAATTTGGCATTTCTCTTAATCCAAAGAAATGCATGTTTGTTGTTCATGAGGGGAAACTTCTTGGCCACATTATGTCCAAGGAGGGCTTGTCCATTGACCTTGAGAGAGTTTGCTCCATTCTAGAGATGTCCTTACCAAAGCACAAGAAAGGCTTGCAGAGTTTCTTTGGCAGGATAAATTTTATTCAGAGATTCATTCTAAATTTCATTGAGATAGTTAAGCCCCTGACCTCTATGTTGAAGAAAGGTGAATAATTCAAGTGGACAGCACAAAGAAGGGATAGCTTTGAAGCCATTAAGTAGGCTTTAGCCTAGGCGCCTGCTCTAATCAACCCCAACTTCAATAAAGACTTTAACCTCTATACATTCAGCAATGAAGAAGTGATATTTGCCATGCTTACCCAAGCAAATGGTGATGACCTCAAGCATCCACTCACCTTCTTTAGCCAAGGGTTAGAGGACTTCGAATTTAGGTACACATATGTAGAAAAGCAAGTCTTGGTAGTAGTGTGAAACTTGAAGAAATTTAGGTATATGTTGTCTAACAGTAGGATTCATATTATAGTCCCACATCCTGGCATTAAGGATTTCTTGACCAATTGAGATTTAAACAAGAAAAGGGTGGGATGGATCACCAAAGTGATGGAGTATGATGTAGACATTAAAATCACCAAGCTGGTGAGGGGTAGGGGCCTATGCGAAGAGCTGGATACATGTTTCAAAGAAAAGGGGGGAAATAGCTTGCTAATCTAGGATGTAGCCACTACAGAAGAACCATTTTTCATAAAGGATTGGATGCTAGACATAAAGCGTTTCCTTCTCACAGGTGAGTGTCCATAGGGTCTTGATAAGACCAAAAGAAGGTATTTTAAACTCTAGTCCCTTCTTTATGTTTTGGTTGACGAAGTATTGTTTAGGAAGGATCTTTCTAGGGTTCTTCTAAGATGCATTGACCCCAATCAGGTTGATAAGGTACTGGCCAAGTTTCATGATGGGCTAGCTGGTGGCCATTTCACTCTTAGAGCTATGGTAGCAAAGATAATGAGAGCTAGCTATTTCTGGCCTACTCTTTTCAAGGACACCCATGTCTGGGTAAGAAAGTGCCAAAAGTGTGCACTCTTTGATGGAAAGCAGCGATTAGCTACCATGCCTCTATAACCCATTCAAGTTGAGCAACCATTCATGCAGTGGGGCCTAGATTTTATAGGGATGATCAATCCTCCCTCCAGTGTTGGGCACAAATGGGTACTGACTGCCACAGATTATTTCACCAAGTGGGTGGAGACTATTGCTTTGAAGGAGGTGAATGAGAGCGTAGTCTTGGAATTTTACAAAGACCTGGTAACAAGATTTGGGGTCCCAGCCACCATAATCTCAGATAACACCTTGGCTTTTCTGGGAATCAAAACTAGTGAGTGGGCACTGAAGTATGGCATATACCTCAGTACTTCATCAAACTATTATCCATAGGGGAATGAGCTGGCTGATTCCACTAACAAAAATTTGATCATAATTATAAAAAGGACTATGGAAGAAAATCAGAGGACTTGGCATGCCAAGCTAAAGACAGCTCTATGGGCCTACCAAATTACTCTAAAGAGAGCAATCAAGAATTCTCCATATATGCTTGTGTATGGAAGGGAAGCCATGCTTCCCATTTTGATTGAATTGCCAGCGTTGGATCTCTCCCACCAACTGCAACTAGAAGAAGGAACCAGCATGGAGGTTAGATTGTGTGAGCTAATGGATCTCTAAGAGGTAAGGGATTGGGCTATGGCTTCTCTAACAAATTGCCAACAGCAAGTAAAAAGGCACTTTGACAAGAAATCTTTGTCAAGATATTTTTATGAAGGAGATATTGTCTTGAAGTGGGATGAAGATCGAGCTAAACCTGGAAAACATGCAAAATTTGACACCCTATAAAGCAGTCCTTATGTGATTACTCAGTGTAAATAACATACTGTATTCCAACTTCCCAAGTTGGATGGCAAAGAACTACGTATCCTAGTTAATGGGATACATCTAAAACATTACCACTATTTTTTGGGGTTCACTTGTATATATTTTCCCTTGTTTTCTTTCTTGTTTTTCCCTAAGTGTCATTGCACAGGTTGTAGTTTTCTTAGTCTTGTGTGTGTTGTCATTTTGTGGAGGTAGATCTGTGTGGATGGTCCTAAGTTTTGACAGAGCTTTTGTTGGTTTTCAAAGTTATCATCCAACTCCATGCCCAATGGATTGGAAGGCAACTAGTCTCTAAGCATAGCAGGCATGCTTCCCTTGGGAGTCACCAATTTGTTGACCAAATTTTTCCCACAGGTAAAATTTTTGGTCCCCTTCCTCCCTTACTGTTCATGCCAGTTATATTGCAGGATTGTTCAAGTTCAGCATTCTCCATTTCATGGCTTGGTTCATTTTCAAGTTCATTTTCTTACTGCAAAGGTCCAATCTTGGGTTCGGTAAGTGCCAAGAGAATGCCACGTGGACCCGACTGACATGGCAATGGACCTGATGACATTTGAAGAGCCCAATGACGTCTTGGTGGACGTCAAATTTAGTAAAGCAATTTAGCTATTGGATCTCAAGTGATGATGCTCGAGAAGCCATCAATTTCAAGAGGATGGAATATCTGTTGATTTTCAAAGCTTGATGGCCAGGTGAGTGTCAAATTTAGCAGAATAGAATGGCCTTTGTTTCCAATTGAGAAAACATTGCCAAGGAGCCCAGAATGCAGCAACCTCCTGAAAGTTCACCCCTGGGGGCCGAACAAGTTAGATAGAGACAAATTCAATAAAGGACAAGAAGACATGCATGGAATGAGCAAATAGTCAAGTCCAAGTGGTGCTAATTTAGAGAGGTGACTCCAGTAGGTGAAATAGTTCCTTTGAATTGATCATGAGAAGATGCAAGCAGCGAGCAAAGCAGCCAGTTTTCTATATTGTTCATTAAATGAGAGGGCAATTTCCGTATTGACCTTGACAAAGGCAAACTTCAAGGGGACAATGCACATAGTCCATTAATGCTTTGGAGTGACTTGTTTCTTTTCATGAATAGGCACGATAGGCCACTTTTAACAAAATAGCACCAAATGAGCCTCCTGACTTTTCTATATATTTGATACTTGTCACTTTTGTAAGGATATTTTCACAATTTTTGTAAGGCACAGCCCTGCTAAAATTTCCACCTGAATCTATAAAGATAGTTTTACCTCTTATTGGATGGATATTATGTATATGTTCTAAGTGTTTGAGTTGTGTCTAGTCATTGTCTTTTGATTCTCTCATAGGTTCAGCACCAACACACCAGTTATCCACAAGGTGCCATTGCCTACAGCTAATAGGAGAAGAGTTCCATTTGGAGATATAGAATAGGGGAAGTCATTTATAGTATGTGTTTCACAACATCTTGGTGAGTCCTTGTTCCTGTGTTTTCATAAGAACCTCCCTGCCATTTCCTTGTAGCCTAGTCTTCCTGCCAAGTCTGAGTGTATGTTTGTTGTCTTTGTTCAATTCTAAGAGTGGGTGTGAGAAGGTCACCTTGTTTTGGTGATCACCTCCTTAGAGTAGTTTATTTTCTTATAATTTCTTCCCTTTTCATCCCCCCCAATTTATATAGCTATATATATATATATATATATATATATATATATATATATATATATATATATATATATATATATATATATATATATATATATATATATATATATATATATATATATATATGTATGTATGTATGTATGTATGTATGTATTTACACTCTCTGAAATAAAAAAGATACACCAAAGGGAACTAGCCCTTACCTAGAGACTCTCCTCTCCTGCTTCGTCATCCCACAGGCGAGAGAGGAGTTTCCATGTTGCGGGGAGAGGGTAGGAACTTGTTTTCCTACCACTGGGTGCACTTTCTAGCGTCAACACCTACATATAACATGAACCTTGCATATATGAAGTGTTATTTTATTGAAGATGCATAAACATTATATTCTTAGCATGTGTCTATGTTTTGTGAATTAAATATTAGCATTACAATCTTTTATTCAACCCCTCTGTTATTGAATATTCTTTATAATGAAAGTTACAATCACATTCATATCTATCTTTTATAGCTTGTGTATGACTTAGAAAAATTGTTCATCTTGTGTAACAACCCTTCTTAGGTAGAGTGAGAAAGATTTGTTGTGTTCTAGTTAGATTTGTATTCCCTTGTTCCCATAATCCCCATGGAGTTTGAATTGAAAAATCTCTCCATGTGAGCAAGCTACCCCATAGGTCCTCTCACCATGGTTTAGGTAGAGCCAAAAGTAGTGGAGAACTAACCATACCATTTGTAGGTGCCTCTCAATAATTTTCTCTAGTCTAGTCCATTCTTGATGCCAAACCCTCCCCCAGATACAATGACATTCTAGTAGCTTTCTCATCATTGTTTTCCATTTCCTTCAAGTGTGTAAGGTTAGATTAGAGAGTGTACAACTGGGAACCGACATCTTTATGGCATCATTCCTAGGGATAATCCTTATCACCCATGCTTTAGGGGACTCTTGTAGAGATATGTTATAATCTTAAGGTTCTCTACCTATTTTTGATATTTTGATTATCTTTGGTTTATCAATGTCGCACTAGTCTTTTTGACACCATTATCGGTGACTAAGAACCCGTTTCCATGAATTTATAGTCTATTATGTTGTCAATAGTAGGTTGGTGTTATAACTCTACTAGGAATTTTCACCCCTATATTGTAATAATTTTTAAAATTTTCTTGGAAGTATCTTCAGTATTTGAAAATTTTCATTATATCAGTTGTTATTAGTAGTTATGTTTATTCTAGTCTAGAAGTTTTTATTTCTAGTGGCAAATCCATTACATTAAAATTTTAAAGATCGGTGCCTATTATATGTTATATTCTCTATATTGAATAGTTTTATTTTAGATCTAAAAATATGGAGGGTACTAGGTCTTCCTTTTATAAAGATCCATTTAAAAAGCTTGTCCCTGAGTTAAAATATCTATCCAGAAGGAGATAAGTGTGGAAGCCTATTGTAGGCCAAAACTCAGGCAATCATGTGAGACCTAAATAATTTGTCCCCCATTTTATTTACCCCCTTTTCTCAAATATCCCTCTATTTTAAGGATATCAAATCACTTCAAATAAATTTGAGTTCTATGTAAGTCAAGCTTCTTCTACACAAACAAGTCTTTCTCCTCTTGCAAGGTCATTAAGGCATTATTATATTTATCCTCCTTCAAGTCCTCCTCACAATATTCATTCACAGTTGTCCCCTAGTTCATCTTCATATTTAGATTCAGAGATGGGAGATCATGATCTGAGAAGGAGGTTTAATGTAGGCAATGACAATGGTGGAGAAGAAGATCAAGGTCTGCTAATAGACACAAACCATTTATGATCCCAAGTTTTAGACATATCAACTTTAATGGTATGCCTTGTTTCCATAATGAAGTTCCCATTAAATTTAGAAATATATTTCCTAAATTTAAAGGGAATAATTTCATGTCTGGTGAACAACATTTAATATATTTCTTAAATGTTATTAAAGACTATGAAATTGATCTAGAAGATGTGTATATAAATCTCTTTATGAACACACTAGAAGAAGAGGCCCAAGATTGGTTTAAATCCCTCCCTAATGGATCCATAAACACATGGAAATCCATGATTGATGCATTTAATATGCAATTTGGTGATATTGTCGATCCTAGATTCTTGCTTGCCAAATTTGAAAACCTCAAGAAAAATCCTAATGAGTGTGTTAAGGATTTTAATTATAGATTTAGTAAGGTATTGAGAAGGATGCTAGAGGACATAAGACCCAATGGAATTTCTTCTTTGATCAAATATTGTGATGCATTTGACAAAAAAGCAAACTATTATCTTAGAGACAAAGCTCCCATAAATCTGAGGATGGCCTTTAATTTGGCTATCCAAATAGAGAATAACATAAAAGTTATGGGTAAGCCTCTCAACAAGAGGGTTGATGTCAAAATAGTGAATCTTGAAAAGCCTCAAGCCTCCCATAAGAATGTATATCTAGAGGAAACTACAAAAGCCCTAGCTACTGTTGTGAAAGAAATTTCTTACAAGTTGGCCAAATCAAAAAAGGGTTTGTCTTAGGGTTCTTCTAACCATGATGATAGGAGGGATCATAAAAAAGAGGAAAAAAATCATCCCAGGGACCAAGGTCAAGGTCAGATAGCTTTCCAAGGTAAGAATAATAATAAAGGAAAGGAGATTTCAAGGGATGACAAGCATGAGAGAATCCAAAACTAGGGAAGTATTAGATCCTTTAGTTAAAAAAGTTAATGTAGTTGTTGACACTGGAAAGTGCACCCAGTTGGCAGGAAAATGGATTCCTGCCCTCTCCCAGCAACATGGAAACCCCTCTCTCACCTGTGGGATGGTGAAGCAGGAGAGGAGAGTCTCTAGATATGGGCTAGTTCCCTCTGATGTATCTTGTTTGTTTCAGGCAGCACAAAAATATAGATATATAGATATACTGGGGGGGAATGAAAAGGGAAGAAAGTGCAAGAAAGCAAACAGCCTACTCTAAAAGAGGTGATACACCAAAATAAAGGGTTGACCTTCCATATCCACTCTTAGAATCAAGAGAAATGCAAATATACTCTACACATCTGGTAGAAGAAATAGGCTGCTAAGACTAACAGGGAGGCTATAATGGAAAATACATAATAGAGGTTTACCAAGGTTCTATGGAATACACACTTATAAGCAACTTACTCTATTCTGTCCTTCTCAAATATTGCTCTTCTCCTTTCAGCTGCAGAACTGGCGCCTTGTAGATAGTTGGTCTGTTGGCATTACCTGTGAAAGCATGGAAGATAATGACTAAACACAAATAATACTCATGGCATACACAGCAAATCAATCTAAGATGGAGGCAAAAACTATATTTTATTGATTCAAGTGGAGAATTTGTAGAGCTGTGCTCTTTACAAAATTGGAGAAGATCCAAATAAATGACCAAGTCTGCATATATATAGGAAAAGAGCCAAGAGGAGTCAAGGGGCAACTTGAGTCTCCATTGGGAAGAGAGAAAACACTATTGATGATGTCACAAGTTTGCTAGGACCATGCTTGTTGCCTCATTTTGCATGCTAGTCTACTCCTCTAGCGGTTGGGCGGGTCTTTTTCAGTGCTCTGCAGGTGTTTTTTGCCACCTGCTATTGTGGGTGGTAATTTTACCGCCCACTATTGTGGACTGCATGTAGGACTTTTGCCGACGTTGGCCTATTTACTGCCAACCATGGTAGTTTTGTCGACGTCGACCGAATTAGCTGTGAGTGCGGCAGTTTTGTCGACATCGGTCAATGTTGATGGCTTCCTTTTCTCTGCCAGCTACTTCATGTGGCAATTTTGCTGCCCATTGCTTGTGTGTAGGCAGTCACTTTTTACCCGCCAGTGTTGTGGGTGGTAATTTTGCCACCCATTGCATAAAACTTGAATTTTCTTGGGACTTAGAAAATTGAACCGTTGACTTGAACTTTTTCCATTGAACTGAGCATGAACCTGAAGATGGACTACAACCCAAAATTGACTGGCCTTGCAAAAGCAAGTGTAGAAGGTGATCAAGATTTTGCCAGAGGGGCAAAATTGGGTCAACAAATTGGTGACTTCTAAGGGAAGCATGCCTGTTATGTTTAGGACTTAGTTGCCTTTGAATACCATTGGGTGTGGAGTCAAATGTAGCTTGAAAGAATTAACAATAGCCCAAAAGATCCCAAAATCAAAATATATAGAATTTACCCCCACACGCAAAGGGAAACACATAAGACTAAAAACAACTAACTGTTCAAACTGCACTTAGGGAAAACAAGAAAGAAAATAAGGTAAACTATGTACAGTCAAATCAAAATTTAGTGACAATGCTTTAGATGTATCTCGTTGACTGGGATATGCAATTCTTTGCCATCCAACCTGGAGATCTGGAATGCATTATGCTGCTTGCACTGAGTAATCAGGTAAGGACCACTTTAGAGGGCATCAAATTTTGCATGTTTTCTGGGCTTAGCTCTATCTTTGTCCCATTTTAAGACAATGTCTCCTTTAGCAAAGTTTTTTGATGAAGATTTCTTGTCAAAATATATTTTCACCTGCTGTTGGTGACTAATCATAGAGACCATGGCCTGATTCCTTACCTCCTGGAGCTCCATTAATTCACACAATCTGACCTCCATGTTGCTTCCTTCTAATTGTAGTTGATGAGTGAGGTCCAGTGCTAGCAATTTGAGTGAGATAGGAATCCTTGCTTCCCTTCCATACACAAGCATATATGGAGAATTTTTTATTGATCTTTTTGGAGTGATTTGATCGGCCCATAGAGCTGCTTTCAACTTGGCATGCTAAGTTTTCTGATTTTCTTCCATGGTCCTCTTTATAATCCTAATCATATTTTTGTTAGTGGACTTAGCCAACCCATTCCCCTATGGGTAGTAATTTGACAAAGTGCTGAGGTATATACCATACCTTAGCACCCATTCACTAGTTTTGGTTCCCAGAAAAGCCAAGGCATTGTCTGAAATTATAGTGGCCAAGACCCCAAAATGTGTCACTAAGTCCTCATAGAAATCTAGGACTGCACTTTCATTCACTTCGTTCAAAGCAATGGCTTCCACCCACCTAGTGAAATAATCCATAGCAGTCAGGACCCACTTGCATCTGGCACTGGAGGGAGGATTGATCATCCCTATGAAATCCAGGCCCCACTGCATGAATGGTTGTTCAACTTGAATGGGCTATAGGGCCATGGCAGCCAATCACTGCTTTCCATCAAAAAGTGCACACTTCTGGCACTTTCTTACCCAGGCATGGGTATCCTTGAAAAGAGTGGGCCAGAAATAGCCAGCTCTCATTATTTTTGTTGTTGTGGTCTTAGGGGCGAAATGGCCGCCTGCTGGCCCATCGTGAAACTCAGCCAATACCTTGTCAGCCTAACTGGGGTCAATGCATCTCAGGAGAACCCCAGAGAGATCCTTCCTAAATAATACTCCATCAATCAAAACATAAGGAAGGGACTAAAGTTTAAAATACCTTCTTCCAGCCCTACCGAGACCCTGTGGACATTTGCCCATAAGAAGGAAGCACCTCATGTCCATCGTCTAATCTCTTATGATAGCTAGTTCTTCTGCAATGGCTGTGTCATGGATCAACAAGCTATCTTCACCCTTTTACCTCAAATCTATTGTTAGCTATTCACACATGCCCCTTCCTCTCACCAACTTGGCAATTTTGATGTCTATGTCATACTCCATTACCTTGGTGATCCATACTGCTCTTTTCTCGTTTAAGTCTCGATTGGTTAAGAAATCCTTAGATGTGGAACCATGAGATGGATCTTGTTGTTTGACAACATATATCTGAATTTCTTCAGGCTATGCACTACTACCAATACTTGCTTCTCTATGTAGGTGTACCTAATTTTGAAGTCCTCTAACCTTTGCCTGAAGAAGGTGAGTGGTTGCTTGAGGTCATCACTATTTGCTTGGGTAAGCATAGCAGATATTACTTCTCCATTGCTGAAGGTATACAGATTGAGGTCTTTGTTGAAGTCGAGGCTGATTAGAGCGGGAGCCTGGGTCAAAGCCTATTTGATAGCTTCAAAGCTGTCCTTTCTTGGCATTGTCCACTTAAATTCTTCACCCTTCCTCAGCATAGACGTTAGGGGTTTAACTATTTCAGCAAAGTTTAGAATGAACCTCCAAATGAAATTTATCTAGCCAAAGAAACTCTGCAGGCCCTTCTTGTGTTTTGGTAGGGACATCTCCAAGATGGAGTGAACTCTTTCAGGGTCAATAGACAAACCTTCCTTAGACACAATGTGGCCAAGAAGTTTCCCCTCATGAACCACAAATACACATTTCTTTGGATTTAGGGAGATGCCAAATTCCCTGCACCTCTCAAAAATTTGCCTGAGGTGCTTCATATGTTGTCCTGCCTCCTTGGAGAAAACTGTTATATCATCGAGGTACACCAGCACATTCTTATTTATCAAACCACTAAAACCCATGTCCATGGCTCGTTGGAAGGTAGCACCAGCATTGGATAGCCTGAAAGGCATCTTCTGATAGGTGAACGTTCCCCATTTATTGGTGAAGGCTATTTTGTATTGGTCACAGTCTCGTACTAGAATCTAATTATATCCTGAATAACCATCCAAGAGGGAGAAGCATTCAGAACTAGTTACCTTTTAGAGAATCTGCTCCATGTTTAGAAGGGGATAATGATCTTTTAAAGAGACTTTATTAAGCTCTCTGAAGTTGACACACAGCCTGATCTCCCCATTTTTCTTTCTAACTGGAACCAAATTGGCCAACCATGAGGAATGTTTGATCAAAAATATAATGCCAGACTCAATCAACTTGACCAATTCTTTCTGCATAAGGAGCTCGATCATCGGATTAACAGGCCTCTACTTTTGTGTGACTAGTTTTGCACCTTCATCTAATTCAATGGTGTGGTGGGCAAGTCTTAGATCGAAGCCTTTCAAGTCGTTATAGTTTCAGGTGAAGACGTCAGCGACTCCTGACATAGCAGAATGAAAGCTTACCTTTCTTGAAATGTGTAGACCTTACCAAGTGCTATCAACTTGTCCTTGAAGATTTCAACTTTTTCATAATTCTCCTCTTTGGTAGTGATGCATGCTTTGTCATCTCTTAGTTGGTCCTCTCCATTGAAAATACTTTCAAGTGTGACCAAACCCTTAGGGAGTTTATTGTTCTTCAATTAAACAATCTGATTTCCATATTGCTGCTGCAATTTCACTTGATTGTGGACCACAAACTCAACTTCTTTCTATAGGAAGAGAGCCATTTGTTGGTCACTTTTGAAGACCTACCAATTTGTAACATTGTCTGGAATCGAAGGCCGAACCACCACTTTTAAATGGCACGAACCATAACCCCTGCTTATTTCTTTTGAAACATCAAATTGGGCACCAACAGCTGTCAGCCTGTCAGCTTGCTTATTCTATTCCCTGGGAATCGAGGTAATGTTAAGAGCAAGGAAATCCTCCATCAAGTCCCAGACTCTATGCTTGTAAGACTTTAGCAAGGAGTTCTTGGTTAGGTTCAGGCCTCTTATTTGGTTCACTGTCCCCCAGGATTTGAAATTTCCTGATCCCTCTCTTTCTTGCCCACTCAAGTTCATGAATCAAAGACTCATATTCTGCAACATTACATGTGTAAGAGAACTGGAAATGGAAAGCTGAAAAGTACCTTTCTTTAGAAGGGGAAACTAACATTGCCCCACCACCAGTGCCTAGTTTGTTGTTGGAACCGTCGAAGTATAACTACCATAAGCCAAGGACTTCTTTGTTTTCCTTCATTATATTGGGCATTACGGTGCTTTCTTCATGCAAGCAGTAGATGCCAAGGTCTGCCTCTTCAATAAACTTATAAGGATTGTACTCAAAGTTATCACTTCCCCACTCATCTAAGAGTAGATCTGCGACTCCTTCAAGAGTAGAAGATGAAGATTTGTCCATCTAAGAGTCTTCTGGATCAATGATAGTGTAACTGATGTTTGCTACCTTGGGTGAATAGGGCTCTAGGTGATCTTTGTAGAGTGGCTCAGATTTGATTTTCACTTTGGTCCCATACTTGGTTCTGAAAACTAGGTATGACCAATTTGCTGCTAGATAGCCACCTATCTTGGACCTAAAGTCCTTGGACAAACAAATTGCGAAATATGGAGGAACGTCAGCTACCACTATATCATGGGGGATTGAGAATGTCAAGTAGGCATGTAGTGTTAGACTCAATCCTTTCAGGATCTTGACTGTCTTTGCAGGTGTCCCATCTAGTTATAAGACTCCCTTGTTCATGGCTTCGTACTTTAACTCCATCTTATCAGCAATGCACTTGGGCATTATTGAAGTGTTGGCCCCGCTATCAATTATGCAATTGTGTACTAAGAAATCCCCCATGATCAAAGATACATAAAAAGGGGGAGTCCTTTCTTCTTTTTTTACCTGATTTAAAGCAGAAGGCTACCCATTTGTTATTAGGATGTTATTAGTGTCTATTGGGATGGCTTGGCAATCTAGCTCATGCAATTCTTTCTTCAAAACATCCCTTTGTCCTAGGAGAGACAACAAATCCCATAGAGAAAATCTCACATGCAATTTCTTCATTTGATCAACTATATTAACTTGGGGACTGACTCCTTTCATGCTTGTCTTTGGGCTGATCCCGACTGGAGCTGTAGACTAAGGAGCTGGAGGAGCAAATGATTATCTAGAAATTGGGGCCCTTTGAAATGGGTGTGATGGAGGATTCATTGATGCTTGAGGGGAAGCCTGTGCTTCTCCAACTACTCTTCTTTTAAATCTCATGTTGGCTACAATGTAATCAGTCTGATTGTCTGCAGCGCCCCCATGATTAATTACACAGAGCTCACCCTCTTCATGATTTATCAGGGTAGAATCTGGCTGAGTTTGATTGCTACTCGTGCTGGGCTGAGCTGGAAACTCAAAAAACTAGGAAAATTTAGCATCCTGATTTTCTAAATTTTGGAAAAAATTCATCATATCATTCATGTGGACAGCTTGTTCTTGACCTTGTCCCATGGTCAAACAGCTAGGCTGCTCCTGTACTAGATTGTTCTGAGTAGGAACCATGGCTTTAGATGATGAAGAGGGGCCTGGGTTATAATTTTGATAAGGCCTGGTCTGAGTAAGCTAACCCTATCCTTGATTATAGCCTTGAAAAGAGTTTCTAGGTGCTTGACCATAATGTTGATAACCCAGATTTGGCTTGTTATTTTGGGCTTATTGTCTTTTAAGAGCTACCAGTTCATTTGACATGTTTTGTAGCAGGCTTTTAACCTCATGTAGTTCATTTGTCAGAACAACAGCTGGCTTCTCAATGGTGGGCAGGGGAGAAATTATGGGAACAACTATCTATATAGTGGGTAGCATCTCTAGGAAAAGTGGCATGTGGGGCCTAGGAGCGATCTTTTTGGCTTGTACCAAGTAATTCGTGACTGCTATGGCGACGTCATAAGCAGCAGGCAATATGTGTCCTCCCATAAATTGGATCATCACAGCAATATCACTGTTCAATGCTTTTAGATAGTACAAGAAAGTGTAGCTGGGAGTCAACCTTACCAGGATGGGAATTCTATCCCAAGTCTTTTGAAACTACGTGTTGAAGTCCTACATATACTCATGCGGAGCTCTTTTTATAGTTGTCAGCTGCTTAGCAAGAGAGAGGCCATCACTTTTTTCCCCAAAATGATCAGTTAAATGAGTGCCCAATTCATTTTAGGAATGTATGGAATTCACAGGCAAGGTGCCGTATCAGTCGAGAGCTTTACCTTTCAGAGACTAGGCTAGCAGTCGGATTGCAATATTTTCTTCTGTTATATTGTGAATATTGCAAAGGTTAGCAATATTCTTGATATGCTCAACAACTATAATAGGTCCCACTCCATCAAAAGAAGGCACATTTTTTAGAGCCATTCTGGGAATCGGATCATAGCGTGGGAGGTTTAAAGGGCTCTCACCACGAAAAGCTACAAAAGGCAATGCCATGGCTGGAATGGGATGTAACTGTGGTTGAGTTGGGTTGGTGTTCCTAGCAACAAGTCTAGGAGGATTTACTAGTGGATAAGGGCGATTTCTTTTAAACCTGAGCCTTTTAGCAGATTTTAAAGGTAGTTTAATGAATTCAAGGGGGACCCCTCTTGAAGCTGACCTTGTAGTAACCTTTGGCATAGAAGTTTAAGTGACTGGTCTTAAAATAAAGAATTGAGCTCTTACCAGTGGAGTCGCCAGATGCTGGAAATCTTTGAAATTACTATAGTAGGACCAACATCAATCCTGATATACTACTGCATTAGAAACTGATAAAATTACAGTCCCATCGGGTGTGCCAAAATTGTTGACGCTGGAAAGTACACCCAGTTGGCAGGAAAACAGATTCCTGCCCTCTCTCCGCAACATGGAAACCCCTCTCTCACCTATGGGATGGTGAAGCAGGAGAGGAGAGTCTCTAGATATGGGTTAGTTCCCTCTAATGTATCTTGTTTGTTCCAGGCATTGCAAAAATATAGATATATAGATATACTGGGGGAAATGAAAAGGGAAGAAAGTGTAAGAAAACAAACAACCTACTCTAAAAGAGGTGATACACCAAAATAAAGGGTTGACCTTCCAGATCCACTCTCAAAATCAAGAGAAATGCAAATATACTCTACACATCTAGCAGAAGAAATGGGCTGCTAAGACTAATAGGGAGGCTATAATGGAAAATACATAATAGAGGTTTACCAAGGTGCTGTGGAATGCACACTTATAAGCAACTTACTCTGTTCTGCCCTTCTCAAATATTTCTCTTCTCCTTTCAGCTACAGAACTGGTGCCTTGTAGATAGCTGGTCTATTGGCATTACCTATGAAAGCATGGAAGATAATGACTAAACACAAATAATACTCATGGTATACACAACAAATCAATCCAAGATGGAGGCAAAAACTGTATTTTATTGATTTATGTGGAGAATTTGCAGAGCTATGCTCTTTACAAAATTGGAGAAGATCCAGATAAATGACCAAGTCTGCATATATATAGGAAAAGAGCCAAGAGGAGTCAAGGGGCAACTTGAGTCTCCATTGGGAAGAGAGAAAACACTATTGATGATGTCACAAGTCTATTGGGACCATGCTTGCTACCTCATTTTACGTGTTGGTCTACTCCTCTGGCGGCTGGGTGGGTCTTTTTCAGTGCTCTATAGGTGTTTTGTGTCTCTTGCTATTGTGGGTAGTAATTTTACCGCCCACTATCATGGACTACATGCGGGACTTTTGCCGATGTCAGCCTATTTACTACTAACCGCGGTAGTTTTGCCAATGTCAGCTAAATTAGCTACTGAGTGTGGTAGTTTTACCGATGTCAGCTGATGTTGATGGCTTCCTTTTCTTCGCTGGCTGCTTCATGTGGTAATTTTGCTGCCCATTGCTTTTGTGTAGGTGGTCTATTTTTACCCACCAGTGTTGTGGGTGGTAATTTTGCCACCCATTACATAAAACTTGAATTTTCTTGGGACTTAGACAATTGAACCGTTGACTTGAACTTTTTCCATTAAACTGAGCATGAACCTGAAGATGGACTGCAACCTGAAATTGATTGGCCTTGCAAAAGCAGGTGTAGAAGGTGATCAAGATTTTGCCAGAGGGGCAAAATTGGGTCAACAGTAGTTGAATTTGATATTGACTAGTGTGATAAGTGATTCCTTCCTCATCCTCCATGTAATATAGCTGATAGTGATGGTCAATGTGTAGAAGGATTTGAATCTACATCTGATGAAGATGACATTTACATTTTTGAATTCCAAGAGATGGAAAGTTACACCTTCCAAGAGAAAGTTGTGAGTGCTTCAATCATTCTTAATAATGAAGACACTCCACCCTATGAATGTTTTAATTTTCAAATTAGTGAACCAAATGTGATTGTTTCCATTCCATATACAATGCTAATGAGTGATACTACTACTCAAGGCTTCTGGAGAGCATTTAAAAAGGTAAGGGTCCCCACCCTAGACTTCATTTGTGAGATAAATATGATGCATGAATATGAATTACCTATTCATAATTTTGAGTTTATAAGATCAATGGTGAAAGAAAAATATGGAGATTCACCTCCATCATTTGAGGACCAACAATTGATGATCCATGTAGCAATTTCCCAAGATAAGGAGTACACTTTGAGAAGTAAAGATCAAAATGATCCTCTAAAGGATAAATACTCTATTGACCCTAAAGTAGAGACAAAAGAGAAAGAGATTAGAAAGAGACCAAAGGGAGTAAAGAGGTCCCAAATTCCACCAAGTTTGGTTCTGCACCTTACAATACTAAGCTAGAAGGTACCTAGGCCAAGAATACAACTCCCCTATTATCCAATATTCCCAAGAAGGATGAACCCAAGAATCCTCCATTGAAGAGTGAAGTTAAATATTGGTTCTCCTACTTCTTTCCCCTGAATCTTGAGGGGTGTATACCAAATAAAAGTGTCATTAGTCTACCTTCTAAGACTCCTTTACCTAAATACAATATCTATGACATGGCCCATTTATTGAGTGAACTGAAGGCCATAATACCCTTTGTGGAATTACTCAAAATTTGAGATCATAGGAGAAGAGCTTTTGAATATTTGAGATTCACTTATAAAATTGCTACCAATGAGATTGTTGAAGCTAAGCCTTCTCTCACTTCCCCTATGGAAAGTGAGAACACCTCAAAATCCTCTAAACATCACTTGGAGGTGTATTTAGGAATAACATTAGTATAGAGTCATATGAATGTCAACCCATTATATACCACCATGTTGATTAATGATTTAATTATCCACAACTACATGTTTGACTTTGATGCATCTTGTAACATTATGCCACTAGCTATTCTCAATGAACTCTATATAATAATAATTATAGCATATGGATAATTCTCAACATGAATTCCAAAGAAGTACCTATTATTGGAATGGTTATAGGAATGGTGGTGCAGCTTGCATAATACCTTGGTAAATTCCTGAGTATGGATGTTGTTATAGAATGTCCATCAAAATGGGGTATGTTGTTGCCAAGAAAATGGGCTACTAGTATTGGGGGTAGTGTTCAGATGGGCATATCCTATGCCACTATACCTTTGGATGGGAAGATGGTTCACCTAAATTAGAATCCATAAATACTTCATGTCTTAGAATATCCTAAATATTACTTAAATGGAGTGTTATATGTGGACACGAATATAGGGAATTTTGTGGGGAGTCTTGAGTATGAGAAATTACATCCTAAATTTAGTATTATGGAGGAAGACTCCATTTATACTATGCATTTTTATGGAGCATGTTCAAACACTGGAAATGGAGTAGGGGTTGTCTCCTATGCCCCTAATGGCCAAGCTTACAAATACTCCTTCCAATTGTCTTTCAGGTGCATAAATAACATTATAGAGTATGAAGCACTCTTGATTGGCCTCTAGATTACCCAAAAATATGGACTCAAAAAGTTACTGGTCAAGGGTAATTCAAAATTATTGGTGAACTAGGTCTGAGTTATTTACACCATGAAACATAAGAGACTAAAGTAGTATCAGAACACTATATGCAAATGCTTGGAATGTTTCAACACTTTCAATATTAAATATCATGCTCGATATTTTAATTAAGTGGTAGATATACTTTTGAAGAGGGTTATAGAGTTTAAAGTTAAAAGTATAAATCCCTCTAATGAATATGAGGTAGAGGTGTTGGCAAGGTCTTCTATCCCAGACAACATTGGTCATTGGGAAGTCTTTAATGATGATGATCATATAAAAAGGTTTCTATTTTGTATAGATGATTTTGAAGGAACCATTACAAATCTACACTCCATGGTATAGGTATGTGATTGAAAAGAAGTCTTGTATGGAAAATAATTTATTCAGTTGAAGACTAGTACTATCCCTAGAGGATTGGCTAGTCTTGCAGCATCCTTTGATGGAGTTGACATAATTAAATCTATAGATATTTTTATATCAAAATATGTAATTGAGATTGACATCAGGACTGAGGATAATCCAAATAAAATCTGGCTCAACACTCACCTAAGCAAGAAAGGGAAGGAAGCATTTATCAATCTTTCAATTAAGTATCAAGACTATTTAGCATGGTCATATTCAACACCGAAGGCCTATAGGGAGGACTTGTTCTAACATGTTATCCCCCTTGATCCTAGTATGAAACCATTCCACCAAAAATAGTGGTCTATTAATCCCATCTTGTCCACCAAGATGTAAGAGGAACTAAAAAAATTAAGGCACTATGGGATCATTTAACCCATCAAATATTCATTATGGGTGGCCAATCTAGTCCCTGTAAGAAATAAAATTGGAGACATCTAACTCTATGTTGATTTTCAAAAATTAAACAAGACTTCATTAAAGGATAACTATCTATTTCCTAATATTGACAACATACTTTAAGATGTTACTAGTTTTGAGCTATTATCAACTTTGAACAGCTTTTTTGGCTATAACCAAGTAGTAATGAAAGAGTCTAAAAGGTCTAAGACTGCTTTCACTACCACATTGGTCACCTATGTGTATATCTAAATTCCTTTTGGCTTAATGAATACAGGTGCCACTTTTTAGAGAGCAATGGATTTAGCCTTCACTAGGCTAATCAACTAGTTTATTGTGGTACATCAAGATGATGTTATAGTATACTCCAAGAAAAGGGATGAGCACTTAGGGCACTTAGAGTAGATGCTTATCAGATGTAGGGAGATTAGAATCTCTCTCAATCCTAAGAAGTGTCACTTTGGAGTACAAAAGGAAAAACTACTTGGGCACATTGTGTCTAATTAAGGTGTGATGATAGACCCTAAAAGGGTAGAGGCCATTGACAAGGTACCCATCCCACAAACCAAGAAAGGTATTCAATCTTTTTTTGGCTAGATTAACTTTGTTAGAATGTTTGTTTCCAATTTTGTAGATATTACTCTACTCATTAATTCAATGTTAAAAAGGGATCAAACCATAAGGTGGGAAGGCTACCAAATCATTCCAGGACATCAAGGAAGCTTTGTAAATTTCCCTAGTGCTTTCTAGTCCTAACTATAGAAAATATTTCTAGATATTTTCATTTGCATCCAAACATACTATTATTGCATTGCTACTAAAAAAATGATGAAGGTCATGAGCAACCAATTGCCTTTTTTAGTAAGGAATTATAGGGATTTGAGCTAAACTATACCATAGTAGAGAAACAAGCCTTTGCTCTCTTAAAGACTATCAAATAGTTTAGATCCTACATTCTAAGTTCAAAGAATGTGGCCTATGTTCCTTATACTATGGTAAAGGACATATTGAATTAGAATGAAACCACCAACAAAAGATATTGATGGGTCAATAAATTTAAAGAATATGACCTAGAGATATAAACTACTAGGTTAGTCAGAGGCATGGATCTCACCAAGATAATGGTTGAAGCCAACTTACAGGCTATAGAGGTGAATGATATAGAAGTGGTTATTGATAGCCTTGTATCCAAGTATAACAAATCTCCATGATATAAAGATTTAGTCTATTATATGAAGAATTTAAATTATCTTCCCCACTTAGATAAAAATCAAAGGATGACCTTGAAGTTAATATCCTAGAAGTATCTTATATTATAGGGTGATCTAGCATGGAATAATGTAGATGGTGTTATCTTAAGGTGCTTAATGGAACATGAGATTTTTGAATTAGTTACAGAGTTCCATAGTGGTGTGTGTGGTGGTCACTTTTCTCCCAAAGTCACTACACATAAGATTCTAACGATTGGTTATTGGTGGCCCATTCTACTCAAAGATAATGCTACTATGGTAAGGAGATGTGAAGAGTGCCATTAATTATCTAGGAAAATGAAAACATCCAGATCACTCCCCTTATAGCTAGTTTCTATTGAGGGACCTTTTAGGCAATGGGGAATGGACTTCATGGGTGAAATATTATATTCTTCAAGTGTTGGTCATAAATGGATCATAGTGTCCACTGATTAATTCACAAAATGGGTTGAAGAAATCCCTACCATAAAATCAACCCATTAGGTTGTCATTGTTTTCCTTTTAAATAATGTGATTTGTTAGTTTGGAGTACCAGTCAAAATTGTCTATGACAATGCCATTTGCTTTATATCAAAACAATTGGTTGAATTATGTGAATATTATGGGATTGATCTATCATATTCCTCCAATCAAAATTTTCAAGGAAATGGGTAGGCTGAGTCCAATAACAATAATTTATTGAAGATTATTAGGACTCTAGATGCCAACAAAAGGAAATGGGGTGAGAAATTAAAGTTTGTTGTCTAGGCTGACAGTTTGACTCCTAAAATATCTACTGGAAGAATCCCCTTTGAGCTTGTTTATGGAGTTCAAGATATTTTACCTCTTAATCTACAATTATCTACTTACCAGTTTATGCAATAGATGATTGAGGATGAAGGAGAAGTAAACCACAATAAGGAAAGAATCAACCAAATTATATAGATTCATGAATCTCATAGACAAGCTCATGAAAATCATTTAAAATTCAAGGAAAGGCTCAAAAATATTTTTGATAAAAAGGTCACCTTGAAAGCTTTCCAAATTGGTGATCTGGTCCTACTTTTGGATATCAAACATGAAGATAAGGGGAAACATGGTAAATTTAATTCCCTATGGATGGGTCCCTACACCATTAATTATCAAATAGAGAACCATACATTTTATCTTGAAGATCTTGATGGATAAATTTTAGAACTGCTAGTTAATGGTATACACCTCAAGCACTTTTTAGATTAAGTACATGCTAGCCTATGTCAATATGTACATGTTGTATAGTCATTTGTGTTTTGTTGCCCTATTTAGGGTTGTGTTTATACAATATGTGTTGTTTCTTTTTACTTTATTATTATCTTCAAATGCTTTATTATAAGTTTGTTCACCCATGGTGTGTTTTCCTTGCCTTTCTTGCAAACTCTTTAACTCCATGACCCAATGGATAGGTATCTAGTCTGGTGTTCTTTGTGTACCCATTGGGGGTACACATCCTTAAGTAGAAGCTAATTTTGGAGCCCAAATATACACCAAGTAATTTGTGCCTTGTTCAGTGTTATAAGATTTGGGAGATTTTTGCTAAGACCTTTATCTTGTCTTTACTTGGTGAAGGTGTTCTTTCCCTTAGACTTTTTGGGATTTTTGAATGAACACAATGTCTGATAGAAATAGATTTTTAGACTTTTTATCTCAAAAAAAAAAATACAAATACTTATTTTCATCAAACATTTTGTCCGCTACAAAACTTTCAAAGGAATTCAATGTCTTATCACTTTCAGGCTAAGTGTTTTACAAAAGTTCTAAAGGGATATTTCATTGGTTTCAAGGCATCATTTTAGACTTTTTATTCATAGCAAAAAGTTCAAAGGGCACTTTACCTTTGGGAAATTTTCTCACAAAAAAAACTTGAAGGAATTGTAAGGTCATTTGTTTTGGCTAAAGATACTTCCCAGAAATCCCAAAGGGTCATTTTGCCTTTGCAAAAGTTTTGAAGGATCATTTCCTTTGGACATTTTTCCTTTGAAAATTTCCTAAAGGGAACTTTCAAAGGGTGAAGGACACTTTCAAAAAACTTGAAAGACACTTTTAAAGGGTCATTTTACCTTTATAAAATGTCTAAAGGATTATTTCCTTTAGGCATTTTTCCCCTACAAAATTCTTGAGGGTGTCTACAAAATGTCCAAAGGATAATTCTAGATTCAAAGGACACTTACACAAATCTCAAAGGGAACTTTCAAAAGGTGGAAGACACTTTTAATAGTTATGAAAGGAACTTTAAAGAGTTTAAATAACCACTGCAAAAGTTTGAAAGGCATTTTTAGTAAATTTATTGTGTTATGATATCTCTGTTCATGGTTTTATGGTGGAAAGTTTCACTATGAAAATATTGAGATGTATCCAACTCTCTTTGCATACATTGAATTATTGCCTTATGCTCAAAGGAAAATTTTTTTGGGGCCATGGATGAAATTACCATTTTGCATCTTCAATGTGTTTTAATGAATGAGGTGAGGGATTACCTAATGAGATAAATAAAAGACATGTGGTTATCTCAGGGGACTCCTAAGTCTTTATCCCATGGAAATGTTGAGGAAAAATTCATAAAATTTATAAGGTAATGACTTGTTCATTTTATTTTAAAAGTAATGAGTGCATTTTTGAGGATCGAAAGGATCTTTCACCCTTCCCCATATCAAGAAGGATGGTTCAAAGGTAAAAATTTGGTTGAGAGTCCAAGCTAGCATCTAAGTTGGACACATGGCAGGTCCTTGGGGTTTTATAAGCTCTAGGCACTTTTTAAAGATAGCCGCACTTACCTTTTGGTGGGAAAGGTATAAAAGGTCTCTAAGGCCTAAATACTTGGATTTGTAAAGTAATTTGATGACATGTGGCATTCACAAATCCCATGGGTAGATCAAAACATATTAAATTATTATACCAAAGGAAATAATAAGTGAATAAGTACAAATGTCCTTGAAGGCCTGAAAAACACCATAATGTAAAAGTTTGCTTATATGGATCCACGTGTTTCAAGGAGGATTTACTAGAATAAATGGAAAATTTGCACCTTCTCCTTCCTCTTTTGAAAGAATCTCAAATGACTAAAGGGGGTAGTTGGTAAATAGCTGATATGTTTTAAAGCATTAATGGAAACCCTAATTTGAAATGCAAAGGATAATAACTAAGGAATTTGCATTAATTAATGTTTACCTTTTTTATTCAGATCATCTAATTATGTCTTCAAGATATCTATGATCCCTAGATATGTATAGTGTGAAAGTTCTCTATCTAGCGAGTGATTATGGAAAATTCTTCAAAGGTTTTTAGCTTCAATTGTGTACAACCCTCCAAATTATCAGTAAGTCTTCTTCTAGATCCTTATATTGTATCCCTTGAGGGGATTTGAAGGTATTTCAAAGGTGATTAGAAAGAAGAATTTTTTCAAGTTTAAAGTATTGTAATAGAGAGCTAGGAAACAATTGTGTATTCTACAACATCTATGAAAAGCAACAATGTTTCTATTTTGGATAGAATCAAGGATACATATGTTTAGGGGTTAGAATTTGTGGCATTATAGAATGCCTTATATTATTCAAATACTCTACCAATAATCTCAAATATTGGTATGAACTATATCACCCTTGTATCAACATTTCCCTTGGCTACCCCATACTTAGAATAAGTAATTGCATGTGCTAGAGTGTATCAACCAAATACTAGGACTATGGTCAATAAAAGTCAATTTTATTTTTTTTCACTCCTATTACCCTCAACACCATGTTTGGGATTCCTTCCTAGCCTAAAAGTATCACACTTTCCCTAGAGGAATACCAAGAATATGCAAACAAGAATGATAAAATGATATGGAACATTGTCAAATCTTGTTGGTTGGTCAAGACAAGGCAAAAGGTGTCTAGAATGTCTAAGAGTCTTAAATTGGTGAAATTTAGGGAATTAACCTGGTACATGATTTCCATGGTAGATAAAATTTATGGGTTGCCCATCATAGAGAAGTTTGAACATTAGATGTTTATAATTTTAATCTATGTGTTAGAGAAATAGAATAAGTTGGATTGGGCCACCATCTTAAGTGACAACCTACACAGATAGATGATATAAATTCAAGTTGTAATCCACTCAGATAAGGAGTTCATAGGTACATTCTACATGTCCACCTACCTAATGTAAATATTAATGCATAATAGGATGTTACATGGGCTCACAAGGAATCCCAATGGATTGAGGATATATGATATTTATCCAAAAATAACTCTTTATGACTTTAGATAAAATTTATACAAAGTTTATAATTATTTATTCAATACTATGATGAGTGTCTTCTATCCTCTGAGAAGCCTCAATAGGATGTCTAATGGGTCCAGAGAAACCATTGATAAGTATGGCGCCTCATATATTCAGTTTAGAACATTAACTTATATTTGAATAAGTGGGTACTTAGGGTCTTAATATAATCTACCAATATACCTAGATGATCAACTAGCAATGATGGAGTTGAGCCAACAAATGGTGCCCCCCCAATGAGATGATAGCAGTAAAGAAGGTGAATAATCCCTTCAAGTTTTTGGTTAAAATTGGACACTATTCACATCCTTTTATTGTTAAGACTAAGGGATTAGAGAAAGATATTGGCCAATATATGATTGGCAAGATGCCATTAAGGCCAAAATATGATATCATATAGTGGGTGAATACAACAATAGGTGTGATTATGTATCAATCACATTATGAGGACATTTGGTCTGATTGCACTGATAAGGAAGATGTCAAAATTCTAGACTTTATAAGGCTAAGAATGCAAGAAGTCATCACTTATAATATTGTTGATGTCCCAAAAGACATGGAGGATGATAATAGGACACTATCTACATTTTACAATCAGTCTAATATTGAAACCCAGTCCATCTCATAGGTGGGCTTCACTACTGAGGAAAATGAATCTATACCATGGAGGGCCATAAAAATAATGAGAAGAACCTTTTGGTAATTGAAGGAACATGGGGTCGATATTAGTACCTATGACACCCCTTCCCTCTAGAAACTTAGACAAGCTTAGGAGTTAAAGGGTTTCCTCTAAATTTATAGTAGTGTTCCCTTAGATCTACCACTAGTGTTAAAGGGTAAAGGAAAAAGTAAGGTTGGTAATGTTGACTTCACAAAGATAATTGATGTGGAGTCCATATTCACATCACAGTCCAAAGTGAGACTTTATTTTTTAAAGTTAAAAAGTTTGGCTATGAATTGGGATAAGATCACCACTGGGGAGGTTACATTGGCTAGTGCCACCCCAATATCCATTGCATTAAAGAGAGCCCTAACTATACTAGCCATCTTGACAACCATCCTAGTAGTTAGTTTAGCTATTTTTTCACTTGCTCTATCCATGGTTCCACCATCACAATAACTAGTAGTTATCCTTCCTATGACTTACTCGAGGAAGAGAGGATGTGAAGAAGAGGTAGAGCAACCCAAGTAGAAAAGATTCAAGACGGCTCTACAGCCTCTAATTAGGATTCCTAAGAAAAAGGAGGTTATATTCAAGGACCTACCTTCTAATGAACTTCTCTTGAAAAGGAAAGAGGATTAATCCTCATAAGTTCAAAGGTTGAGAGATATGAGTTAATAAGAAGAATTACATGAAGATAGGCCCATTGCTGAGGTGATGAAGAAATAATGAGAATTCACTCCTCCACAAGTGAAAAATGGGTAGATAACTCTGAGAGAAAGACCCCAAACCCTAGTAAAGGTCCCAATGGTTATTTTATTTGCATACGAGGTTCCTTTAGAAGTGAAAGGTAAGGGTGATGAGGAATAAATTATGGCCACTAGTGATCCTCTTTCTTTTGAATATGTTGTGTAAGTTCGGGTTAATGTAGCCACTCAAGTTTAAGCCCCTTAGGAAAAAGAAATGATCTCATTAGATAAAGAAACACTTGTTGAAAATGTCATCACCCAACCACTAGGCTAGGATAATCAAGGTGAAGTTGATGGCTAACATAAGGTTGATAAAGTTGAAGAAATGAATAAATCTAATGAGAAAGTTGAGGTAGAGCTAGAGCAGAATATTCAAGTCACCATTGATCTTAAAGTGGTGATTAAACAAGAAGGCCCACAAGTATCTCTAGGAGTATCACCAATTATCTCTTCCCATCCAAAGGTGTCAAGTTCAGCACCAGAGGAGAAGGAAAGTATAAAAGGGGTGGGGGGCCAACCCTAAAAATGGGTACCCCACCCATATAGAGATAAATAAGAAATTAGACCAATCCAATAAAGGTGTTGAGGAAGGTACTTCAAGCAATGGTTCTTTAATTGAAGTACTTCAATGTCTCTTTCCTCATATCAAATTTCATGACCCAATCCAAAATAAGGTATCGAGGCCATGATTGGTAGAGAGTTGCCTAAAGGCAATAAGGAAGAAACCATATCCCCATCTCTACCTAAGGCTCAAGTAAATAAAGAAGGTGAAGAAGTTGTAAAACCTTTTAGTCAGTTAGTAACACAAGGGAGCTCCTTTGAGAAATTACTTAAGGAGTCTCACCAATTCAAGCCAGGTTTTAAATTTTTGGAGCAAATAGAGCCAAACCTTGAAGGAGGACCTAGAGTGAATAAAGAAAGTGGTGAGGAGTTGGAGTGCAATGAAGAAATTAAATAGTTTGTGTTGAGTCCACAACCCATTCCTATGGCACTTCCTACACTAGGTACTTCGATGACACCACCTTACACTATCTCAAGGCCTGCATTAATATCCACTACATCAATAGGATTTTAGACCATACCCATTTTCTAGGTCAAGGAATAGGTCAAAGAAAAGATGATGTGGTAAAGTTCACTTAGGAATATAAGGACAACACCCCCCCATCAAAAAAAAGGCCAAGACACACTCTAAAACCATGTTCACTGCTATAGGAGAAAGAAATGTGGAGATAGCCATTCCCCCAGAAGATGATTTAAACCAAGATGATCCTCTTGAAAGTTACAATATTTAAAAATAAAATCTAGGGGAGCCATCAAGGAATGAGCGAAAACATATCTCACAGGTTTTGGTGAACATGGTGGTTCATTTAATGGATAAGGACAAAGCCATCATGGAGGAGTTAAAGGCATAAAATCAGGCTATGATCTAGTACTTACAAAAGATAGTGAGTGAGCCTAAGGTAGTAAATCCAAGTGTTATTTTTGATTTATATTATCCTCTCTTCTTATTAGATTCATTTGATTTTGGTTGAATTGATGACTTGAAATCTAGAGGAAGGGCAACAAAAAAATGGCAAGAAGATTTGCATACTCGGGTTGAATAAATAGTCCACTCAGCATTGAAATGCTTGAATAATATAGTGGATAACAAGAGGGAGTATGAATCATAAATGTTTATCTATGAAGTAGACATTAATAATTGGGAAAAAGTGTGACAAAAAATGGATGAGGTTTACAAAATGGGCACAGATAATTTGATAGATGAGAAGATCATTGCTCTAAATGATCATAAGAGGCCCAAAGAATGTCAATTGGAAATTAAGAATCAATTGTTGATGCTCAAATATGGAATCTTTGATTTTGAAGGAGAAGAGTAGACCCTCAAGACTTAAATAAGATAAATATATGCTACACTTAAGAAGATGGTAAGCCTTGATGGTGCAAGTTATTTAGAGGAAGAGACAATACTCACTACTCTAAAAACCCTCATTGATTTATCACAAGATTCATTTAATGTTGATAAAATAAAGCAATTGGTATCACTTGAGAATTATTGTGACCAACATAAAGAGCTCATTGGATGATAGTAAACCATGCTTCAAAATATTGCTACCTAGTTTGAAGAATACTGAGTAAAATTCAAATATCAAGTATGCCTAGACCAAGGGAATCTCGATCCTATGCTGGAAGGATATAAAAAGTACAAGAAAAATTTAGAGAAATATTCCATCATCTAGATCGACTCTAGATTATAATTGAATATTTCAATTTTTTTGAGCTAGGACCACTTCTTCTCTTCCTTCCCTTCTTTATTCTTATTTCCCACTAGGAAATTGTTATACTTGGCTCGTTAGTGGCACGTCCCTTTTAGTTATTTTTTTTATATTCATGTGGATAAAAAAGGGACATTTTTGTCTATTATGAAAGTGGATAGAGGTTATGATTTGTCCTTTATGAGACCTTCCTCCATGTAGATAACCATAAAATATTCTGCCAAAATAGAGAATCAATCTTGCAATCATCACAGGAGCATGAACATAACTGGAAATATTTTGCCGAGGTGGAGGATAAATTTTTAAATCGTCATAAGAACACAAGAATATCTAAGGAATCATGTTTTTTACAAGGTTTAATAGAATCTATGCCCATGAAAGAATTTTCTAGCTGGAGTATCTTTAGGAATATGCTAGGCTTAACTAAATTATATAAGTAAAGGGGGTTTGTCCCTTTATAATGGCCAGTTAAATTTTTGAGTCAAGAGCTATAACCTCAAAGAATTCTCTTTGTGTAATATTTTTGGTGCCAAATTGATTTTTTTTTATAAAATTATTGGCAAAATTTTAGAGAATTAGGTATGTCTCCCTTGTCATAAAATTGTCTTTCATAGTGTTAGGCTATATGTTATTTGGAACACATTATATTTGGTTTTCATTCAATTGATTAATGAATTTGTTTGTGGTTTCCATTCTCTTCTTGTTGTTGAAGTGTAGTTCTCTATTTTATATGCTTAGTAGGTTGGTTATCTGGTATATTCATCTATATGGTAGTCATTTAGAGATTATATATAGGTTGTAAAATCCTTTCTATTCTGAGATTTGGGAATAGGGTGGTGATAGCCTTTTAAGGGTAGTTCTAAGATCGTAGATTTAGTTAGAAGGGGTTCTTGAAGGATATCATTTGTGCATCATTTCATTTCATTTTTTTTTAATCTGTAATGCTTTTGTTGATGATGATGATCTAGTAGTTTAGTGAATTTCTTTGTGCTCATTTATTAACCCTCCACTTTATTTTCTATTAATTGATAAATCTTATCTTACCTTGTCTTACCCTACACATAACATTCCCCTCATATATCATAATTTTATTTGCTTAAAGATGCATAAAAATTATATTCCTAGCATGTGTTTATGTTTTGTGCATTAAAGATTAGCATTGTAATCTCTTATTTAGCCCCCTATTATTTAATATTCTTTAGAATTAAATTTTTCATCACATTTCTCTATCTTTATTAGCTTGTGTTTGACTTATAATAATTGCTCATCCCATGTGACAACCCTTCCTAGGTAGAATGAGCAAGCTTAGTTGTGTTCTGGTCAGATTTGTATTCCCTTGTGCCTATGATCCCCATGGAGTTTTAATTGTAGAATATTTCCATGTGGTCAAGCTACCCCGTAGGTCCTCTAACCTTGTTTCAAGTGGGGCCAAAAGTAGTGGGGAGATAACCATTCCCTTTGTAGGTGCCTCTTGGTCATTTTCTCTAGTCTGGTCTATTATTCATGCTGAACCCTCCCTCAGCTATAGTGACATTCTAGTGGGTTTCTCATCATTGTTTTCCATTCCCTTCAAGTGTGTAAGGATAGATTAGAGAGGTATACAACTAGGAACCAATATATAACATGAATCAAATTACCTTTTGAACCTTGGTTTTGATGTGATCATCTCCTACTTTCTTGTCACTCTCTTTGGCATGGTCTCCAATGCAACAATAGTAGATGTAAATATATCACCCATGAAGGTTAATTCCTCTTGTGATGTTTCATGTAAGTTTTCACTTTAAGTTATAAGGAAGAGAAAAAAAACTCGATACGGGTGTGGTTAAAAAACCTATTGATTTGTGCATGCGTTAAATCAGAAGATTGTCAAAAACTCCTCTTTGGCTTGGGAGGAAGACCCATAGATAAGAAATCACTAAATCAAACTTGTTTGTTAGATAAATATTTGGGTGGATTACCTAGTGATAACTACATCCTAGAAGTGAGATCTTATTTTGGGGCTGTCAATCCACATGTTTTAAATAATTAAGTTCACAATACTAAAAAGAAGGTACTCACATTAATAATAAAAAGGTACTAAAATTGAACACAAGAATGCTTGCTTGGAAAATAGACTTAAAATGATCAAATTAATTATATACTAATTAATACTAGTATTAAGGGGTTGGGGTCAGCTTCATAAAATCTAAAAGGGGTCTATGAGTGATCAAAAACATATGAAACTAGGTTTGGTTGGGGAAAGGTGTGTGAAAATAGTTTGTTAGTTTTCACTACCATAGTGACCATTGATGGTCAAATTGACCATCGATGGTTGGGTAAACTATCAGTGGTTGAGTCAACCATCAATGGTTACTATGTAAGTTCTAAGTTATTAATTAATAAATAGTGGGATCCAAAAGATGGATTCTAGGAGATGGGCAAGGGCTAGACTAATTACAAAATGGGATTAAAGTAAATGAATATTGACAAACAAGTACTTGTATTACCAAAAGTTGATTGGGAAAGTGGTTAAAGTAGTTAGCCTATTGGTGGAATCTAACTTGATTCTAAAAGAGTAATAGTGCCTAAACACTTGGTTGAGAGGCAATGATGAGTCGGCTCTCAATATGATTATTGGATAGTTTATGATGCTTGGTGATGTTGATGATGTTGATGATGTTGATTGACCTACAAAAGAAAACTCCTAAATCCTTGATCTATTGATAATTATTGTAGATCCCTCTCTCTTTTAGGATCCTCTCTTCTTATAGGCATAAGCAAGAGGTGGAATTTAAGGTGCAACTAAGCCATCTAAATATAATTTATCCATGCAAAGGGTCATAACAAGATTTAAATGAGCTATATTTATAAAATCTCAATAGATGGTTGCATGTTTTTGGTTAAGGAGGTGAACCTTGACCATCAATGGTTAGGGTTTCCAAGGGTGACCATAGATGGTTACCTTAACCATTGATGGTTAGGTCCCAAAATAAAAGGGGGTTGAAGGCTAGGTTGAGCCAATTTTTGAAATTAATTGTGGCTGAGCTTGGTTAGGCTAGATTAGTATAGATTGGTCCCAAGAGGGTCCTAAGCAATATAGGGGTCTTTTAGACATTTAGAATTATAGTGTGTATATTTTTGGTATCTATATTTATCCCCTTTTTATTGTATGACTTGTGTGAACAAGCTACAAAACAAAAATAGAGTATCGATCAAAGATCTAGTTTCCATAAGAGTAAGAGGAAGTGTTCCCCCTCAAATTGAGAGTCAATGAGGTGAAACTAAAATCAATTCATGGTTTGATAAAAGGTATATGGTGAGTCATGAGGTGGTGACATGAGGTTGAGTATTTGAGAAGAAAAGTTATGTACAAAAATACGACTAAGTGCGATTAGTCAAGATCATGCAAAGACTAAAGGTGATAATGTTGGTAAAAATAAGGGTTAGTTCTAGAAGTACAAGTGATAGGGTAACTAGTTCATAATGTTAGGAATAGTTGACTAAATGACTCTATAAGTCTTCTAGATAGGTTTAGTGTTGGGCACAAGTATTTGATGTAGGAATTGCTCCTATGAAACAACACGATTGGTTAGGTCATGCATTAGGTGGTGAAAATTCAAATGGTCAACATGATGAAATGGTTGATGTGGTGAAGTAGACCAATGCAAGGTCATCATAAAATGAGTGAGTAATATAGGTCAAAAATGGCCAACATAAGGTGGATGTGGTCCAATTTTGAATAAGAGAAGGGTAACCTCAAAAGTCCAAGTTTTGGTTAAATTGAGATGAGTTGATATCAAAGGTTTAACACCTAAGTGGGTTTTTTTATAAAATTAAAAAGGTTTGAGACCCTGACCATTGATGGCTAGAGGTCCTAGGGTTGATTATTGGAGGTCACCTTTACCATAAATGGTTAGGGGAAACCCTACCCCCAAAAGTCAAGGGAAACCTCCAAACTTAGGGGTAAAAAAAAGTAAAATGTAAAATAATTTTACCACTATGTTTTGGCATTATTCTCTCTACTGATTATGTGTATTTGGGGTATTGTGTTTAATGGTGAAGAGGACAAGATTTTTTGGGGCATGTGATTTGTGAAGGTGTCAAGTTTGACTAGGGAGGTTGACTATAAGTGGACTAGATGGAGGGTGGATGAGAATGTAGTTCGGTAAGGAGGCCAAGGCTTCAACCATGGTAGCACTCATGTAATGAGGTAGGAGGTGTTATAAATTTGATAAATTGGTTGATTTTATTGGATTATGATTTGGATTGGTAGGGTTTTAGGGATTTATTCTATGCCATGATGCCCTAATGTCCATTTTTTATTAAAATTGGATAAATGAATGGGTGAAATTGAGGGTAAAAGGGTACTTTAGGTAGGTAAGGGGTGGTAGATTAGGTATGGGTGAGGTTTTTTTGCTTATTTTTAGGTGTTTTGGAAAAATTTGGTAGGTTTAGGGTAAGAGAGTTTCACCATTGGTGATCACACACAATGACCATCAGTGATTGAACTCGACCATCGATGGTCAACCCTAGGGGTAAAATACCCCTAGGGGATTGTCGACGGTTCACTGAACCATCAACGGTCTAAGGGTTGAGGTTTTTGAAAGGTGTTTGAGATATTTGAGGGTATAAGTAGAGTGTTGGATAAAAATAGTTTAAGTTTATAGAGTTATAAATGTTAGGGTAGGTTTAGGATGTTAAAGTGGTAATAATGGTTAATAGTTTGATATTGATAGGGTGTTACAAATGATATATCAGATAGGTTGAGGCATTGATGGGTAGAAGTAATATAAGTATATGGGTGTTTAAAATGACTTTGTTTTGTTAAGGTTCATATTGGGTAGAGGAGGATCAAGGTTTTATGATAAAATCATATAAGTTAAAAAAGGGATGTGGTTAAAATGTATAGCATTTTGGGTGTTGTTTAGATTGTATGTGTAAGTGGGTAGGGTGAAATAGGTTGAAAAAAGTAGTTATTTATTGGTACTTAACTTGAGGTGGAAAATTAAGTGCATATGTTAATATGACTATTTTATAGGCACATGAATAGATCTAGATGTAGGACTGAGTCCCATAGATCTTTGTATAGGTACATGATGATATGACAGATGATGAGTGGTTTCATATGGAGGATGTTGGCTAGGTTCCATGAGTCATTATTAGTATTTTCCTTGGGATGTAATGATGATCATGGCTCTCATCAAGAGATGGGATCCAGCCATAAACACTTTCATGTTTCCCACTAGAGAGATGAGCATCATGCTAGAGGATGTGCATTAAATTACATGATTGCTAATTCATGGGGATTTGATCTACCACATAGAGAGTGAGTAGTGAGATTACTATATGGAGTGGATTTATGGTGAGGATAGGGAGAAGGAAAGATTTCATGTGGGTGGTATGTAGTATGGGCCACTATACCAGAGGGTACTAGAGGATAGGTGCCTACTAATGATGATGATGATGGGGATATCTTGCTTTGCCCTCCTTGATTTGAGTAGTAGCCACTTCCCATATCTAATACTAGGGGTGATAAGAGAGATGTTTTTAGGGAGGACCATGTTTAGGTGGGCTCCTATTTTATTGGTGTACATTTATAGAGAGATTTGGGCTTTTTGTACACATAAGAGGTATGGGATAAGTGTCAATTTCATACTCCACTGCTAGGCATATGATCATATCAAAGTGCTTAGACTAATGGGGCTCCCATGAGATGGATTTTTGCCTATAGACTATAGGGTAGGCTTTATGTGATGGAAAGGTAATTTGGCACTGATAGGGGATAGTGGAGGTTCTTAAGATATAGAATGGTTTAAAGATGCCCAAGATGGCTTGGTGGTTGGTGATGTGGTGTGGAGACCTTAATTGGGATGGTTGATTTTGGTAGGATATAGTTATCACACTTTATTATTATAGATCTAGTGGTGGATATATAGGAGATAAGAGGGTGAGACTGAACTCATCTCAATTAACAAGGTGTAGAGGTAGATCAGATTGCTATAAGGGATCCCTCTAGATTTTCTTTGATATAGGAGGGAGGATGTTGAGTTCTTACTCCCATAGCCATAACTAGAGGAGGTTATCTTAGACTATGAGGAGTTGCCTGTGAGAGCTCCTATTGATGATGTTAGAGTGATAGATGGGTATGTATCCTGGTACCAGGCTAGATATGCAACTATTGGTTTTAGATGGGGGAATGGGGGATAGTAGTCTATGGATGTGGACCCAACATAGGATGCATAGGTAGTAATGGCACTAGAAGTAGTGGAGGCCTAGATTATATTATTATAGGTATAGGTGGCCACTCTACAAGCACAAGTGGTGAGTCTAAATAGTGAGTGAGATCAATCATAAGCATCCCTTGGGGAAGTCATGTAGAAGAGAGATGCTCTTAGACAAAGGGTATTAGTGGGAGGATGACCAACATTGATAGTAAGAGGACCACTAGACACAATCTTGAAGCTTTGATACTTATTCATTGATGAGGAGCTCAAGGATTATGAGGTGATGGTGTTGGATCAGCTACCACAAGTGATGAGATATGGGAAGTATAGGGCTAGTTTAACTAGTGGGCCATTAATAGGTACTCCAAGATAGTAGGCCTCCATAGTGGGATAGGTAGGGATACTAGTGGGACCACCACTAGATGGGAGTATAGGGATAGGTGGTAGTGGTGCAAGTTCTCTAGGGGCATGATTTAGATATTTTTGATAAATTGGTATAGATAGGTGTACATTATTTTGATACCAACCTGGGTGCTAATGTAATGAGATGTACATGTTTTGAGAGAGAGTTTACATATTGTTACATGTATTTATGATGACATGAAGTATATGATGATGATATATGGTTTATGATTTATGTTTATGGTCTATGGTTTACATGTGTATTGTGGGTATTTATGCTCATGCTTATGGTTGATGATCTATAGTTTCTTACATATGCTTTATCAGATGTTGACTCAGTAACTTAGGCATGTGATGTGTGAAAGATGGTTATGATGTTCTAATTTTGTTCATGGATGTGATAGGATATGTTATGGATGGATATACATCATATGATGATGTAATCATAAATGTCTTTGTTTATGGCTATGTTGGTTGCATTTGCATGGGTTGATATTATAAAATGTATTGTGGTAATGTTATGGTAAATGGATAGATTGGTATATGACATATGATATGCTTCATGATGTTTTGATCATTGATTTTGTTCATGCTCATGATAATTAATGGTGTAATGAGGATATGATATATGTTCCCATGATGTTTTGATGCTAGATGGATAGGATGATGTCTATGGCATGATGTGATATGATGTGCTTTCATGGTGTTTTCATCATAGATAGGTATATGATGTGGTTCATAGATATAGTTCATAATGATATGCTTTTGATTTTATATTTGATGTTTATGGTTATGGAGATAAAATGTGGACATGGTTAAGGATGTAATAAGAATACATAAATTAAGTAGATAATAAACTAAATTTTTAATAAAGTGATAATAATCATGAGAGGTACATCTATATGAACCAATAAAATATAAAAAAAGAAACATGATGCCTTTTCATTAGTAAGGACAAAAATGAAACCTAAAATTGGATTGGCTTAGTGAAAATAAGTCTTTTAAATGCTTTTCATTAGCATGATTTGGTTGATAAATGGGCATCTTGATCACATTGTGTCAAGTAATCTCATAGTCCCATGCCTATGATATGTGGAGAGAGGGTGGGTGAAACTAGAACCTTTTTGTGAGACTAGCATGTCTCTTTTATAGGCCTTTGAGAGGATAGTATAAGTAAGTATATGCTCATATATAAAGTGTACACTTATTGATGTGGGAAGTCTATTGAGGAAAGCTGATTATGGCTTTCCAATATTATTGCTTTTAGGATAGCTAATTGTGACATTTATCATTGATTTTGCTAATGGGTTTGTTGTTTATTTAAATTTTTCTTGGGGGTTGGGGAAGCTGATCAATACAGGAAGCTTCCAAGAAATTGCTAGCTTTGACAAGTGATATAATCAACCATATTTCAAGGCAGTGGTCTAAGTTTATATGCTTATTTCAAATGATTTTGATAGGTATCCTTTAAGGGATCACTCCACCTTACATTTGAAATTTTCAATAAGTTTTCAATAGCTATCCTTTAAGGGATCAGTCTATGAATGCTAGGAATGGCCCATGATTCGGTTTTGACTTTGATATTGATTTTGATTTTGTTTGACATATAATTACTTATATATGCTCAAGGGATTATCTTTATGAAGGCAATACTAAGATCACAAGAAGGTTGTATAGGTGAAAATAAGATTAGGTACAACCATGGGAACTAATCACGAAGAGGGATGTGAAGGACCATGAGAAGCATGCCATGGGTAGAGTCATGGTCCCCATAGTTCAATATTAGGCTATGATTGTGATGGATAATCACATGATTCAGCTATATTAGGTTGCTCATAAGAAGAGGGAAATGAATGTGGTTTTGGGGGATGAGCTTAAGTTAAACAAATGGTGATTTTGACCCCACTTTAACAAAAGAAAGGATGTAGAAGCAAAGCATTTAGAGGATCAAGTTTTGATTTGCCTTTGTGAGAGGATAAATGATAAGCTCCTGATCCATACTTATGGGTTATGATGTAGGGTCCAAGCTAATTGAAAGCAAATTTCCCCCTTTTTATTTTCTCCATATTAATTATATGTTGATTTTCCTTGAGAATGAGATCTCCAATATTGAATTTTCATATTTTTAGGTGTTTGTTATAAACACACTTGATTCATTATTGATAGACATGGGGATGGAACAGAGTAGCCAAATGACTCTCATCAAATAGCTCAAGTTGAGATAAACATTCTTGATGATAATCATCTTCTAAAATATGGTCGCACAAAGATATGAAAAGAGAAGGTATTTGGATTTTGAGAGGCAATACAATGTTAGCCCCAAACATGAGAGAAAAATGTGTAGCACCTATAGGGGTTTAGATGCTAGTGTGATATGCCCATAAGGTGAAAGGGATGTGCAAGTGCCAATCCTAACCTAAGATATTGACCATTTTGGTAACCATATTGTTAAGGGTTTTTTAAGAGGCCTCTACTTATCCATTTTAATATGGGTGATAAGGTGATGAAAAGCTTAGTTTAATTCTAAATGCATCATAGAGACCTATAACTTGTTTATTTTTAAAGGATTTACCATTTTCAGTGATGATCATATGGGGAACACCAAAGTGACAAATGATATGATGGGTGATAAATTTGATAATATTTTTAGCTTTTATCAAGACAAGAGGAATAGCCTCCACCCATTTGGTGAAATATTCAGTCACAATGATGATAGAGTGATGTCACTATGAAGAGTGGGGATTAATTTCACCAATAAGGTCTAGACCCCATTGTAAAAAAGGCCAAAAGTTGGTGGAAAATTAAAGGTTATGGATGGGTACATGGTGTAGATTAGTGTGTTGTTGACACTTGACACACTTTTTCAAATAATCCCAATAGTCTTGGTTAAGAGTAGGCCAGTAATAGCCTATGCAAAGGATGCACTTAGCCATAGTGAGTCCACTAAAGTGGCATCCACATATACCATCATGTATTTCCTTGATAGCATGAGAAGCTTCTGGACTATAGAGGCAACGAAAAAGGAGACCATCAAATCCATGTTTATAGAGGATTCCTCCCATAATGGTATAATGAAAGGTTCTATGAATAAACACTCGATGGGAATTTGTAGAGAGGCTAGATGGAACTATGCCAAGGTTAATGTAGTTAAAGGTTTACTAATACCAAAGGTTAAGCTAAATCTCTTCCACATTAAAGATGGTTGGAATTTCTGACTTGATGTAGGAAGGTTTAATGAGGCAATGGAAAATGATTGATAGCTTGGAGTTTGAGGGTGTTGATAGCATCTAAGAGGCAAGAGAAGCCGTGGTGTTGGAAAACTTGTTGGTAGATCATGGGGTGGTTTGAATATGGTAGTGTTTAAAAGATGTTAAGAGTTCCATGACTAACTATCTATATATTTACAAAATATCATTCTTACACTGGTAGATGCCTTTGACTTGATTGACCATGAGCTAGGATTTTCTAAAAATATTGATTGTTTAGACTCCTAAGGCTAATGCAGTTTAGAGACATATTACTCGAGATTCATATTCAGCCATATTGTTGGTAGATTCAAAGTCAAGTTTAAAAGAGAAAGGAAGTGGGTTGCCAACAAGGGGGATAAGGATGATATTGGCTTACCCACCATGTTGACATTTGGAACCATTGAAGAACATGGTTACATGATTGGTGAAATCTACTTGGGATAGGCTTACAATAGACTCATCTAGAAATTCAAGAGGAGGAGGTTGGTATATTAGGGGTGTATTAACCAATTGGTCAGTAATGAGTTTCCCCTTGAGTTAATTTTAATAGAGGAACTCAAGGTCAAACTCAGCTAAAATCATGAGCCACTTGTCCATATGCTAGTTTTGGTATGGTTTGGAGTGCATGTACTTGAGTGGGTCGGTATTGGTCATGACATAAGTTTTATGGTTAATAAGGTAGTGGCAAATTTTGGTGGCCACAATTACTATGGCCAAACAAAGTTTCTTGGTATGAGTATACCAAGTTTTATAGTCTACAGGGGTGTGATTTATGTAATATATGGCTTGCTCTTTGTGTTGTTCATCCCAATGGTCAAGCATTGCCCCTAAGGAATGGTCAGTCGTAGAGATATAAAGATATAAAGGTTGGTCATCCTTAGGGGGTGTGAAGATAGGTGAAGATAGAAGGTACTCTTTGAGTGAATCAAAGGCCTTTTGATAATCAATATTCCACTCAAAAGAGATCCTTTTTTTAAGAGGTGATAGAAAGGTTGGCATCGATCAGAGAGCTAAGAAATAAAGTGGTGAATGGATTGAAGCTTCTCCTACAGACTGCAAAGTTAAGATTAGTTGGAGGTAGAATCTTGAGGATGGATTTAATTTTGGATGGATCCACTTTAATTCCCCAAAGGTAAATGGTAAAGCCAAAGATTTTTCCTAAAAAGACCCTAAAAATAAATTTATTGGGATTAAGGCAAACATGGTAATGGATAAGTCTCTCAAACATAATTTTAAGAATGGCTAAGTGGTCCTTGTGATACCTAGACTTACCAAGGTGCTCATCCACATAGTCTTCAATAATTGTGTGGATAAGGTTGTGGAAGATGTAGGTCATAACATGTTGGTAGGTCGCACTAGCATTCTTAAGACCAAAGGGCATGATTCTATAATAGAAAGTCCCCCATGGGGTGATAAAGGTAGTTTTGTGTTGATATTTAAGAGCAATCAAAATCCGATTATAACTTGAGAAACTATCCATGAGAGATAACATCTCATGGACTATTATAAGATTAATAATTTGGTTAATGATAGGTAAAGAAAAGTCATTTTTTGGGTAGGTGAGGTTGAGGTCACAAAAGTCCACACATATACGTAGTCCCCTTGTGGCTTTAGTGATAGACATGATGTTTGAAACCCACTAGGGATAATCAATGGGTTGAATGAAGTTGATAGATAGGAGGTTGATGAGGCCACCAATTGCTTACTTTTATAGCCTCATCCATGTTTAGTCTATGTATTTTTCTATGTAAATCCCATAACTATCTATCACTAATGCAAATTAATGAATGAAGTTATGATTTTGTATGTTCATTGATGTGTGTGTGTGTGTGTGTGTGTGTGTGTGTGTGTGTGTGTGTGTGTGTGTGTGTGTGTGTGTGTGTGTGTTATGTTATGAATTATCTATGTTTTTCCTTAAATTATATTGGTGTGACTTTATCTAACAAGAATTTGAAGGGTCGTGTAAAGCTATAGAATCTTAGTAAGCCATAGCTACTACAGGCTACTCATAGTAGCTATAGTCTTTACTTATAAGTTGCTCGTAGCCATTGTAGAGTGCCCACAACAACTGTGAGCTTCACCTACAGATTTCCTACAACCACTATAAAATACCCATAGTAATTTTAGGCTTCATCTACAGGTTGTTTTCAAACACTATATAATGCCCATAGTAACTAAAGGTTTCACCTATAGGTTATATGTAGCTACTGTAGAGTGCCTATAGTCACTATGTAAAGTAGAGTCATTATTAAGGAGATCTTGTAGACACATCTAGCTATCTTAGAAAACTAAATGAATAATTAAGAAGAATCATAGTTATTGTATAGGTTCCCTACATGCAAGGAGACATTAGATGTTCTACCAAAGATGGGAAAGACAAGGATAATGAGAAAAGACAAAAGGAAATAAAATAGAAAAATAGTATGCCTTGTCTCTAGCCCAGTCAAACCTAAAAAAAGTAACTTTAGTTACTAACCACTTGAAGGTTGACTAGGGTAGTTTATAAGTATTTTTTTTTTTTTTTGGTTTGGTTTTTTTGGTTAAGAGTCAATAAGTAGAACCTAGATCAAACTAGGAGTTAGATACTTTTTGAGGAAATAATAGAAAAAGCTCTTGAACTATAGCATTTGTATTTAGAGTTGAGTAATGAGAAAGTTGAATTTATAATAAGTTTGTGAATTCGTGTTGGGGGATCATAAGAACAACACCTATTCTGATCCCACTTTGTTAGGATCTTGCTCCTCAGAAAGAGCACAATATGGTTACCAAATATAAGCAATTATAAATGCGGAAATAACCAAAAATACAAGTAACTAGAATTCACCAATAGCACAGAATATGAGAGACAATACACTATCTTGTATTAACACTTTATAGAAAAGAATACAATAAAGAGCCGCCACACTCTTCCACCTTACAGAGGCTTCCCACACCTCAAGTGTATAGTAATTCTTCTACAACACTCTCCTACCAAAAAATGGTCCCAACAACCAACTCACAAACAAAATTGGTGTTCACCTCTCCAACTAGTTAGTAATAACCCTACCAGTTCACCAAGCACTCCAAAGTACTTCAAGTTGATCTCCCATGAACCTGTAACCTGCAATTCAATAGACCATACTCACACATGTAGATCTCTTATGAGCTTGCAACAACCTGTAACTCAATGATCTTACACACTTAGAAGGAACTTCCTTGCCTTCCTTATCTTATACCAATTACAATACATGCCAATGGGTCTATAGATAGATCCCAGAGTTAAACAATAACTTAGACTCTTAATTTAGACAATTATACTCACAGCTCATGACTCTAATTGGCCTTTACATGCAAACACTTCATTCACTTAATTAACTATCTGTGTAACGAACAATTCTGGAACACACAGGTGACCGATGCCGGTCCCTGCTTGCCTGGTTTTGCCGATGTCAGCCGACTCCCTACCGTCGCCAGTGGCCTTTTGCACTGGTCACGATCGACGTTGGTCCTGCTACTAACGCCAGTGCTCCTAGATCTCAAAAACATTCTGTTCCTTCTATTTGTAAAGAGTTGAAGCTTTTAGCTCCACAACTCAACAATCTCCCACTTGGAGATAGACAGCTGCAACTTGTACCTGTACCTGTACTCCGTCTAGTTTGTTTTCTTGGATTTGTATCGCTCCTCAAGATCACTCTTGAAGACCAAACACAACAAATCCTGTGGTGCAAAACCTATCATCCAAATCACCTGCCACATCCACATCTACAAACCATGTAGAAAATAACCTGAACCTGCATAGCATGTGCACCTGCTGCTAGTCCCTGTAAGAATCCACTGAACTATCCTCTAATGGTTCTCTCCTAGATTGGCTCCAACTTGTGACAACTCCCACTGCTTGGGAAAACTCAGGTTTAGTACATACCATGCACTCAACCTCATTATGTGAATCAAGACACAGTTCATAGAACTGTCCAACCATCGGCGTGCTAATCGGTCTCACACAATCATCCTGAAACAAAGTCAACATATGACCTACCATGTCTCTAGAACACACTCATGCCAAAGAATCTTGCTGCTCCTAGATTCTCCATGACAAACACTGGAACTAGCTTTACCTTTAGTTCAGCAATACCCTGTATATGTAACCCTGTGACAAGCACATCATACAGTAATAGGATAATGTAGCTAATATTATCCAACCTGGTAAAGAGAAACACAATGATCAAACCTCCATTGCCCTGCAGCTAACACAAGACCATATACCCTGATCTTCCATCTCACGTATCCATTTCTATTCTTTTTTATCCTAAACATCCATTCATCTCTCAGTGCTTACTTTTAGCTGGCCACTCTACCCAAAACAACTATTTGGTTCTCCTCTAAGGAATCACATCCTCATCCATGCCTAGTTCCCACTATTTCCTGGATCTACCTATTCTGCTTCTTCAATAACTTCCTGGTCTTATGCCATAAGTGAGCAACAAGTAGTGTAAATAAGGGAAATGACAAATTTAATAACTTACTTACACCTTCAGTCCTCCATATGGGCGCTTGAGACACCTTGACAGCTTGCTGTCCACCCAAAATTTGTCTCAATAACCGATGCCAGTCACATCTCAGTCTACACCCAACCGATGTCGGATCCCTACGACTACCCCTTTGCTGACATCATTTTTCCCTGGTCGACGCTGATAGTTATCTGCCCTAAGTCACTGACGTCGGACTGCACATAGCCGACGTCGATCCCTGTCTGGATGTCGACGCCAATTTTCCTGTCGATGTCGATCTCTGTGTTTCTCTAGTGAGACCTAACTTTTTCTCATGAGCTCTTTTTAGATCAAATCCTTCTCCAACACACCCTTGCTCTGCTCAGAATTCTTCTGCATCTTGTGCTGAACTCTGTCCGTCACCTTCTCCTTGAAAACCAAGGCTTTCCTATTCTTGTCACTAACATCGGATTCCTCAAGAAATGTTACCTTCTTCTTCTGCATACAGAAACCACGATCCATACCTTCCAAATCCAAAAACATATCCTTTGACTCAAGAACAAGCATATCCTTCTTATCTATGTGACCAAGCCTATCAAGCCACATCTCTGAATCTACAGCTAAAGTAGATAACCCAAAAAGAGAGTCAGTAATACAAGTAGATAGATAAAGCGTACCTAATTTCTTACCTCTAGCTACAACAAGTGTACCCTTGGTAACCTTCCAAGAGTCTACTGTGAGAGTTATTGTGCAACCCTCATCACCCAAACTTCTAACAAAAATCAAATTTTGCTCCAGAACTGGGACATGCATGACCTCCTTTAACACCCATGTGTTACCTGTATGTAGTTTTAGCTTCACTTTCCCTTTGCCAACAATCTGACAAGGTTTACCATCCCCTACACAAATTTCTCCAAAGTCTCCCTAGACATACTCATGAAAAAATTCCCTATGTGGGGATGCATGAAAAGAGGCACCAGAATCTAAAACCCAAGATTCTACTTTATCCAAAGAACATACCAGAGCATCCCGTGCAGTTTAATCTGCAACATCTACTTTTTCTTCATGTCCTTCATGCTGATCTTCACCTGATTTGCAATCTCTCTTTAAGTGCCCTTGCTTTCCACACTTCCAGCAGGTTATTCTACCATACCTGGACTTAGATCTTCTACCTATCTTGGACCTTGATCTCCCATGCTCTATCTTCTCTATTTGCCTTCCTCTGCCTTCAACACTCAAAGCATTCCCTGATGACTCACCTGTGCTTTTCTTGTGTATCTCTTCATTCAAGATCACACTCACAACATCATCCACTTTTAAGACTTTTGAAGGAGACACAGTATTAGAAACTACCATTACCAAATCTTCCCAACTTTCAAGTAATGAACACAAGATTAAGAGAGCTCTAATTTCATCATCAAATACAATATTGACTGAACTTAACTAGTTTACCAAACCATGGAAATCACTAAGATGGCTATGAATAGATCCACCTTCCAACATTTGCAAATTAAATAAATGCTTCATAATAAATACCTTATTAGAAGCTGAGGGTTTTTCATATAAATTTGCCAAAGATTCCATCAACTCCACCGTTGTCTTACACTGTGATAAGCTAGAAATCACAGATGATGCAAGACTCAATCTAATAGATCCCAGAGCCTTCCGATCAAGAACCTCCCATTCTTCATCTTTCATATCTGAGGGTTTGCAATTAACCCCTCCCAATGGTAAGTACAGATCTTTTTGATACAGATAATCCTCAATCTGCATCCTCCACAGTTGATAGTTCTTGCCATTAAAATTTTCCATTCGTAGCTTACTGTCTTCTGCCATTGCTCAACTCCCACTCAAACAGAAACCCTGTGAGTAACCTGTAATCAAAACACACTAACCAGATCTAATCCAATCTGTTAGTATCCCAACCAATAGCTCTGATACCACTTTGTTAGGGGATCAAAAGAACAACACCTATTCTGATCCCACTTTGTTAGGATCTTGCTCCTCAAAAAGAGCACAGTATGATTACCAAATATAAGCAATTATAAATGCAGAAATAACCAGAAATACAAGTGACTAGAATTCACCAATAGCACAGAATATGAGAGACAATACACTATCTTATATTAACACTTTACAGAAAAGAATACAATAAAGAGCCGCCACACTCTTCCACCTTACAGAGGCTTCCCACACCTCAAGTGTACAGTAATTCTTCTACAACACTCTCCTACCAAAAAATGGTCCCAACAACCAACTCACAAACAGAATTGGTGTTCACCTCTCCAACTAGTCAGTAATAACCCTGCCAGTTCACCAAGCACTCCAAAGTACTTCAAGTTGATCTCCCATGAACCTGCAACCTGTAATTCAACAGACCATACTCACACATGTAGATCTCCTATGAGCTTGCAACAACCTGCAACTCAATGATCTTACACACTTAGAAGGAACTTCCTTGCCTTCCTTATCTTATACCAATTACAATACATGCCAATGGGTCTATAAATAGATCCCAGAGTTAAACAATAACTTAGACTCTTAATTTAGATAATTATCCTTGCAGCTCAAGACTCTAACTGGCCTTTACATGCAAACACTTCGTTCACTTAACTAACTGACCGTGCAACGAACAGTTCTGGAACACACAGGCGACCGATGTCGGTCCCTGCTTGCCTAGTTCTGCTGATGTCGGCCAACTCCTTACCGTCGCCGGTGGCCTTCTGCACTGGTCATGACCGATGTCGGTCTTGCTGCCGACGCCTGTGCTCCTAGATCTCAACAACCTTTTATTCCTTCTATTTGCAAAGAGTTGAAGCTTTTAGCTCCATAACTCAACAATTCTCTCAAAGAGGGATTGGAGCTTAGTTCTGAATGAGGAATGGACCCCCCATAACAAGTTGCTATGAATATCCTGACCCTCTTTAATTATTAGTGTGTTTTGTAAGTTGATTTTACTATTAAGTTTGATGCATGTATGTTACATAAGTGTGGAATAGTTCTATAATTCTATCATAGTAGTTTCATAATATATATATCTAGTAAATTTAGCATAAATTCATTATACTACAACTAGAAAAGCAAGTTGATTTCTGAATCAGTAATTAATATATAGTGTTGACACTCTTGAAAATATTACACACCCTAGGTTGATAATTAATTTTAATCAGACTAGTGAATCTGGTAATCACTGGGCAATTAGTCTACACAACCTTTTAGCATCATTGCCAAGGAGGGTATTAATTATTATTTTTTAAATCAATCATTAAACAAAAAGCAAAATTTGTTAATGCATTGTTCTACCTAGTCGAGCAAGTCAAGTGAGGTTACTATGGTGTCTTATACTAGATGTCTAAGTTCTTAGACATATAGTTCCAGCCGAACATGTTGAGTGAGGGAACTATGGTGTCTTATTCCAAATGTCTATGTTTCTAGAAGTAAATAGTTCATAAGTTACTTAATTCATGTTTCTAGAATTTATTTCCTACAAAGGTGATTTATTTTTGGCAAAGTGTGCTTTCAAGTTTCCTTCTTTCTAGAATAAATTTTCTTGCTTTCTAGAATATATTTTTCTTCTTTTAGTAGTTCATTTTTATTGGTTTATAGAAGTATAAATTTAATTCTTATTGTTTTGATTTTAGAATTCCTTATTTTTGCATTATTTTTTTAAAAATTGGTCTAAAATAACCCCCTTAAAACACATGAAAATGAAAAAAACTAACTCTGTGCAAGAAGGGATAAGACCGTTGAAGGAGTAGCATAATTTTTATGATGAGAGAAAGATATTCTCGAGGGAGATTCCTACCAAATAAGCCATAATTTATTGCTGGGAAAGAACCACAAATACCTATAACTAATAATCCTATTGAAGAATATACCATAAGCCGAAAGGATCTTAAAGAAGAAAACACTACAAGCCAAAGGAGACAACTTGTAGAAGAAGCACTATTGGCTCTGAGAAAGGAAAAAAAGTAGAAGAATCATTAGCTAATCTAGTAAGAAGAAATGAAGGAGAGGAACTACACAAACCAAACACTCTAAGGAGTAACATATTTACAATATTTCAACAAGGCTTTCTTGATCAAATCAAAGGAAGCTCAAGAGAATCTTTAGACCCTTCATCCAATAAAAAGATTGAGGATCAGTAGATAAATGTTTATTATCATGCTAACCAAGGGATTGACTTAGAGTTTAAGGATGAGATCCTGAGTACCTTGGGTATCCATATCACAAGAATATCCATCATGAGTAGAGATGGAGACTTTGTGGAGGACAATGGGACTTGAGACATAGTTACTTTTGAATATACTATTCCAAATGCAACAACTATAACAAAAATGAAAAACATCACACCCTCAGCCTTGCCTAATTTTAGAGGTACATTATTAGAAGACCCAGACACATTTTTTTTTGAATTTGATATCCTCTATATAAGTTATGACTACAAGTTGGATACACAAAAATTGAAATTTTTTCTAGCTACTCTCAAAGACTTGGCACTTCATTGGTCTATGGGACTGGGTAGCAATTTGGTCCACACTTGGGAGGACATGAAAAATAAATTTTGGCCAAGTATCAGGAATATGGAAAAGGAAGACGTTATAGAAGAAATGACATCTTTAGGATGACTCAAGAGGGGGATGAATCCTTAAAAGAGTATGTTGAATATTTCATGTTCAATATACAAAAATTCAAGCAAATTACACTTGGAGAATAACCTTTGAAACTCATTTTCCTAAAAAAGAGTTAGAGAATATTGTTTGGAAGCCTTGGACATAATGAGTAGAAGAGATATTTATCACCTACCATTCTTAGTTATCAAAGAGTTGAGCAAGAATTATTCTATATCTATCATAAACAAAGTCAAGAGTAGTAAGCTTCCATTTGCAACTACAAATAGCCTATCAAAAACTAAGGTTAGTAATTTGTTATAGGACATAAAATAGGATATCATTTTCCATTTGGAAACCAAATTGGATAGCCTACACTCAAGACAAAAGCAAGTAGCTTTGGATTAATCTTTGACCATTTAATATCCAGACTATAAGAATAAAAATGCTAATTATAGATGTCATGAGGTTTTGGCTAAAGTAGCTCACATCATAGTTGAAGAACCAAAAATAGTAGAGCTACACATTGTAGGAGGAGATAGTGACCAAGTTTTCAATGTTTCACAAAGAAAACCATGGGTTCAATGACCACCTTCTCAAGGTATGGGACAAAATCCACCTTTTTCAAATTCTATCTCCTTTAATTCATAATTTAAAAATGCTACTCCCAATTAGACTAGTCCTTGGATGAACATTCCACCTCCTAATCCTATATAGTAGCCACCTCAAGAAAGCTACCCCACCACCTCTTAGAAACCTCTATAAAATGTATCCCCATCTTGGATGCAAGCTTGGCAACCACCCCAAGGCCCACCCTTCACAAACTAGTGGCAATAGCCCTAGAGACCTAACCAGCCATGGGGAATCTCTCTAGGAGGATGTCCTCCACAATAGTAATAACAACCTCCTTCTCTTATGTCTAATACACAAGATATACACAAGCTTAACTAGATACTTACTCAACCCATACAAAATCTTACAAACAAGTTAGTGTAATCTACATTTAGTACTAAGCCTATTCAATACAGAACATACATAGTGAACATCAATGAAGTTCACCTCCATTCAGGGAAAGTTATACCACCCCCAGTACCACCCATAATAAGGGAGTCAGATGATGAAACCCTAGAAGAACATTTGAACCCACCCCCATCACCTTAAGAACACTCTAAACCAGTAAATAAAGTTGTTGATGAACCCCCCCCCCAATTTCCAAAATGTCTCAGCCTTCAATGCCATATAATTAAACCTGAGTTTGATTTCATGGAATAGCTTAAGAACCTTTGCATTAAAATCCCTCTAGTATAGGCCATCAAAAATTTACCCATATATTTTAAAGTTTTTAGAAACCTCTATTTGTGGAAACTAGGAAGAAAGAAAAAAGATCTCAATACTATGCATATGATTGGCTAGCTATCAGACACCACATTGGGGAATGCCCTACCAAAGAAGTATTTAGATCCTAGATACCTAATAGTAATAGTATAGATCCATGACCAATATCTACCCAACACATTAATTGACCTATGGGATGCAATAAATGTAATGACAACTAAAAATATACACAAACTATAGCTGAATAATATTCATCCCACATCTACACTACTACAAATGACTAACAAGTCTATAGTCAGACCAGAGGGAATCATTGGAGATCTTATCATCATTGTATATTCTTGGAAGTATCCTATAGATTTCATTATGTTATATCCTAAGTCTAATTTGAGTGAATACCCCCTTATCTTAGGATGACCTTGGCTTGCCATAGTTGATGCCTTCATCAGTTGTAGAATATGTAACATGGTGATATCCAATGGTTACCACACTAAGCAATTAGTTATTTATCCCCCTAAAATAGCTAATTGTTACACTAGATCCTACATTATGGGCTAAATAAGATGAGGCAAATCAGCCTTCCTTGATTCTTGTATTTACCATAGACCATGCATGCACATTGGTTGATCAGGAGGAAGATACCATTCTCTCCAATGTTCTTCAACATAATTACCAAACTCCTTCTACAAGTCTCAACCACTTACAATGTGTTGAGTGCCCATTTTATAGATTTTGGGAATTAGATAATTCTCATGCATCTATATAGAAAAAATTTCACTAGCTAGTACCTCATAGCTACAACCAAGCTAGATCCATTAGTAATATGGAAATAATGAAAGCACTCTCATAGCAAATTGAAATCTCTCTTGGGAAAACATTGCTTATTAATAGCAAGTTGGAGTTAAATGAAGAAAAGTGCCTAATGTTACATGTCAACCAACATGATTTTACATGGGGTTATGAGGATATGCAAATAATCATCCCAAAAGTATGCACACATCATATTTACATCAAAGAAGAGTGCCAACTAAACAAACAACATAGGATGAATCTAACTCTTTGAGAAATAGTCAAAAGGGAATTATAAAAACTTTTGACTGCTAGATTTATATACCCTATCTCTGACAGTGAATGGGTGTCAATTTTGGTAATTATACCAAATAAAAATGGAGAATGGCATGTATGCATCAATTACAGGGAACTCAACATAGCAACTAGGAAGGATCACTTTCCTCTACCCTTCATTGACCAAGTGTTGGACACACTAACATGGATGAAATATTTTACCTTTTTGGATGGTTTCAGTGATTACAACCATATTAGAATTACTCTTAAGGACTAAAAAAGACCAAATTTACTTGTCTTTAAGGTACTTATGCTTATGATGTATAACCCTTTGGGCTATGTAATCTCTGACCACATTTCAGAGGGTTGTCGTGAGTATCTTTACAGATATGGCCAATGAATGTGTATAAATCTATGTGGATGAATTCACTATCTATGGAGAGACATTTGATGAATGCCTCAAAAACCTATAAAAAGTTATACAACAATGTCAAGAGCACCATCTATCTCTCAGCCATAAGAAATGCTACATGCTCATGATAGAAGGTATTGTCTTAGGCCACCACGTATCTACTATAGGAATTAATGTTAACCCTAAAAAATAAGCATCATTAAAAACCTACGTGTTCCTCAAAAATTGAAAGATGTTAGGAGTTTTTTAGGACATTTTGGTTACTATAGGAGATTCATCAACAATTTTAGTAAAGTAGCAACACTATTGTTCACCCTTCTAGCTAAAGATACTAAATTTCTCTAGACTCATGCTTTTGATACAACCTTCAAACAATTGAAGAAATTATTGACCACCACCCCTATTTTGTGCAGTCTTGATTGGAAGCTTCCCTTCCACATTCACATAGATGCTTTAGATACTACCCTTAGAACTATGCTTGGCCAAAAATAGGAAGCACTCAATTATGCCATCTATTTTATAAGCAAAAACCTATAATAGCAAAATTAAATTACACAATTACTTAAAAAGAGTTCTTGGTGGTAGTCTATGCTATCAAAAAATTCTATCACTACATCATAGGGTATTAGGTCTTATTCATACATATTATGTAGCCATTTGGTACCTTATGAACAAACTAGTTCTTCTAGCCAAAGTGATAAGATGGTTGTTCTTATTACAAGAATTTGATATTACTATTACAGATAAGCCTACCAAGGACAATGTAGTGTCTAACTTTTTATCATGTTTGCAAACCCCTAAAGAGGATACCACAGTGGATGACTCATTTCTAAATGAGCACCTATTCTCTCTCACCCTTACCATACCTTGGTATGCTAATACTACTACCTTATAACAGGGTTACTTTCACAACACTTCCTCCCTAAACAAAAGAGACCATTGATTCACAAAAGTGTCTAATATTCATGGCTATCTAGATTCCTTTTCTATATTGGGCCTGACTCTATCATCAAAAAATGTCTCAGAGAAGATGAAGTTCTAGATATCCTCAAAGCCTATCATGATGAACCCTATGGAGGACACTTTGTATCCAAGCATACAACGGTAAAAAATTTTAATACAAGATACTATTGGCCCTCACTCCATAAATATTCAATAAGATATACTACACATTGTGATAAATGTCAGCATATGGGGAGACCTACATGTTAAGATGAAATGCCTTTTCAACCCCAGATGATGCTTAAACCATTTAAAAAGTGGGGCCTAGACTTTATAGGACCTCTTGATCCAAAATCCAATAAAAAAGAGTAAATCCTTGTTTGTACTGACTATGTCACTAAATGGGTGGAAGTCAAGGATCTTACACATACCAAAGATGAGAAGGTGGAAACTTTCCTCTATGAAGAAATATTTACTAGATATGGTGTGCCATGTGAAATAGTCACTGATCAGGGACCTCAATTCACTACTAATTGAATTACTACCTTAGTCCAACAATATGAGATTAGGCATAAAAAATCAACTCCATATCATCCACAGTCTAATGGATAGGTGGAAGTCACCAACAAGGAGTTAGAAAATATTCTAACAAAGACTGTTAGTCTGTCTCATAAGGATTGAGAGGCTAAATTTTTTGAAGTTATGTGTGCTTATAGAATCACATGGAAGACCCCTATACGCTTCACTCCATATGAGTTGGTCTATGTAAATAAACCTATCTCGCCTATCGAATTTGAGCATAAGACCTTATGGAAAACACTAGAACTTGGGATGGATATATCTAAAGCCTAAAAAGAAAGGCTTTTATAGTTAAATGCCTTAGATGAATAGAGACAACATGTATTATAGAACATAGAACTTGTATATTAGAAATAGATTGGATGGCATGACAAGTACATTAAGACTAGGAAATTCTATATCAAAGATTAGGCCCTTCTTTTTGAATCCAAATTCAAGGACCACAAGGGTAAACTCCAGACTAGATGGCTTAGTCCTTTTGAGATTGAGCATGTTTTTGACAATGGAGCAGTTCAAATCCAAACCATTGATCTAGTGATATTTCATCTATTAGTCAATGGCCATAGACTCAAGTTTTACAAAAAGATACTTACTCAAGAAGAATTTACCAATCATATACACTAGTAGTTATAAGATGGATACAATGATGTCCTGGATAGGCATGTTGCCTCACCAGATAATGAGAGCACCAGTCCAGACTCAGCTAAAGAAGGAGAGGATGACATCCTTTCCCTCCTCTAGTATGATGAATGAGACCTCCACCTAGTCCTTGATAAGTCACATTTCTAAGTGAATTGGCTAGAACCCTGAATAAACATTCTACTGCAAATAGTAGTTAGAGTAAAAAATATATAAAAATGAAAATCCATTTTTAGGCATTGTTGATATATTTTGGGTAGAAAACCAACCTACTAGCTACCTAGATATATAAAAAGGGCCTAAGTAGAAATACATCTTGCTAGCTATTTATGGGTAAAAAAATAAAAATAAATAAGAGAAAGTGAATAAGGAAGTAGAGAGAAGGAAATCCCTCAAATCCTAACTATTCACATAGGTTTTCTCCATTACTATGGGTATTTCTAAAGCTATTATAGGTACCTTCTACATAGTTATCCATCACCTTTTAGCTTTCAATGGGCACTTATATATATGTTTCAAGTACCCTCTCATGCCTATTCTCACCTTTCTATAGAGCATACAAGATAGATCCTCCTATAGCTCTCACCGATGGCTGGCTATTAGCTTTTGGGCATTACATGAAAGTCATCAGACAACCTCATGGAAGAATGAAGAAAAATTAGGATAGAAAATGTCATATCTATTGCCTAAAACTACCCTTGAATACCAAGATACAAAGTTACAACAAAGAATATAACTTTCCTTTCCATGTGAAAATGTTGTAGACCAAATTTTTTGTCTACAAGGACACTCATGATTCATTTTTAGTTTTGGTCATTTTATGAAGATCATCTCACTATGTTGAGCAATGAGATCTTAGATTTTTTTGGCACATAGGTTCCATGTTGAAGACCCTACTGATTACTATAGCCAAGCCCCTAGGCACAAAACCTCCAAGGCATAAGTAGCATCTAGACTTTTATTAGTCAGTTCATCTAGATAAAGGTCACTAGGTAGTAATGCCCTTAGCCACCTACTCAAGATATTCTATTCCATCAATTATATCACTCAACTTTTCAATTTCCACCTTATGGTATGATAACAATCATTTATCCTCTAAGTCTTAGACCCTTGTTCTATGCAGACTATCCTATATCACATACACGTGAGCTATAGGCATCATCAATGCCTAACCACCGGTGATCTCCAAATCACTTCACAAATGGTCCCCTTCACTCTAGTTCTAATTACCAACCTAATCATTGTGCCCATTAATCATTCACATGCAAACACATGTGTGAATTTCTAGGAGTCACATCTAAAACACCATTATTAAAAGGTACATTGTATCTTTCATCATTGAAAATGTTATTCATTATTCTAATATAGAACATATAGTATTAATAAAGCATATGTAATTATTAATTTAGTCACTCATTCAAACAAATCTATCACATAACCTCTAAAACTATACTTATATTCCTTATGATGACCCATCTTATCCTATACTTCATACTCAATCCACATCACCTGAGGACACATGACAACTCAAGTGGGGGGAGAATGTTATGGGTTTAACCTCACATGACATGCTAACCATTGAGATTCCATAATTTAAAACTTACAACCTCACATCCACCATTATTTAACCAAATCATTTAACCTGCAAACCCCATATTTGGCATTTTAGAAAAAACCTATTATAGGTAGATTTTCATAAGTCCAAAGAGTATGCAGCTAAATATTGGTTAAAGGGACTGATAGAGAAGTTAAAATGGGAGGATCAATCATGTAGAGAGAGATCTCAAACCATAATCACTTATGAGGAGACCAAGCCAGTTGGAATGTCTTCCACAGAGCTAGTTGGACTACCTATTTTGAATGGTTGCAACATTTTTCATAGCCTCTTTCTAGGGAATTTGTAGTTTATTTTAATGGAAAGCAAGCTACTATATTTGGCATCACATTTATAGTTACTGACACCTTGGTGAGCCAAGCAACTGGGCTACCAAACATGAGGGAAAATTGGTAAGATAGACCCAATGGCTAAGAGACTAGGCAAAAAAATTTCTAGGCAAATGAAAGATTGATATTAAAGGAAGGAAGAGTGGAAAGACTTAGTCTACCTATATAATGGAGAGAGATATCATCATATATTATCAAGTACATGACCTATGAGGGGAGGTATTCCCTCATTTACACTCTCTAATTCAAATTTTTAAATCATTTAAAACACAATAGAGTCATTAATGTTTCTAATTTCTTATGGAATATCTTGAAAAAAATGTCCAAAGAATATCAGAAGGGCACTAAAATAACCCTATCTCACCACTACCTCATATGGCTCATAATTTAACAAGGAATAATTTATATCAGACCTGACCTCATTGGGAGAAATTTTTAGCCCTATAAAATATTTCACTTTAGCAAGAAGAAGGCACTAATGAAAGGGAATCCCTTGAGGAACAACCCCAATAAACTATTTAGGAAGATGTTGAGGGCACTAGTGCTACTAGTCAGCTAGTAGCTAATGAAGGTCCATGTGAGACTTTTATAGGAAAGAAGAAGAGGAGAAGACTAGCCTTATCTCCTTCTGATATAGAGAAGGAAAGCCCACAATAGCATGTCCCTTCTCCCATTATGTCCTTACCTTAGGTTGATTCCTCCACACTATCTCATGTTGGATAAGAATAATTTACCCTATCAATTGATGCACAAGAAACACAAACTCCATTAGTCACCCCTCTTATAAGGAAAATTAAAACCAAGGGGAAAAAATCCATAGTGTCAAAAAGAAGGATACCTCCTCTTAGTAGATCTCACAAGATGAAGAAACAAAAGACCACTACAACCTCCTTAACGATAGCCATCAGTGATGATGAAGAACTAAGGAAAGAGCCTAGGCTTAAGAAAACTCCTGATGGATTTGAAATAGAAGAATGGTCTACTATGAAGGATCTGATAAGATAGAAGAAGAAGAAGAAGAAATATCACCTCTCCCATTTATATTCACTAAGGGGGAAATTGATCTCTTTAGAAACATTTGATACATAGAGCAAGAATTGAGAGAGGAAGAGCAGCATTTAGGAGAAGAAGAATTGGTTAAATAAGAGGTTCTACAAAAAGGAAGAGAATAAGACAAATTTTCTCATGATCAATAATTCTAAACATTGGAACAAATTATGGAAGAAATTTATAGACTCATAAATGAGATAACATAAATGAAATAAAAATGAGGAATTGAAATGCTTCTAGGAGTAGTAGAGTTTATATAACACTCTAGGGATAAAGAGAAGAGAGTGGAGGAACCTACAGCACCCTCATCCACCTTGGCCACAAAATCCTCTATAGTAGAGTATGCTCTAGATTTAGTACCCTTCTATCATGGATTTCCTCCTCCATTGCCCACTACACCAACACCCACTAAAGAAGAAGTTATTGATGTGGATTCATCAGCTACCAATCTAGTAGAGACTAATGATCTTCTACTTTTCCTGAAGGAAAAATTTAGTAATAATGAAGCCTACCATAAATAATTGGTGCAAATATTTGAGGGATATATTGAATCAAAAGAACAACATGATGAATTACAAGAAAATTTAGAATTTTTTGAAAATAGAATCAAATATCTGAAGGAAAATATTGGAAATTTGCATGAAACTACTAAGCTATTGATGGAGTGCATACCCCCTTCTAGAGTGTATGTTGTATATTTGGAAGAAAATTGGTTGAAATTTAGGTATGATAAGATTTATAATGATCAATATTATATGGTCTGTGACCCAATATCTTTCTTTAATGAGTATAGACATGTTGATCCTAATCTTCAAGCCTAGCTAAGTGAATTATACATTCACCAATATGTTGTTCCTAGTGATACAGAATGGAATCCCAACATCTATTTGGGGGATGTCCTATTAAATGCATTTTATTCATATGTTTTGAATGAAATAAAAGAAGAAAATAAATGGAAGAATATCAAGGAAAGGAGAAAGAAGCCACCTTAATGCTTAGGAGTGAACCCAAAGATTTAGATGTTGTAGCAGAAGAATGGATCTCATTTATGAACATAAATTCTCCACAAGAATGGGTTGTCAAAAAATAAGTAGAAGTCTAGAACCACTATTTGAGTCTCATAAAAGGAGATGGAAGGAAATTTTTTGTTGCCTACTATCACAAATGGGAATAACTCTTGGATGCCTTGAAAAGGAAGGAACCATACTTCCTTAAAACCTTAGGGAGGCCATCCACAGAGTATACATGTATATTGAACTTGTTAGGAAGTGGAGAATACAATGGTTGGGATTGACGTTTCAACCCCTTATATTTTGGTTCCCAATCCCAGACTGGGAAGGAAATGTTCCATCTGATAGAGAGGTAGAGAATAAAATATGGGAAAACATTGAGAATGCTAATGTTTTTTATATCTTGGAAGGGTCATGTTGTCCTAAACCCCTAGACTTTAGAAAATTTGTTGTTTTAGAATACAACCAAGGCTTGCTCGAGGAAGAGCAATAGGCTAAGTAGGATGGACTGATGAGGCCACCAATTACTTAATTTTATAGCCTCATCCATGCTTAGTCTATGTCTTTTTAATGTAAATCTCATAACTATCTATCACTAATGTGAATAAATGAATGAATTTATGATTTTTTATGCTCATTGATATATATATATATATATATATATATATATCAATTTGTGTGTGTGTTATGTTATAAATTATTGATGATTTTCCTTGATTGAATTATATTTGTGTGAATTTATCTAACAAGCATTTGAAGGGTCATGTAAAGCTATATAATCTTGCTAAGCCATAACTACTACAGGCTTCCCATAGTAACTATAGGCTTCACCTACAAGTTTCTTGTAGTCGCTGCAGAGTGCTCATAACAATTGTAGGCTTCACCTATAGGTTACCTATAGCCATTGTAGAATACCCAAAACAACTATAGGCTTCACCTATAGGTTTCCTATAGACACTATAGAATGCCTATAACAACTAAAGGTTTCACCTATAGGTTGCTTGTAGCTACTTTAGAGTGCCTAGGCTAATATGCAAAGTAGAGTCATTATCGAGGAGATCTTGTAGACACATCTATCTATCTTAGGAAACCAAATAAATGATTGGGAAGAATCATAATTATTATACAGATTCCTTACATGCAAGGAGACATTAGATGTGGTACCAAAGATGGGAAAGACAAGGATAATGATAAAAGACAAAAGGAAATAAATAACAAAACAATATCCCTTGTCTCTAACCTATTCAAACTTAAAACAAATAACTTTAGTTACTAACCACTTGAAGGTCGACTAGGGTAGTTTATTAGTATTTGTATTTTTTCCTAGTTTGGTATTTTTGGTTAAGATTCAAGAAACTACCTTTTATATTTAAAGGTAGAACCTAAATCAGACTAGGAGTTAGATAATTTTTGAGGAAATAATAGCAAAATTTCTTGAACTATAGCATTTGTATTTAGAGTTGAGTAATGAGAAAGTTTAATTTGTAAGAAGTTTGTGAATTCTCTCAGAGAGGGATTGGATATCAGTTCTGAATGAGGAAGGGCCCCCTTGGAACAAGATATTGTGAATATCTTGACCCTATTTAATTATTAGTGTGTTGTGTAAGTTGATTTTACTATTATGTTTGATTATATAAGTGTGAAGCATGTATGGTACATAAGTGTGGAATAGTTATATAATTCTATCATAGCAATTTCATAATATATCTATCTAGTAAGTTTAGTATAAATTCATTGTACTAAAACTAGAAAAGAAAGTTGATTTCTAAATCAGTAATGCATATATAGTGCTAACACTCTTGAAAATAATACACACCCTAGGTTGACAATTAATGTTTAATCAGATTGGTGAATCTGGTAAACACTAAGAATTAGTCTGCATAATAGAGGCATTGAAGCTCTTATTTAACAAGAAGGGCTATGCAAGGATGCATTCATAAAATTTTATGTCTAACAATCTTGGATTCATGATTGGTTATGATGTTTTGGGTGGAAATGGCTAGGTCAATACTAGGCATATCAGCATATGACCAAGAAAATGTAATGTTGTGGTCCTAGAGGAAGGTAGAGAAGTCTTGAAGCTCCTTAGTGGTAAGACATTCACCAAGTTTGACAACATGAAGGTTGATCGAGGTGCCTATGTCAATATTCATAGTAGATTAATTCAACACGGTTAAGTTTTTAAGATGTAAGGATTTGTGGATAGAGGAATTAGGTGCACTAAAGTAGGTGAGAATATAATCATCATCCTAGCATTAAACAGTGTTAATGGTAGGAGAGTCCTCTCCCACAAATTTAGGATGGGTCAAAGGGATGGATATAAGTGCCCTTGTCTTCTAGTAAGTTATGTAGCTAAGGGTAATCATGTTGACAAAAAAAATTAGGTGGGATAATATCCTTATCCTCACACTCAGGTGGAGGGGATGTTGGTTAGGAAGGGGTCTCTTCTTCAACAATGGTAGTGGTAGGTTGTGTGGCTTTATTCTTATTAGGTATAATGAAGCCAAGGTCATGATTCTCATGAGGATTTTGGGTCTCAATCAAGATCAATGTGTGTGGGCCATGCTCGTATCTTCCTAAGCTAAACCCTTTCCAAGCACACCTATGGAGGTATATTTTGGTAAAGTTTGGGTTATCCAAGTAAGAGAAGGTGGAGGTGAAGAAGGTGTGTTAAAAATGGTAAGTGGCTTGTCAAGTCGCCTATAGCTGAAGTTGGTTTGATAGATGGGAGGTCCCAAAGGAATAATGGCTCCAATGTTGGGATCATAACCTAGTTCATGGTTGAGTTTTCCATATTCCAAGGGAGTTTTAAAGGCATCAAGGGTGAGGATTTAGTATTCTTGAAGGGTAATGCATTAGAAGGTAGGTTTTGAGGGATCGGTAGTGGGTATCTGGTCTATGGGAATAGATGAAATGGTAGATGCCTTTGTGAAAGGGGAAGTGATGGATTTATTTTCCATGGTTGAGGGCTTGGTGGTGGATGCTTGGGGTGCTTTTGTTGAGGGTAGGAGGATGTCATTAGGTTAGTAGGTCATGTTGTATATTGAAAAAGGGATTAGATCAGCTTGTATGGTGACAACCTAACCATCATGTTCAAGCTTGACACAATGATGGAGGGTAGAAGGTACATAACCCATAGAGTGGATCCAAGGACTCTCTAGAAAAATGTTATACTAAAATTCACCTTTGACAACATAGAAAAGTTTAGGGAGTGTGTGAGGTCCTAGATGAATGTGAAAGACAATGGTTCCTAAGATCATTTTCATAGTGTTGTTAAAGGATCTAAGGATGGCAAAAGTTTTTGACATGATATTGTCTGGTAATTTGAGTGGTCATAGGTATGAGAAGAGATGATATTGATATTGGATCCCCTATCGATCATAACCCATTTGATGCAGATTTAATTGATATGGGAAGTAATATAGAGAGGAATATTTGGGTCCTCAAGGTAGATAGAAGGTATCTCTAAGTCCTTAAAATTAAGAAGGGTGGAGATTTAGAGAGCACTTATGAAGGCCTCTATAGGTCAAAAGTCTCCTAGTCTGACCTAAATAACTTGTATAACCTCTATCATGGCCTAGTGATGGTGAGGTGAGGTTGAAATGAGCTCATAAAGGCTCATCTTAGCTAGAGTCTGGTGGAGTTGCTTAAGAATGACCCTCTTAATGGATTTTGAGGGGTTAGCCTCAGAGGGGACTAAGATGGTAACTTTGGGTTTAGCCGAGGATGTAGAGGTTTGGATCTAGTTTGGTTTAGGGTAATAAGGTGGGTATGTCCATGGGATGGACACCTTATCCTTCCCTTTATCCTTTTTTTATGATTGTGTGACCACATTAATGATGTGGATAGAGGCGAAACATGTGATAGGAAGTTGGGTAGGTTCCCTATCACTCTCAGATGAAAGTGGAGGATTAAGTGTGCTTTAGAAAATAGTTATTTGGTGCATTGGTAGAGAGTTTGGGGTAAGTTCATCTAATAATAGGTCATCCTCCTCATAGAGCTGATGGAGAATGTCTTGGAGAGCTTTGCACTTCTCTATGGCATGCCCAAGTGTCCTATGATAGGAATAAATTTGATGGTTATTATATCATGCCAGTTTCAAACCAAGAGGATTGAAAGTTTTGATAGGAGGTAAGGTGTGTCAAAAGTATTGTGATACCCTTTGAAAAATGGTTGTATAGGATTCAACCAGAGGTGGGAAACGTCTAGAGGATGTGGTTTTAGTTGGTAATCTAGGTATTTTAGTGATAATGGGTTTGGTGAGACGGGGTTTATGTAAGGTGGTGTTTCTAGTTAATGGTTTTGGTTTGAGCTTGTTGGTGGTTGGAGTGTTTAAGGTTGATAGTCTGTATTCTGGTAATTTGGGAACAACTAGCCTATCAGTTAGTAAGTGGACTAGTGTAACCAATAGTGGTGGGTGGCATATGTTAAAAAGAGCATGTTTCTCAAGAAAAGTTGAGGGATGAGGTCCCAAGATGGAAGGTAAGGTGGAAGGAGTAGAGTCCTTGCCATATGGCCTTTTAATGGTTTCACCTCTTTGGTTGGTTTGGGTCGAGGCTGGGTATAGATTCAAATATGGTTAATTCCACTTTTAGAGATGAGTGGACCAAACTCTGTGTAGGGAAGGAACCAAGATTTGTGAAGGGTTTGGTTGGTTATTTGATTGCTTGAGATATGATTACCTTGGTTGATTAAGAGGGTGAGGCATCACCAAAATTTTTGATTGGATGGTTAAAGGTGTGTTATAAGGTTTGGGTTTATTGGTGTAAGGGAGACCTAGATGTTTTTGAAAAGTGGTTTGATCCATATCTAGTTTTAAGGAAAATTCTAATTTTTGAAATAATGTAGAGAAAGGTTTGTGTACCAGTCTTAGTCCCATGGTAGTGGATGTAAATGACATACTTTTAGATTGAGGAAGATGGTTGATAATTTGGTTAGTTTGCTAAGGCAAGGGATGTAAAGTTGAGATAGGTGGTTTTTACCTGAGAGGGAAAGTTTCTCCTCTAGGGATAATATCCATAAGAGTAGTGGTTTTTTCAGTAGTTAAGGGAGATGGTAAATTAGTAACAATTATTTGTTTAGATATATTAATTGAGGTGGTATTTAATTATTTTAAATCCTCTATGAGTGAAGCTAAGGAGAAATGAACCTTCTTAGTTTGGGTGTCCAAGGGAGGAGAAGGTGACTCCACCATCTCGGTAGATGAGATGGGGGAAGAGTAGGTAGATTGGATGTTTGAGCCTTCATGGATAAGTGTATCAAGAACCATATTAACCATGTGGGCATCATGAGAGAATTTGGCCAGTATATCCTCACTTTTGATAAGGGCATGGTTAGAAAAAGGCTTCCTGAAGATGTCAAGAGATTGATTTTGGGGGGCATTAGGGTTATTCAACATGATTTACCCCCTGTCGATAAGGCTCTAGATAACATTATTGAAGGTATTACATTGGCTAACATCATGTCCAATTACCTAATGAAGAGCACAAATGTCATTCTCATTGTACCAATCAGGTGCAGGGTGAGAATAATCAAACTACTAGGAGGCTTGATGGAGGGAAGTTGTATGAGGTTAGATTTTAGTAGTTTCCCCAGAACTAAGCCATAAGATTTTCTAAGTGGAGTGAACTATTTATAGTTGCTTTGGTTTGGGTTATATTCATTTTGGTTAGAGGGATTGGGAAGATTTTTTTGATAGATATTAGGTGGTGGGGTATTTTTAAGGACAACTACATTCACAGTTCCCTTGCTCTTAGTTTTAGTGTTAGTTTTATTGTTTGGTTTGGAGGTGGATGTTTCATTAGTATTGAAGGTAGATTTAATGTTTTATAACTTCAATTTACCCTCATCTATGGCTCAATTTTCTATCTTACGTGCCATGGTGAAAGCTTCATCAAATTTTCTAAAGCTTTGGATACATAATGCAAAAGAAATGTGTTTGGTGTAGGCTTGAGAAAAAAACTCTATAAGTTTAGGTTGAGGCAAGGAAAATGAAAGTTGATTAATCAAACTTCTCCAATGGGTGATGAAATTGGTAATGGAATCATCATAAAATTTCCTAATAGAATAGAGGTTGATGATAGAGACCTTTTTGGAAATGTTAATGGAAAAGTGATCTAAGAAGACCTGAGCTAGTTAGGTGAAATAAAAGATTGAATGCTTAGTGATGGCACTATACCAATCAAGTGTCAGGCTAGATAAAGACATGGGGAAGGTATGAAGGAGGAGGGAATCATCATGAGAAATCATATAACATATATTTATAAAATCCCTAAGGTGTTTTTGGGGGTCTTCCTTGCTCTAAAATTTGGTAAATTTTAGAATCTCCTATTAAGGAGGGTAAGGTCTGATAGGAATAGAGGGATGAATAGGTTTGTTACAAATATGATCATAAGATAAGATGTTATGAGCCCCTGAAATAGATGACTCAAGATTTGTCATCTTGTCCATGAGCATATTCATTATGTTGGTTTGAGGTGATGCACCAAAAGGGTTATAAGGTGGATACCATGGTTGGGGTTAGGTAACATATTGGTAATTATTTGGTGGTTGAGGGGTTGTCACATTTTGGAATGTGGATGTGAGAGGTTGGGTATATGAAATGTAAGGGTAGGTGGATGATGGTGGTTGAGTAGTGGGTACATACCCTTTTGGTTTAGGGATGTATCCTAGGTTGGGCATGATGGGTGCCTATTGAGGGATTCCTATAGGTTGGGGATGAATGACAGTTAGGTTGGTGACAAGGGGAGAATTAGTAACCTTCATGATAATAGGTGGTGAAGTATAAGGGATAAACACTACTAACCTTGATAAATGGGTATTGACCAATTAGTTAGGTTTGATAGAGGGAAGGTTGGTAGTGTTAGTGGTAGGTTCTCCAATAATGAGTGAAGTGTGATGGGTTAATGGTTAGTATATTCCTAAGGTGAAGGAATAATTGGTAGAGGCAGAAGGTGTAAGGGTAGTAGTTGGTTGGAGAGGTTGGTTTTAATCTATGGTTTCAAAGGGGTTAATAGATAAATATTCTTGGGTATTCAAATTTTGGGTGGTGACTATGGAAAAAGGAACACCCCCCACAAGGTAGGATGGCATGCCATAAGGAGGATCTTGAGATGGAGTTGAAACTGGGGCATGGTGAGGGGAGGTATTGAGGTAGTGTTGGAGGGAAAATAGATTATTGTCCAAAAAAGTGGTAAATTCCATGTCTCCTAAGTAAAATACTCAAGGAAAATTAGGGATTCCCATTAGATGAGGTGAGTCTTCTGCTTCAAAGATGTATTCCATAGATGAGGAGGTAGAAGAGGTTGATTTGAGTGATAGGTTCTGCTCTGCTAGGTCTCATCACTGTTGGTGAGTGAGAACCATGCAAGAAGGGGGAGAGAATACAAAAGAATGAACTCACCACTCAAATAGAAATAAGACAATAGAAATGATCAAGGAAATCAAAGTACACACTATAAAGTATGTTAAGCCTAGAGGTTAGTTTTAATATCACTTTGGGCTTATGCCTTAGTTTATGAGAATATGTGATAGAAGTTAGATTATATATTAGGTACTATAGAAGTAGTCTATGGTTGATTTTAGGTTGTTTAGGTGACCAAAATAATCTATATTGGAATCAATATGTGGCTTGGTATTGGGGCCTACCCCATCACTTTAAACTTCGTAACGATTATTATGTCAAGTGCTTAGCCAATATGTTGATATCTAGAGTTTATACTCAACTAGAGAACTGAGTTGGTTATCCCCTTGGTAATGACCTCTAAGTAGGATTTCTAGGAAAGGGTAAGATAACCACTAGGTGATGAAATCCTAGTCGGGCCTTGTCTCAAATGATTTTGATGTTTGATTGATGAAATTGGTTTGACTAATGTGTGTAACAAAAACTAGTGCTACAATAAGATTATTGTGCTTTAATTCAAAGTGAACTAATGTTAAAATCAAGCAATAGATGCAGTTGATTTTAAGCCCAAAAGAAATTTTAGTTTTAATTATGAGCACAAATAGAGAGAAGAGAATACAAATGCAAAGAAAAATGTGAGTAGAGACTCTGTGGTCCCACTAGGTGTGCCATAATGTTTCATGTAAATTTTCACTTTAAGGTCTAGGGAAGAGAAAAAAGAAACTTGATATGGGTGTGGTTGAAAAACCTATTTATTTGTGCATGCATTGAAATAGAAGATTATGAATAAATCTTCTTTGGCTTGGGAGGAAGACCTATAGATAAGAAAGCACTAAAGAAAAATTGTTTGTTAGACAAATAGTTGGGTGGATTGCCTAGCAATAGCTATATTCTAAAAGTGAGAGCTTCCTTAGGGGTTGTCAATCCACACATTTTAAATAATTAAGTTCACAAGACTAGAAAGAAGGTACTCACATCAATAATCAAAAGGTACTAAAATTGATCACAAGAATGCTTGATTGGAAAATAGACTAGAAATAATAAAATTAGTGATAGACTAATTAATACTAGTACTAAGGGGTTGGGGTCTACTTCAAAAAATATAGAAGGGGTCTATGAGTGATGAAAAACATAGAAAACTAGATTTGGTTGAGAAAAGTGGGTGAAAACAACTTGCTAGTTTTCACTACCACAGTGACCATTGTGGTTAGGGAGACCATTAGCAGTTAAGGTGACCATCAATAATTAAGCTGACCATCGGTGACTGGGCAAACCATTAATGGTTGAGTCAATTATTAATGGTTATTATGTGAGTTTTGGGTTGTTAATTATTTAATAATCAGATCTAAATGATGGATTTTGAGAGATGGGTAAGGGTTTGAATAATTGCAAAATGGGAGTAAAGTAAATAAATATTGACAAATAAGTATTTGTCTTACCAGAAGTTGATTAGGTTAGTGGTTGAAGTGATTAGCCTATTGGTGGAATCTACCTTGATTTCATAGAGTAATAGTACATGAGAACTTGGTTGAGAGGTGATGGTGAGTCAAATCTCAATATGATTATTGGATTCTGGATGATATTGATGATGTTGATTTACCTACAAAATAAAAATCATGAATCTTTGAGCTCTTGATAATTATTGTAGATCCCTTTCTCTTCTAGGCTCCTATCATCTTATAAGCATAAGCAAGAGGTGGAATTTAAGGTGCAACTAAGCCATCTAAATATAATTTGTCCATATAAAGGCTTGTAATAAGATTTAGATGAGATTTATTTATAAAATAATGATGGATGGTTGTATTCTTTTGGTTAAGGAGGTGGCCCTCGACCGTCGATAGTTAGGGTTTCCCAAGGGTGATTGTTGATGGTTACCCTAACTGTTGATGGTCAAGTCCTAAAGGAAAAGGGGGATGAAGGCCAGGTTGAACCAGTTTATCAAACTACCACAACTGAGCTTGGTTAGGCCATATTAGTGTAGATTGGTCCCAAGAGGGTCCTAGGCAGTCTAGGGGGTTTTTAGACATTTAGAATCGTAGTGTGTGTATTTTTATTGTCTACATTTTGTCCCTTTTTATTATGCACATATTGAATTAGAAGATTATGAATAACTCTTTTTTGGCTTGGGAGTAAGACCTATAGATAATAAAGCACTAAATAAATCGTGTTTGTTAGATAGATAGTTGGGTGGATTATCTAGTGACAGCTAGATCCTAGAAGCAAGAACTTCCTTAGGGACTATCAATCCACATGTTTTAAATAATTAAGTTCACAAGACTGAAAATAAGGTACTCACATCAATAATCAAAAGGTACTAAAATTGAACACAAGAATGCTTGCTTGGAAAATAGAATATAAATTATCAAATTAGTACTAAGGGGTTGGGGTCTACTTTAGAAATCTAAAAGGGGTATGTGAGTGATCAAAAACATAGAAAAATAGGTTTGGTTGGGGAATGGTGGGTGAAAATAGCTTTTTTGTTTTCACTACCATAGTGACTTTCAGTGATTAAGATGACTATTAATGGTCAAGGTGACCATCGGTGGTCAAGCTGACCATCGATGGTTAGGTATACCATCATTGGTTGAGTCAATTCTTGATGGTTACTATGTGAGTTTTGGGTTGTTAATTACTAAATAACAGGATCTAAAAGATGGATTTTGAGAGATGGGCAAGGGCTAGACTGATTGCAAAATGGGATTAAAGTAAATGAATATTGACAAATAAGTACTTGTCTTACCAAAATTTGATTGGGTGAGTGGTTGAATTGGTTATCCTATTGGTGGAATTTGGCTTGATTCCAGTAGAGTAATAATACCTAAGAACTTGGTTGAGAGGCAATGGTGAGTCAGCTCTCAATATTATTTCTAGATTGATGATGATGTTTGATGATGTTGATGATGCTAATGATGCTAATGACACTAATTAATCTATAAAAGAAAACTCATAATCCTTGTTCTCCTGATAATTATTTTAGATCCCTATAGACACTAAAATTACATCAGACATGTGTGTACCTCCCTATGTTGAAACCCACCTTGAGCCCCTTTTCAATAATAATAAACCTCCCTAACCCATGCTTTTACCCCTCACACATTTAATTAATTTAAAATATTTAATTAAGTTAATTAAAAACCCCTTATGCCACCTTACCTAGCCACCTCATCCTAAGACTAATTCTCACTTGATGAGTCACCTCAAGACTTAGTCCCCTTATCCTAACTACCCATGACTTATTCTCACCTCAAAAATAAATTCCTAACCAACTACATCCTTCTTAACCATCCATTTCTACCATTTTATAATGGATACCACACTTGGCATGAGAAATAATATAAAATAGGTTAAACATAGTACTTTTACCTATTCTCATATCACTAATGTCAGTCAACCCATGGCTAACGTCGATAGGATCACTGATGTCAGTTATACAAGCCAAACTCCAAACTAATGTTTAAGTTAGTAGAAATCAAGAAAACTCATTCTTATTTGCATATAGGATTTTTCAATTCAACTTTCAACATCTTGACTTACTGTTACCTTGCATAAGTCAACCCAAATCAGGAACCAAGCTCTTGAGAACTAATAGTACCTACTTGTTTTATCTATTCAAGGCATCAGTTTTGCAAGCCTAATGGGAACCATCCATTCAGCATTTATCATTCAATCACCTCTATAGCTAAGTACATCACTTATTCTATAAGTATTTAAGTAGCTACTTTGTAATCACTCTATATCTACTATTCATTTCTTTACACATTCTTGATCGAACCCTCGTGAAAGAGTTATAAAGCTTCCCCTCTTGTTTCCCTTTATTCCAACACACCAAACCTTTAACTAGATCCATCTAGACACTAATCTCTCTCTCATAACTCTCCCCCAACCTTCTAAACCTGACCAAAACCATTTCTCAGACCTAAAAAATCCTTTTGCAAGCTCTTAGGTAATTATTTCCCTTACCAACCTCGATATCCTAACCGATATTGGTCACACTTCCCTACCAACCTCGACAGCCTAATCGATATCAGTCACTTTTACTATCGACCTCAGAAGCCTAACCGACATCAACAACTATGGATTTCTAGTAACCCTTCTAAAATCTACCCAAATAACTTCCAAAATATAAACTAAATATACCACTTCCACTCTGTTACTTTCTATTACACTCTAGTTGTGAATAATGATAAAATTATCTCTCTTTCACTCTCTCTTTTCCTCTCTCTTATTTATTTATTACTCTTTTGTCTCTCAAAATTGAATTGTCATCTCTAAGGAAGTTTGACACTTCCTAGAACAAGCACATAGCTTAGAAGCCCACTCATATGTCTACTAACAGACATTTTTTGGTAGTGATTTCTTACTTGTAGGTAGTCTTCCCTAGCTATTTCTCTATTTTTCTTTAGACTTGAAATAGACAAATTTTAGTGAAACAATCCCTTTCTCTTCTAAGCTCCTCTCTTCTTATAGGTACAAGTAAAAGGTGGAATTCAAGGTGAAACTAGGCCATCTAAATATAATTTGTCCATGAAAAGGCTCATAACAAGATTTAGATGAGCTATATTTAGAAAATCTTGGCAGATGGTTGCATGCTTTTGGTTAAGGAAGTGGACCCTGATCATCGACATTTAGGGCTTCCCAAGGGTGAGTTTCAATGGTTACCCTACTCGTCGATGATCAAGTCCCAAAGGAAAAGGGGGATGAAGGTTAGGTTGAGCCAATTTGTGAAACTGATTACCGTTGAGCTTGGTTAGGCCATATTGGTGTAGATTGGTCCCAATAGGGTCCTAAGTAGTCTAGGGGGTTTTAAACATTTGGAATCGTAGCATGTGTATTTCTAGTATCTAAATTAAACCCCTTTTTATTGTTCATGCATTGAAATAGAATATTTTGAAGAACTCCTATTTGGCTTGAGAGGAATACCTATTGATAAGAAATCACTAAAAGCAAACTTGTTTGTTAGACAAATAGTTAGGTGGATTGCCTAGTGATAGCTAGATCTTGGAAGCATGAGCTTCTTTATAGGCTGTTAATCCACATGTTTTAAATAAATAATTTCATAAGACTAGAAAGAAGGTACTCACTTCAATAATCAAAAGGTATTAAAATAGAACACAAGAATGTTTACTTGGAAAATAGACTAGAAATTATCAAATTAGTGATATAATAATTAATATTAGTACTAAGGGGTTGAGGTTTGCTTCAAAAAATCTAAAAGGAATATATGAGTGATCAAAAACATAGAAAACTAGGTTTGGTTGGGGAAAGGTGGGTGAAAATAGCTTGCTAGTTTTCACTACCATAGTGACCATTGATGGTTAGGGTGACCATTAATGGTTAAAGTGACCATCACTGATCAAGATGACTATCTATGGTTACTTAGACCATTGGTGATTGATTCAAATATCGATGGTTATTGTGTGATTTTTGGGTTATTAATTTCTAAATAATGGGATCTAAAAGATGGATTTCAAGAGATGGGTAAGGGCTAGACTGATTACAAAATGGGAGTAGAGTAAATGAATATTGATAAACAAGTACTTGTCTTACCATAAGTTGATTGGGTGAGTGGTTAAAGTGGTTAACCTATTAGTGGAATCTATCTTGATTTTAGTAGAGTAATAGTACAAAAGAATTTAGTTGAGAGGTGATGGTGAGTTGGCTCTCAATATGATTGTTGGATTGTTGATAATGCTAATGACACTAATTGACCTGTAAAAGAAAACTCTTGAATCCTTTAACTCTTGATAATTATTATAGATCCCTTTATCTTCTAGGCTCCTCTCTTTTTATAGACACAAACAAAAGGGGGAAGTCAAGGTGAAACTAGGCCATCTAAATATAAGTTGTTCATGCAAAGGCTCATAACAAGATTTAGATGAGTTATATTTAGAAAAGATCGGTAGATGATTATGTACTTTTGGTTAAGGAGGTAGACCTTGAATATTAATGATCAGGGTTTCCCAAGGGTGACCATCGATGGTTACCTTGACCATCTACGATTAGGTCCCAAAGGAAAAGGGTGTTGAAGGCTAGGTTGAGCTAGTTTGTGAAACTGACTGTAACTGAGCTTGGTTAGGCCAAATTGGTGTAGATTAGTTTAAAGAGGGTCCTAGGTAGTCCAGGGGGTTTTTAAACATTCAAAATCATAATGCATATATTTTTGGTGTCTACATTTTAAAACTTTTTTTTCTATGGCTTGTATGAATGAGATGTAAAACAATGTGACTCAACCACAATCTTCTCATGGTGTTTTTCAATTGCAACTTTGTTTAATGATGCTTCATTTAGGCATGGTTCTTTGAATTTCATGGCATGTTAAATGACACTAGGTTTCCCATCAATTGTTTCAAGCTCATAAATATCTTCAAGGAGCTTTACATACTCAACCCAATCCTCATCATTGTCCTAAATGAAGACATCTTGTTCAATCTCCTTGTGCACATGATATTCAACCTTGTAAATGTCTTCAAGATCTTGGAGAAGTTCAATATGATACTGCTAATCATTTTTGCCTTTTTTCTATTTAAGAACCATAACCTATTCAAACTCATCTTCTTGTTCATTGAGAATTTGGTCAACTTTAACTTGCTTTATTGAAGAGTCTACAACTTCAAGGCTGGCTGAAACTTGCACAAGTTTAGGTGGAATAATATCCTCTTTTTGAAACACACCCTCATAAGGCAAATCATATTCAAGAGTGTCTTTATCTTGACTAGCATGAGGCAAAGGATTTTTAAGGATTTAAAATTTTTCACAAATTTAATTAGATCTTTACCATAAGTCTTCTTGATCCATGGAGTCAACTATTGAGCATTGTTCCTATTATCAAGGTTTGGCATTGATGTTTTCATTTATGTTAAAAGTTCTTAAGAAAGGACTTCATGAGGTCATTGAATAATTTAAATAGGAGAGAGGCTATTGATCAATGTTGTAGTGATTTTGAGAATGTAAAAAATGTTTGGTATATGTTATTATGACTACATGAGTTTTGTGAAGGTCCACATAGAAGGCCCTTTTTGTCAAAGTTATAAATTTCTTGAACCTAATAAGTGACTTGAGAAGGTATGTGTATTTGATGCCTAGTCTTGTGCATTAAGGGTCATGATGGTTTGATGAGATAGATGCACATAGGCATAATAGGATGTATGAGGATGATTTATAATGTATGTGAAGCATTGGATAACTCATAAGAGTCTTAAGGTGAGCCTACAGTGGTATGACCTTTAGATCAAGTTTTCACTTAGACCACTCCTAGAACTTGCCTAGCCTAATGAGTCATCATGATATGTTGTCAAGGTATATGAATTATGTAAATCAGTGTTTGAGCATGAAAGAGGTTGATTCAGTATGTGAGTGAGGTGGAGAGCACATGGAAAGAGGCATGAAGGTCAGTTTTAAGGCCTAATATGGTTTGTAAGTCAAGGTCTAAGTAAGCAAAGAGAGAGATGGTGGCCAAATGAGGTATGAGATTTAGATTTTAAGATAAAAATTAGAATGTGAGAATTATTAGTGGTGTCATATATTCTCTTAGGTGTGTTTACCAAGTTTGAGGTCAAATTTTGAATATTTAGGCTTGAAAAAGTGTTTTAAGGTTTCTCAAGTACATAGAATGAAGGGTTCTCAACTTGAAAAGAAATTTAAAGTGCTCATTGGTACATGTAACCTCTACATGGGAACCTAATATGTTAATTTTATATGGTTAAGGGTCTTATATTAAATTTCCAAGTATTAGTTTTTGGAATGAGGGGCTAAGCTTTAGGAACAATTGCTAATAGTGGAAGATGGTTTAAACCCTTAAAGAACCTTAATAGTGATCCGATATGAAATAAGTTGATATAAAGTGATTATAATGGATTGGTATGGATATTTATTTATTTTAGGTTGTATTTAACTCTCCCAAGAACCTATAGGTGTGATTGGTTTGTCAGGTATGTGAGTAGATCCTTCAAAAAAGTATTAGTTTCTTAGAGATTTGATGTAGCAGTTAGAGTTGACCAAGTAAAGGTTGATAAATGGATGGAGGAAAAAAAATTATACTTTTATTTCATTTACATGGTGGTTTATATATATTTATATCCCTCAAAGGTGCTAAACTAGTCATCTAAGTTGACAAGTCACTAACAGACCTAATGGTGAAAATAGTGAAAAACCCAAATAGTAGTGAGAAGATGTTGAGGGATGTGTTATCATGGAATATGGATGAATAAATGTGAATGGAGACATTTTTTATAAATTTTAAGACATTTTAATTTTGGATATAAGTTTTTTGAGGTTAGTGGATATGATGAATATGTTGTCCATAAGTTGACCTGTTTTGTTCAGATGAGATAGTGAGGTACAAGATTATGAGATTGGTTTGCAAGACCAATATTTGCATTTGACCATGTTATATTTGTATCTAATAATGGTTTAATTATAAAATAGTATTATCCATATACATTAGGACTCTTTTAAAATGGTCACAAAGGCGTTAAATGTCAAAATCACCATGACTGGTCTTTAAGGAAAACTGGTAGTTGTAAGTGAGCAAGTTGCAGGAATGTTTTTGAGTCATTTTGCCTTGTGTAATGAAGTATAATTAACTTGGTGAGTTTTTTTATGTATTTAATGTTATTTTTAGATTTTTTATTTTCATGGTTTTTTGGCCAAACATTTTTTTATCTTTAGTTGTTTAAGACAAAATTTCTAGGTATACACATGCTTAATTGTGAACAGTTCTAATGGTGTGCTTCAAGTGGTTATTAGAGATAAAAGGTGTCATGGACCTAATATGAGATTATTATGGGTATAATTTATTTTCATATAAATTTTTTCTACCGTGTATGAATTTTGAAAGTTCTCCAAGAAGATCAAAGGGTAACATGTGCTAATGAAGGCCTAATTGAATTAGGTCTCCTTAAGGCCTAAAAGAGGGTTTGGTCCTATATGCTATAACAAACCTATTATAATGTTTTATTAATGATTTTTTAATGTAATAAGGCCTATTTTTTTAAAATTTAAGTGGGAATGTGTGTATGGCTGACCAAGAGATGTATGAGCAAGAGCCTAGTATAAGAACAAGGCTTAATAGGCCTAATTGTCTAACTTGATAAGGTGTAAGTTGAAGTAGAATATATATCACTTTGAAGAGATAAATAAGGTATTTTAGACCATAAAAATGGTTTATATAAATTATCATGAATTAATTATATGGGCACTATAGATTAATATCATGATCAAATGACCTAATATGTCTTGAAGAGACCTAGTTGAGCGAAGGAGCCTAAAAGGCATTTTGAGAGGGCTAAGAGTGTGAAGAGCTGAAGAGGTGGTAATAATCAGTTGGTTATGAAAAAAGGTGTCTTAAAGGTGATCAAATAAATTAGGTGGCTGATTTGGTGTTGAGTCATCTAGGGGGTTGGTGCCTCCTTACAAGTAGGTGTTTGCTAAAGCCTAGTCAAGTGGGTACTTGGATAGTTGGGGTGGTTGCTCTATGTGAACTTGGTGGTTAAATAAATCTTAAAGTTCATCTTATAAGAATATATTAAATTGTTAAATATCAGTGGTTTTTCTTCCCCTTAAGGGTTTACCACTCAAATAAGTATGTTAATTGTTATGTTCTTGTCTCATGGTCATATAAATGGTTTTTGATGTGTTGCTAGTTCACTATATTGCTTTGATAGTTCATGAATGATAAAGTAAAGTTGTAAAAGTTTTTAAAGAATAATTAACCCCCCCACCCCCATCATATTAATTTTGATCTAAAATCAACAACTTCATATTCTATTGGTTTTTCAAAACCAAACTCTTGATCATACACATGATTCTCACCTAACTCAGCTGATGTGATGTTCTTTTCAAACACCTTCCTTTTCATGCCTTGATTAATCTCTTCATTAAAAACTATAACTTCATCAAGATATTATTTTTATTCACTCAATAAGGTCAAATTTTACTTTTCTTAACTAAGGTGAGTGCCTATAGTGAACTCTTCATCATAAACACTTGAGTCATCTTCTTTATCAACTACAAATTTGGCTTGATCTTCTTCACTTATCTCTCATAAAATGGGTTATCATTCAAGAAAGGATGAGGTGGGAAGGTGGAAAACAAGTTCATGGTTTAGAGAGGGAGTATGAGTTGTGATGGATGGCTAATGTATGGGATTGGGAATTTGGGTTTCTTCAATAGACTCTTGGGGAGATAACAAGTTGGTTTGAACAATAGAAGAGACATGTTATTCAATAAGGGCTTTACTTTCTTCATAGAATTCTTGAGGCTCTTCAATAGCTACAAATTAATATTCAATCTCTTTATTTTCCCATATTTATAACCTATGTATCCACCATTGGATATATCATCTCATTTCATATAAATCATAATTAATGACATAGTTGGATTCCTCTTCAACTAACCTCCACTTATTCATAAAGAATTGAACTGACTTCCTTAAATTCTCTATAAAATAAATAGGCATCACACCACCTTTCTTATCCCATTTTATCATTGCTTTTTATGAGTTTAGCACATGTGGCATGAGTGCCAACAAGGATTTGGATTGAGTTGGAATTGAAGTAGGAGGAGGGGGATAATAGGGGTTTTGGTGAGCCTCAACATATTGATTTGGTTGTCTAATTTGAGCTTCTAAGACCTTAAATCTTATTTCCCAATGTTTTTCTTCCTAATAAATCATATTATTTAATTCCTCATGACAAGGCTGATAGGGATCATGTTGAGGTTGATATGGATCATATTGAGGTTGATAGAGAGACACTTCTTGGTACTCTTCCTGATAGCCTTCCTCATAGGCTTTTTCATAGGGTTGATCAAAAATATCATGGTCATATGAAGGCAAATTAAGATGACCATAGGACTATCATGACTCATAGGGCTGATAAAAATATTAATAGGGTTATTTCAATACATAAATGGGGTTATGACAAGGTTGTTAGGGAGGTGTATAGTATAAACTTTCATCAGATCCAGGCATGACAACCTCATTAGTCAAATTAAAACATAAGATATCATAAAATTATTTCATAATAATTACCTAGGCTATTTATAACCAGTTAATTGCATTTAAAGTTTCCATTGGTGTTTATTGAATGCTTCCAAAACCAGATAGGTAGAATAACACACCAAGAATTATTCCACTCTCTTGGACCTTAGTCCCACTAGGCATGTTAGAACTATTATCACTCAATTTTTCACCCTTAGAGAGTTAGTTCAAGCCTACTCAAGATTGAGTGAAACATGGGATTACCTCTAGGCAAGTGGGTTGCCTATAGCAGAGGTAAACCTCTAGATTGAAGGGCTAGCTCCATTGGTTTGTCTAATGAAGCTCATCAACTAAAATACTAGATCATTTAGATGAAAAGGAAGAGAGAATATATAAATTAAACTATCCTAATGAGGTGATGCACCAATTTTAACCTGAATACTATGAACCAATTTCAAATTACACTTCAAACACAAGCCTAACATACACATACACTAATCCAAATATGCTTATGCATTATTATTTCTCATGGAGGTTTTTAAAGGAATCTTGAGCTAGGATGACTAAACACAAGGTCATGATGTGACACTTATAGAGATAAAACTCACTAAAACTCATGAAAACTTCATTAGAACACTTCAATATATCTTCAACAAAATTTCAAAGTTGAATATGAATGCAAATAAGGACAACATACTAAGGAAGAGAACATATCAACTAGATTAACATACACATTAAAATAACTCATGGAGAAGGTAAAATAGGTAATTATTTATTTCTCAAGGGATAAAAATTGTTATGGATTCCCCATACTCAGGTGGAGGATACAAACTTAGCCAAAAGTATCTCAATATATAAATAAACTGAGAGAGAGAGAGAGGAGAAAAAGGGCGTAGGAGAGATAAGTTAGACAAGTGTCATGTGAGTTAAAAAAAGAAGATAAATTATGTAACTAACTCAAAAGGTCTATGATGACATGTGTATATCCTCTGAAGATACTCTAACTCTCCAAATGGTGTGGGAGTTGAAAAGTTTTTTTGACACCTTGACTAGCTTCTTGAAAGTTCTCTTCTTCTTGACATGTTGAAGGAAAAGTGTCCTTATTGATGGTGAGATAAGTTTATTACACATATTTTCTCTAATATTAACACTTATAAATTTAACCCAATAGGCTATATTTGAAACATCACCTCTTTCTCTTGCAAGGTGTCTAGAGAACTCATCTCCTTAGGCCTATTTTGCACATAAGTGTCAAATTTTGGATTTGTATTATTAATCTTATCCAAAATTCATGTGTGCCTTATTTATACCATATTATACCTATAAAAATACATTTTGAGGCCTCAAACTATCCCCAACAAGTAGTTCTCTACCAAAGCCTCAAATAGTCCTCATTCTTTGTAACCCTAAAATTATACATACCTCCTTGTGTAGAGAAAATTATACAGGATACTAAGAATATAAGGTAAAATTATAGTACCCTCTATGTATTTATAGATCTAGGTTCAATTTCATTCTCTCAGAGTGAGTGGAGATGTCCTTTTCTACCCTTTCTCTCTCCTAATTAGGCCTCAATTAAGCCTCTCTACCAAGAGAGTGAAACATGATTATACATGATCCCCACATGTTCCAAACCACAAAAAGTTTTTTATTTAATTATAAAACATAATCCTTGATTTACATGTCAAATTTGAAGTTTTGACTCACTATATGGACCTACGAAATAGAAAAAAATAGTCCTTTTAATGTTAATCCATACAATTTTGTACAGTATTGTACCAACCACTAGCATTGGAGGATTCTCATGGGAGTCTTGAATATTTTATGGGTGTTTTTTAATCTTTTTTGATATATATGAAGGTATGAAAGTGTATTTCTCTCTCATCAGGTCTTTATAACTCTCCTAAGTAGTTTGAAAGTGGTTTGAACTCTTAATGATAGTTCATAAAGTTGGAGGCATGAAACCACCAAACAATTACAAAAAATAAAATTATACGAAGGTAGATAAATTACCTTATGAGATCAAGGTCCCATGTAACATGTGTGATCCATACCAAGTAAAATAAAATGACCTCTCAGGTTGAAATTGGGCATTTTATGAGGTCTAAGAGAATTGAGGTTTATTGGTGCATGTTTTGATTTATTTTTGTGCTCCAATGACATTAATGAGGTATTTTACATCATTCCTATCCTATTTTAATGTCTATCCAACTTCCTTATTTCATAAAAACTCTCTACACTCATTGGACTAGGCCTAGGGTATGTAGGCCAAGCTACCTAACTTACCCTAACTCATTGTTTTATCCCATTTACCCTCACTATCAAGGTTCAAATATTTCATGGAATGATTTTATAGGTTATTTAACATATTATTAGGTATTCCAAGTCTCAACTTCTCTAACTAAATTCAATTGGCATCTCCTCAAGGTCTACCCATATAAGACTATGTATATATTTTATATTGTGTAGGGTTAAAGAACAAGATGAGTGAATACTCCATAACCTTGTGAGACTCTTATAGAGTGAATCCATAAAATTAAAATATATCACTCTCCCTCATATCATACAATACTTCTAAATAAGTAATCATGTACTTCCAAGAGTAGACAGGTTATAGGTCTTTATTGTATTGAGTGTGTAAGGTACCCAGTGTTTGTCCATCTTCAAATGAGTCCGGGAGTTGTGTGAGGTTATCTCAACATTTAAAAACCATTTTTAAATTTTTAACTCTTACTGAGATCCTAAAAACCTCTACCCTCTCAATCAAACACCAATTTATCAGAAGGCAGACCTATGCTTGGACTATATGTATACAATTATCTTATGACCCCTATCTCTACCTTGAATTCTTGCTCCCCTATTTAAAAATATTTGCTTTAAATAATTTTAAAACCTTGATCTCTTTTCTACTGTTCAAACATTCACACAAACCATTGAGTATGATGTTGAGATACCTGAGTCATCTAAACATAGACCTATAGGTGACTATTCTTACCTTGATTGTGTTTATCCTTTTGAAAAGTCTATAGTATTTGATGTTTTAAGAGTCCTTTTGAAACATTAAAAATATTCTTATTATTCTCTTGATAGATAAATTTCCTTTCTTAACATCTTGAATCTCTATGTTTCATTAATATACTATCTCAAGACCAAATTTGTCTAGGTTGGTTGTAGGTGTTGTTTGAAAGGTCCTAACTATGTTTTAGGTCTTCCAAACAAATTTAAAAACTTCAAAACCAATATAAAACATTTTATATAATATTATCATTTTTTATTGACACCTAAATACCCCTTCAATGTCATGGAACTTCTAATATTGTCAACATCACTATTTAAGACCGATTACAAGCTTGGTTGTAGGTGGTGTTAGGGTAGTTGACTGTGTGTAAGAGATTCATGAGTATCTCAAGATAATACTTCAATATTACAAATGATTATGTCATGTTGATAGTTTATAAAATTATCTCAATGACTTGAAAATCTTGTTTCATCAATCACCATTCATTGTTAAGACAATATCCCAACTCAACTGGCTATAGGTGACATTTTGGATAGTTGATTGTATATTGTCTTGAGTTTGAAGTTTTTTAGGTCTCCAAGACCATATTCAAGACCAATAAAAAACCTATTAATTGTCTTGATATATCATATTTTTTTCTTAAGAATATTTTAAAACCCTTTAAACTCCTTTCTCTTTTGGGAACACCACTATCAAAACACACTTCTCTCACATGTTATAAATGCTTATTTGAATGGATTGGGTATGTGAGTCTTGAAATATCCATTCAAACCTATCATGCCATATTAAAATGTTCAAATCTCATCAAGATTAATTCTCATTGTATTAAAAACTCATAACATCTTCAAAGAGGTTCACAACCTCTGTCATCATTGTTTCTCTTACAGTCACATAGATGATTGTCTTATAGGCTTGATTGAGCTTGGTCTTCAATATATTTAACTTTTAAATGACTTTATATGTTTTGGATACCTTAATTAGTTTATGAAACTATTCATATTGAAACCTCCCATATTTCATAACTAGATAACCAACTTAACACATTGATAATATAATGTTTTTGGAGTTATAAACCATATCAAACATGTAGGTGATTATGGGTCTACAACCTTATGTTTGAAACCTTGAAGGATGAAAGTATGGTATAAATGATTTAATATCATTTCTATATAAATAAACATATTTATCATGAATAATACAAATTGAAATTCTTTGAAAACATGTACTTGAAACCACTCAAATCAACTAAATTGTACACACAGAGAACACATAATCCATAAAATGTGAATGAAAAAGTGGCCTTTCTTGAGACTTTATATGGAATATCTAATTAATTATAAGGCTATTTATGGATTATAATATATTATATTTCAATTAAGAAACACTCAAATTCATCAAGCCACCTGGATAAATTAGAAACATATAAAAACTACTAGACACTTCAAAATACTCACAAGAAAGACTTTTCATGCCAAAAGGACATCCACACATGCCAATAGGATGATTGAATGTGATATATATATATATATATATATATATATATATATATATATATATATATATATATATATATTATAACTCAAGCCAAATAGTTTCATGCAGCCATTAATTCACATTTTGCACTGGAGTCACTTTAAACTCAGCCTATAGGGTTTTAAGCCTTAAAAAATTATTTTGGATTATTAAATATTGTTATTAAATATAATATCAAAAATAAAATTAAAATTACACATATTGGAATCCCATATGGTTCCCAGACTTTTTCCAAAACATCAGCCTCCAACTCTACTTGTATAGCCTGTACCATCTGATTGTAATCTGCCTTCACTAGTTTGTGAATGGAGTGATGAAGTACAAAGAGAAAGTCATGAAATTATGGATATTTAAAATTCTTCCAACTATTTTTCATGACATTTATAATTCTAAAGGAATTTATGAATCTATTTTCTCTTGTAAGTGACTTGAAGAGTCCATACAACTTCTTCTAACTAGATAAATTAACATCGAAATCCAATAATTTGACCTTTTTCTAATATGATGATAGGTTCAATAGTTTTTTAAATTATATAATATCCTTGGAGTGTGTATTTTATGTATTTTTCTCCTTGGGTACTTTGACATATATCAATGTTAACCAGAAATCACATTTATATGCATTTTCAACACCTTAGAGCTACCAAATGATCCTCGAACTTTCTATAACTTTATGAAATGTTGTGAAAATATGTTTAGGACATAAAATGACATTAATAAAACCATAATAACCTATGAAAATACTTTACCATGACTTATTTCTCTATGACACCCTTGGACCACTATATGACTACAACATGAAATTTCATTAACTTCTCCAAACTAACCCTAAACCATGCTAACAAGGTTAAATGAAGACTCAAGGGACCAAATAGGGTATGACATGACCACATAAAAATAATATGACAATTTTTAATTTATATGGGGGTGACCAATCTGACTTGGGGTTAAATTTGGTCAACAGGAATGTCATGGGATGTATCAATATTTTTATAATAACTACTATAAGAAGTGGGAGAAGAATACCTTGTTGTCTTGTTATCAAATCTAATAACTCCTATATTATCAAGTTTATTAAACTTTTATTATAAATCATAAAAACCATTGTTAGGATTCTCATTAATACTATGATAAGTGGAAATAATTTGAGCTTTTATCTTCTCAAATTTTTGTATTGGATGATATTAGTTAGGAGCAAGAGTAATCAACTCATTATAAAATAATGTATGTAAGATATCATGTGGTTGACCTATAAGGTAATCAAACTAAATTTGTCCCTAAGTAGAATTAGATGTATTAGGTAGATTCTTTTAAATTTTGTAGGACCTTTACTATTTTTCCTTGCTATGAACTGCTAGTTACTAGAAAGTTTTGGAGATGGCTTATGAACACCTTTTCTCAAATTTTTCCCCTTGTAATAATATTTAACAAAACTTTTTCATTTTAGATAAGATGCATTTAATTAGTTATTATTGTTTACTATCTCTAACTCACATGCATATTTGTTCACATTCATATATTAACTATTGAATTAAATGTAAGGATTATGCAATGGTCTTTCTTTAAGTGAAGGAAAAAAACCTTTACTGAATATGAATTGTATTTCCAAATATAAGGGTATATATGTCACAGATTAGAATGCATTATTAAATTGTATATCATAATCTTGAATATACTCATCATCATATTAATTTAATCATTGTAAATATTCCAATATTTATTTAGTAAATTCATGTTTATGAAAATATGATAAGAACATCTTCTAACATTTTGAAAATGGGTAGAG